>CM057231.1:51107612-51707612 GCA_029891385.1 Erythroxylum novogranatense
GGAAATTTACAACTGGCTTTGCATATGTGTTTAGTACGAGGCCAAGAGTGACTGGGACAAGAACAACCTAAGAAGAAAAAACGACTGATGAAATAAAGCAACAAACAAAGTGATCTATTCTACTTTGGGCGAATCAACTGATCACTGCAAAGAATTGTGTTTACCTGCATTATTGACTTGGACATAGCAATAGCATCAACTGGAACAACAGAGCCGATAAGAAGGCCTGTTAGAAGTGGTGTTACAATTACGGATGCAATGGTGGTAGAACTTGTAAGGAGAATGCTCATGGCCACATCTCCTTTGCTCAAGAAACTGGCATAGCTAGAGAGTTGAGCCCCTGCAACGCAAGATGTGAGTACAAAACCTGCATAAAACATGCTTGACATCCCAAATGCCTTTGCTACTAATACCCCAAGGGCCGGTTTGATCACATATTGCGATACAAACCCAACAGATAATGGTAATGGTCTGCAACAGAGAAAAAGCACAACTGAGAGTAAATCCAGTTGACTGGGATAATCAAGCATGTAAAACACTCAGCTCAGAATGCCACGACAATGTATACCTTTTGAAAGCAAGGGCAAAATCATGAATAGAAAGTCTAATTCCAATTGACAACATGATTCCACCAAGAGCTGGCGCATATAGCTCCTTAGATACCCTGCAGATTTTTGTAAAATCTAGAAAAACAGGATTCTTTGAAACTAGTAATAATAACATGAGAAAGATTCGCAAAGATCATTAGGCATCCCGATCACCCTTTTGAGTCTTAAATCAAACACATAAGAGAAGTCCCAGTGTCAAATTAACCGGTTAGAAGTCCTTATCCATTAGAAAATCAAATTAGAAGTACTCTCCTTAATTCCACACAAAAGGAAAACGACGAAGTAAAATTTTAAAACTACAAGAAAGGAAAAGTTTGACTCAAAACAACAATCAGGCGAAGATAATTAGGCAAATTCTAAAGAAACAAATATCAGATGAAGGAGATGATCGATATAAATATGAGCTCGTAACTCGGATTAAAGAAGTTTGATACAAAGGGAAATACTGAAACCAGTGTGAGCGAACATATTATAAGATCCCAGGAGCGAAGACTTCAAGGAATAACTAAAACCAATTCAACATTTTCACTAAAACAAAATGTCAGTCAAAGAACAGTCTCGGAATGCATTAAGGACAGTTTTATATTCGCACCATAGAATATGTTTTAAGGAAACAAAGTCAAGTAAAAGGAAAGTATTTGATATTAAAAGAACGGCTGGAAACGCAATCAGTTGGCTATACCAAAGAACTAACCGAACCAGGAAGCTGAATTCTACCTCCACTCAACCCAATTTTGAGAAAGAGATAAAAGAAACCACAAAGATGTGCATAAGAAGCAGAACTGATCACTAACCAAGTGAAAGTGGATGGTTGAGTAAGAGCGGCAATAGCGGTGAGAGCAACTACAAAAGGAAGCATTGCTGACAAGAGCTGCGAAGAATCTGTCTTAGCAACCTCAGCACTTGGGTTTACCCCAAAATACAGTAGATAAGTATTGCCTTTTCTCCTCTGAGACCCCACTCTCCCTATGAACGGGGAAGTCGAGCAGGCAAATGTGAACAGAGCACCACTGTTCTCCAACCCCTTTATGCGCTTGTGGAGAACTGAGGATGAGCAGGTTAGTGATGGGTGAAAATAAACAGGATTTGGTGCTTTAATGGAGATAATTGAGAGTCTGGGTGTTGTGGTAATATGGACCGAGGTTGAGATAGAGGGTACTATTAACGCCATTTATTCACCTTTGTGGAGCTCGCATATAAAGGAAAACCAAATAGGTTGTCTACGGTTGTTGGATTGATGGGTAGCCGGAGAGAGGAGAATTCCGGGGGATTGAAACGGAGGGATGTTGTGGTAGGACTTGGGAGAGCTCTGGTTGTGAGAAAGAGGATAGAATCGCTTCATATAAGTCAAGGGAAGCTTAGAAAAATGCAAAGGTTGCTGGGACAGAACGGACAATATGAACAAGTTCAGGGGTGAAACTGAAACGGGATCATACAATCGGTTTGTAAACTTGTCAAGAGGTGAAAAAAAACAAAAAAACAAAAAAGAGGGAATATAGTGAGTGGGATGCGTCTGGCGGCCAGATCCTAAATATCTGAATAGCCTCTGCATGTACACACAATGGCAAACTGGGGTGGCATCCCTGGCCGCGTGTTAGTTCTTTATCGAAAGTACCATTTTCACTTCTCATCCGCTGGCCTAGACCTAGTGTCTTTTTCTTTTTAAAGTTAAAATGATTCAATCAAAAAAATGTTAGAAGGTTGTGAGGGGACCTCCATCACAAGTCAAAAGGCAGCATAAACAAGAAACTAGCCTCTAACATACCAAGAAAGACAGCGTGGGCAGGACCTTAGAGCATCAGCATCGACAGGGTTCTCAAACCACTCATTTCAATCTAACCCCTCACGTTGAAGTGCCAATACCTGATCAAATTGCTCGGGTAAGGCTCAAAGCTACCAGTTTGTTAGAATTCCTCAGCTGCACAGTTCTACTTCACACCTACCATAACGATAAAACGGCTAGAGACAATTAATTCCAATTCACCTCGACCAAGCAAAAAAAAAAAGGAGCAATAGTGAAGATCAGATAACTAGATCAGGTTGATCATAGCAACAGTCACTAGTTCAAGATCTCTATATCTCTTCAGGTTACACCTGACCTACCGATTCTAGCTCCCAGATACGTTCTTCTTTCTACAGGAGCCCTACGTCTGGAGAGAAGCTCAGATGGAGACCTTGTTTTCCTTGCGTTAGTTGTAGAAGTCGTACTTCTCTGAGGTAAGCTGTGGATCGCAATTTTAATCCCTCAAAGATTACTTTCCCAATTTGTTGTGTAAGGCATCCATATACAGTGCAATTCCTTTGCATGAATTTGTAAAGGAAACTCATCGGTAAATACGTCACCCACAAAATTAATAACCTATTAGCAGACATTTTAGAAGGGACATCCGTTACAATCTTTTGTACACTCTTTCTGATGTAACAAAAAGATTATTCTAGCTATATTATTATTACAGAAGTATATATAAAAACACTCACTTTACAATATATCAGTGCTGTGAAATAATGCAAATGTTTTTCATAAAATATTTTACAAGTCTTACATGGTATCAGAATTCTAATAGACTAACGTCTATGATTGCCATATCTTCCTCCTTCTCCAATTGCTATTGTTGATTCATCCTCTGATCAACTTCTCAATTTTCCTTCTCTCACTAAATCTCTAAACTTTACCATTACTGAGCTTATTCAATCAAACTATATTACTTGAAGAGCCCATGTTCTTGGTCCCTGGAGCTGGAAAAATTCATTTCTCCTTCTTCTGTGATCCCTGCTGTTTTTATCCCTTCAACTGACAATTCACCTCAACCCAATTTGGAGTTTCGCTTATAGCATAGATCTAACCAACTACTTCTCTGTTGCTATCTACTGTTGATGATGACATTATTAGTCTTATTACTCAATCTCAATCATCTGTTGATGTTTGGGTTACTCTTGAGAAGCTCTTTGCCCAAACTAATATGGTTAAAGTCCTGCAATCAAAACAACAACTATCATCTATCAAAAAGGGATTTGACACTATTAGTGTATATATGCAAAAGATAAAAATTATTGGAGATTCTCTCCTTTTGGCTGGTCATTCAGTTTCTAAAACTGAATTAATTCTCAGTGCTCTTGTTAGTTTAGGACAAGATTATGATCGTATTATGTATCTGTTATCAAACACTATGGCCATTTCATCTTTACAAGATGTTCAAAGCTCTCTTCTGATGCATAAAACTTGCCCAGACCAACAAAATGCTATGTCCCAGATTTCTACGCCATCCGCAAATCTTGTCGGTTTCTTTTCTAAAACTTGTTCCTTTGCCTTTTCTGGTGGTAGACATAGGGGACGTGGTCGTGGAGTAAGAGGAAGGGGCAGTACATTTGGTACTCCGGTATTTGTCAACTCTATCAAAAACTCAATCATTCAGCTCTACAATGTAACAAATTCTATAATCAACATTGGCAGGGTCCTTCATAGTTTCAGCAACCCTGGCGATCCCATTCTCAACCTGTGCATACATACACTGGTTATAATACTTCTCCTCAAACTAACTATGTGCACTCTGGTCCTCCTCATACCTATATGGTTCCACAACAGCAAGTTACAACATCTAAACCATCCTCTGAGTCCACCTAGTTTGTTGACAGTGGTGCCACAAATCATGTCACTCCTGACATTCAAAATCTGGGTGCCATCTCTCCTTATACTGGGAATGATCATCTGGCTATAGGTAATGATAATATTTTACCTATCACTCATACTGGTTCATCCTCCTTTAAATTAAATACTTCACCTACACCATTACATCTCAAACAAATTTTACAAGTACCTTCCATAACCCTTAATCTTTTAAACATTTCTAAATTTACTAGAGGTAATAATCTTGTTGTTGAATTTTTTGATAATGGTTGTTTTTTTAAGGACAAGCTTTTAGGGAACACTCTTCTATAGGGGACTCTACAGGATGGTTTGTTTCACCTCACAACAACTAAATCCTCTTCCTCTCCTGATCAAGCTACTACACATTCCTCTTTTAATTATGTTTCTCCTACTGCCTATGTTACCACTGTTGATGCAAATGTTCTACATGCTACAATGGGACATCCATCTGCATCTATCCTATCTAAAAGATTGCCAAATCTATGAATCTTCATGTTGATATTAACACACTTAAATTCCATGATGCTTGTAAAGTTTGGCAAGTTACATCAACTTCCTTTTCAAATTCACTCAATTAATATTACTAAGCCTTTTGAAATCATGTATTCAAATATATGGGGTCCTTCTCGATCTCTATTAACAGAAGGACATAGATATTACATTATTTTTATTGATGCCTATACTAGATTTACATGGTTCTATCCACTAAAACTCAAATATAAAGCCTTTTCCACCTTCTTAAAATTCAAATCACATGTGTAATTACAGTTAATCATAAAATAAAGGCCTTTCATACTGATAATGGGGGGAATATTAATCATTTATACCTTATCTTACAGCCCAAGGCATTATAACCCAACTTTCTTGTCCTTATACGAATCAACAAAATGGTGTTTCTGAAAGAAAACATCGTCCCATCGCAGAAATGGGTCTCACCCTACTCTCCCATGCCTCTATACGTCTCTATTTCCGGCTAGAAGCCTTTCTCACAACCACTTATCTCATAAATCACATACCCACCCCATCACAAACCGAAATCACCTTATGAGCTTCAGATAACAAATGACCATCCCATAATCATCTGAAGCCTTTTGGATGCAGCTTCTATCCTTACTCAAGATCTTACTCCTCTCACAAATTCAACTATCATACTACTAAGTGTGTTTTTCTTGACTACAACCTCTTTTATCGTGGGTATAAATATCTCAATGCTCATAGATAAATCTACATTTCTCGTCATGTCTTCTTTAATGAAACAGAATATGCTTATTCACTCTTTTTTCCAAAATCATCAAACTCAACACCGCCCCCCCCCCCCATCCCACAGAGCTCATTCTCACCTACCCATCTCCCTACTGCAAGCTGCTTCACCTCCTCTACAGCCTACTGTCAACAATTCCCTACCGAAGGAATATTCTTCAAGGGCTTCCCTAGCATAACTGCAAGTAAATTCTCCTACTTTATCTTCAGTATTACCTTCATAATTTGTTTTCTCTAACCATTCACCAAAACACCTTATTTCCTCTCCCATTTCCTCCTCATCTCATCCTCTCCACACAACCACTATCCCTATTCATCGTTCTATCCCTGTCACTAATACTCATCCAATGCAAGCTCGCTCCAAGAGTGGCATCTTCAAACCTAAACTATATCACCCCTCTAACTCCTTCACCTATCACAAAACCCAAATCTATTTCTTTTGCCTTATAGGATCCTATTTGGAAGTCTGCTACAGATGCTGAAATGCATGCTTTACACCAAAATCAAACCAAGACTCTTGTTCCTTATCATCCTAACATGAATGTTTTCAGCATCAAATGGGTTTTTTGAGTAAAATGTCACTCAGATAACTCTTTTGACAAAGCCAAAGCTCGTTTGGTGGCTAAAGGGTTTAACCAAAACCTAAGTGTGGACTTTACTGAAACTTTCAGTCTAGTAGTAAAATCATCTACCATCAAAGTAATCCTATCTCTAACAGTATCATTTCAGTGGGACATCTAACAAATTGACATCAATAATGCTTTTCTTAATAGGAAACTACAGGATGAAGTTTACATTCATCAACCACAAGGGTATGTCAATTCAACTTATCCTACTCATGTTTGCCATCTTTCCAAAGCATTGTATGGGCTAAAGCGGGCCCCTCGAGCCTGGTTTTTCACCCTCAAACAGGCTCTCCAAAATTGGGGTTTTAAACCCTCAAAATGTGACACATCCTTATTCTATCTTCATCATAAACAAGTAAAGTTATATCTTCTAGTGTAAGTTAATGACATACTGGTTACTGGCAATAACTAAGCAGCAATACAACATCTCATTCATCGATTATATCAGCAATTTTCCCTAAAGACTCTTGGTTCTTTAGACTATTTTCTTGGTTTCAAAGTTTAGAAAAATTCTACAGGTCTGTATCTATCTCAAGAGAAATACATTAACGATTTACTACTCAGGCAAATATACGTATCTGTAAGTCGTGTTCCACTCCTGTCTCCACTGGACAGAATCTCTCTATCTTTGATGGTGATCCCATTGCCAACCCTTCTTATTATCGCAACATTATTGGTGGTCTTCAGTATCTATGCAACAGTCGCCCTGATATCTATTACGTTGTCAACAAATTAAGTCAATTTTTGACTAATCCCCTTCAACTGCACTGGATTGCTTTAAAGAGGGTTCTTCGATACTTACAAGGTACAGTTGACGCAAACCTTCTTTTTCATCCCTCATCGTCTCCATTACAGACACGTGCCTTTTTAGATTCTGACTGGGCTGGCTCTATCGATGACCAGAAATCCACCTCCGAAGGTTTTGTCTTTCTAGGGGAATTTCATTCATTGGAGCTCTAAAAAGCAACCTATTGTCGCTTGCTCCAACATTGAAGCAGAATATCAAGCTCTCTTGACCCACTCCACTGAGATTCTTTGGCTTTTGTCTTTTCTCTTCGAATTAGGGTTTACACCCTGTCAACGCCCAACCATCTGGTGCGATAACAATGGAGTCAAAGCTTTTTCAGAAAATGCCGTGTATCACGCTCGAACGAAGCACATCGAAATTGATGTGCATTTCATTCGTGATCGATTTGCTAAAAGAACCTTAGAAATTAAATATGTTAGCTCTGAAGACCAACTCGCAGATCTGTTAACTAAACCTATGACCATTGTAAGACACTTAGTCTTATGTGCCAAACCCAATCTTCAAAACCCATGAAGCTTGAGTTTGAGGAGGCATGTAAAGGAATGTGCAAAAGAAAACTCATTAGCAAATACATCACAAAGACCATCAAACAAATGATCAGCCCACAAAATTAAAAAACGATTAGTAGAGAAGTAATAGGCATTCTAGAAGGGACATTCGTTACAATCTTTTGTACACTCTTTCTCTTGTAACAAAAAGATTATTCCAGCTGTATTATTTTTATAGAACTGTATATAAAAACACTCACTCTATAGTGTATCAGTGATATATGAAGAAATCAAATTTTGCTGAGTGTGAGGGCTGCGTTATATATATATATATATATATATATATATACACTCAGCAGAGTGCGAGGGCTGCTCGCCCTCGCGAGGCGTCGCCCTCGCGAGGTGCGAGCAGTCGCCCAATTTCTTTTTTTTTTCAAAATCAATTTTCTATTTTGCAAAAACCAACTCTTCTTTCTTCCCCACTACACAACTTTTACCACACACATCCAAAAATCACAAATTAGGTCTCGTTGGAAAGATCTTGAAAAATCCTACAAGTTTCATGAAGAGTTTGAAATTTAATAACACCTCTAAGGGTGTCAAAAATGCACTCAAAGATACTGCCTAGTCACACATTTACCATAACATTGCAGCACTTTCCCAAAAATCATAACTTTTCATCCCCTTAGCGAAAAATTCCATACCATATAGCAATAAAAAGCACAGACAATATACTACAATTCTCAAGAAGGACTTAAAATCAAATTCCATCTCTACCTAGGTCAAATCCTCCCATTAATGTGGCTGTCCAGTTAGGGTTTATGAAATCAGCATTTAACCTAAACCATAACAAAACTTTACAAATTTATATCTTACAATCCTTACATCCAAAATTCACATATAATACCTCATTAGAAACCTACAACAATCCTCTACAACTTTTCAGAAGATCACTTGAGCCAATTTCACCCTTAACAGTCCAAAATTAATATCAGAACACAAAAAGCACAAAACCTATGCACTTAGAGCATTTGCCCACCAACACACATTTTGGGCTGAATTACCACCTGAACATTAACAAACCATAACTTTGAATCTAAAAATAAAAAAATTCATACTTAGTGGAGTTAGAAAGCTAACACAAAAATCTTCAACTTTCATGAAGACCAAATTAGCAAAATTTGTCTACTTTAGCCCAGAAAATTCTCCAAAGTTTCGGGTAACAATTCATTCAATGCTGGAATCACAACTATTTAGCCAGCACACATATCTCAACTTCCAAGCAAAAATCAAAGCCCTTCAAGCCACAATTGGACAGAACTTCCTTCATATGAACTCTAGCCCAACTTCTCAAGTTTCATACAAGCCAAACCTCAACTCAATAGCACAACCACATCACAATTTATGAGCAAAAACCTGAAATATACCCAAGGTAAATTTTTCAGATTTGCTACTTAATTCTCCTCCTTTCATTCTAACATCATTCCTACATCAATAAGCATCCAAGTTAATCACTCCTTCATTCAAAATTTCATCAAGCCATTCACTTAAAGAAGGAGTCACAAATTGGCAGCACTCATACACACAAGTTCTTTCTTTAATTAACCACTCATCTAACATCATACTAACATCAAAACCACTCCAAAACATTTCATTCACACTCTACACATATTCAACATCATTTAGTCTCACATAAACATGACTTATGCCCATACAATCCTACCACAAGCTTCATGAAATTAATACACAATACATCACAATAAATGCAATTTACAACAAAACAAGACATAAAACTCAAAGCTTACCTAATTAAGCTTCAAATCTTCCAATCTTCCAACTTATCCCAAATTTCCTAACTCTCACTCACCATATACGATCATCAACTTCTCAAGAGGGTGAGGTTTAATGTTAGCCTTTTAAGTGAACTAAAAAGAAGAGAAAGTCAAGTAAAGGAAGGTAGGAAAGATGATCAAAAATTACAAAAGAAGCAAGGAAGAAGAAGATCCACGAAGAAGTAGGTAGGGGAAGGTTTCGAATGAGAAGAAGAAAGCTCTCTAAAATATCACTTTTCACTTATTCCAACATGAAAGTGTCGTGCATGACTTGCTAACCTTAAGATAATTATAAAGCCACTAAGTCTAAGACACCAAGTAGGCAAGTGACAAGTGTCACTTGCCACTTGTCTTTTTCTTAAGCATCCATTTATTTCATTTCCAATTCCAATTTAATTTCTAGTACAATTTCTCTTGAAATTCCAATGGTTCAAAGTAGTAAATCCTAAAATCATGTATCTAATTTTTTAGTGCCATTGGACAGTCATTTTCAATACCGAAAATTCAATCAGTCAACCACCTGTCAATTTTTTTCGGTCCGGAACTTTTCTTCGAAAAATTCTAGAAAAATTTCTAAAATTCCCCCAAAAATGGAAAACACACAAAAATCCACTCCTATTCATTTTTAAGCACAAATAGCACATTTGTCCCAATAAACACATATGTCGGAAAATGTCATGAATGCTTGTACAAGCATGTGCATATACAAAAATTACAATGTATGCATATATGGAGGCCATATTATGTATGAACTTGCCGAGACTAGTTTACACACTCATAACCTGTCCCGAATTACCATTTTACCCTTCCTATCGGTGATAGGATGTTACAATTCTCCCCTCCTAATAAAAATTTCGTCCTCGAAATTCATTTTTGATACTGAATAAGGTAGGGGTATTGTTACCTCCTACACTCAATCGTTTCCTATCAATTCTTTATTTAGCTATCATTCTTCCTCAATTATACCATTGATGAGTTTCAAAGTACTCAATTCTTTCCTTTCAGTTCCAAAACCGCATATTTCGGATGATAACAATACTAATCATAAAATCACTCATAATGCCTTAGTCTCATTTTTTCCCTCATTATATAAGGACCACTTGATGTCCCACTTAGCTTCCCCTATTTCCTTTGTACCTCATCTAACTACACCTTGGCATAGGTGATACACTCACATTTTTTCTCAACTTCTCATTGGTATTAGTACACTGAACCTTCACATCTTTCTCCATAGAGTCACAACTTCGATGTAATCCACCAAAAATCCATTCATTTTTCAAAACCACTTTATCCAGATTTAAATTCATTTCACCCACTATTTCACTCACTAACGGTATTTAAACTTGTTTTGACTTTTACCCAGGGTGACCGATTCTTTTTGTCGCCTCACCAGGAAAATGATGATTTTTTTTACTTGTAGTCACTTTGCACTATACATTCATCTTATATGCTGAAACATTCCAGACATATAAGCTTTATATCTGTCTCCAATAGTCAAGACTGCAAGGAACTCACACATATATTCACTCAATTCAATATTCTTAGCCGACAAGTGCTCTTTTAAGGTACACATTACTAGGACACATACTTTATTCCTCAAATCCTCAATTTGGGCTTTCCTAATTCCTATTTGCAAAACTGATGTTTCTTTTCCCCATAACTAATAAGATTTCCTTTTTGCTCCATTTTAACTCGTTCATACACTCTTTATTGCACTAGATTTAGTAACCTAATATCCACATATGTGGTACTGACAAGTCCCTCTGCACAATCCTGTCCAATTCCAGTCTTACCTTAATCTCTACTAATCTGTCTAATCATATGTATATCTCATATATTTCTGTCCATATCATGATTCTATGCTTCCAAACCAACTACTATTGTAGAAATCTTCAAGTCATGTATCTAAATTTAGCTCATGCAGCTATATTCATCTCTAGGTATACAAAATCACCTTATACATTACAACCAATGCCCTCTTGATCTCGATTGAAACCTCTATTGTGAGATCGACAAAAGCTCCAAACCGAATGGCATACTTAACACCATAATTATTTTGTTTTCATTTATCACTGACGTGGCTTACATCTTTTTCCCTTAAACCATTAAACTTTCATCTTCATTTGTCAATATGATCATAGTCGCTCATTGTTATCATGTTGCTTGGCTCACATTAACCTTTAATATCATAATCCTATCGGGGTATGGTTAACTCCAATAGATATAACCTCAAACTCATTGTGCTTATAGTTAGTTCTTGTAATTCCTTGAGTAACTAATTCCTCAATACATTAGTATGATTACATGTTATCCTCAATTTTTCATTGAACTTCCTTTTTCTCGATGGATTTCAGCAGTTCTATCACTTTCCCAATGATTATACATTGACTTATGCTAATGTCTGTTCATTTATACCGTTGCTCCACACATTTCAATCTATCTACAACCATAATCTCTCGTGTTGAAAAACCCTTCATCGAGATAATTTATGGTTCCCAAATAGATTTAAAACACTGACTATGATGTGGACCAAATTTCACCTCACATGAACAAGAATGTCTCCTCGAATTGTTGGATATTTTACATCAACAAAAATATATACACTCCCAATAGCTTTTTTTCTTTTTTTTTAAAGAAGACAGCACATCACAACTTTTTCGAGAGACCTGTCATCTTAATTCCAAATTCCCTCCGTTGCGTCTGTCGGTTCCTTTCTAGCGCAAACCCGATTGAATCAAGCGAGGAGCCTTTGACCTCTATGGAAAAAGTACTAGGTTCCATTGTTGAATCGAGAGAAGAGCTTTCATAAACTAAATTACTCGGCTTTCTGGCCCCATCTCAGTGATTTCTTAATATAAACCTCGATATTGTCACTCACCTTTGTCCATGAGTACTTATTGGTCATTCGTAATACCTCAAGAAAATCAATTTCAACATTTCATACGATCTTAAGAAGATCAATTCGTATCATGACTCCTGTGGTCAATACATCCTCGATAATAAGGCTCAATGAGGCATTAAGCAATTTCATTTACGCAACACCCTGGTATATACCATCCAAAATCCTTACATCTTACCTAGAGATGTATTTATGTCAGTGCCCCTGCCCATGATTGGGGTTCACCATATGATCATAACAAAAGCCGATTTTTGTAGGCCCGTATCGTGGCCGGCACTGTTTCCTCATATTACCACACATATTGACAGCGATTCTACTCCAGTTTTCCAGTATTTACTTCTTCTCCTTATGTAAGATCCCATCATGCTCGTTGAATTAGCATTTTGAGTGCATTCATTCTTCTCCTTTGATTTATCATCTTTTCCATAATTGCATGCATACATATAATCCAAACCTAGGCGCATTTCTAACTTTCTCCATACTACACATCATGTATCACGTTTCATTTCTTGTAAAGTCATGTTCCTATTATTTCATCGTCCATAAGTATATTCTCAATCCATTTAGAATTCTCGATGCAGAATCATCAAGAAATGTAATCTCAGTATCCAAGCTATTATCACATTTCAAATCCAAGTCTATTCTAGTTATTTCTTTTAACCGAGCTTGTACACTTTAATCTCACCATTTCTGCTTCTTCCTGACAATATCTTCACTTACGATACAATATATTCTATAATACACACATCACCACAATTGTAGTAAATCTTTATCTACCTTACCGAACCATGTACTCTTTTTCTCATTTCCAATTATCCCCATTTTATCAGGAGCTTTTAACCTCACACAGACATATTCTTATGTTAAATCATAACTCTCTTCACTTTAACCAATACTCTCCTTATGTCCACATTTGACCTCTCCAGGCTGTCGCAAATTTTGTTTACTTGATTTATACACTTTAGGTCTCATTAGTCATTATGGTATGATACCAATTGTAGGACCTCGGCCTCTTAGGCCTCGCGTCCATAGGGCCTCAGCCTCTCGATTCCCGCGTCCACCCGCTTGTAAATATTGTCCGCTTTGGGTCTCGACCTCCAAGGCCTCACGCCCACACGGTTTTACTTTTCCCCTTCTGACCCGTAGCGAAGGGATGAAAAGTTTCCACAGGACTTCCCAGGAGGTCACCCATCCTGGTATTGCTCTGGCCCTAGCACGTTTAACTTCAAAATTTTGATGGGATCCGGTGCGTTAGGGAATAAAAAACTTGTCTGCAAGGGAGAGGTTTCTACATCCTTATAAGGCATGCTTCGTTCTCCTCTCCAGTCGATATGGGATGCGCTAATCAGCCCATACCAATACATTCAAATTCCTATCACATTCGAGGATTTTTTTTCTACAGTATCATATGAATATCTTTTCCCATTTCTGGTTGCCCATAAACCTTCATTGGCTCACATTTTGACATCTCATCCCTTTTCTCACACTTAAACACTTAACATATGCTCATGCGTATGACTCATACTAATGCGACTCAGACTAGGGATCAGTCGTCACTGTCTGCTATGACATGACTTAAATGCATATAACTTGACCCATGTTTCAGAAAATGCCCATAGAAGCTCGTACTTCTGAGCTCTGATACCACCTAAATGTAGCACCCCACTCCCGCATGACCCGAACCCGACATCGACGGTGATATCCGAATCCGTGCCTTGTGAGGGTGGCGTGCTACATCACTAAGTCAAAACTCAGTATAAATTTTTTGAAACATAAACATGCACATTACGAAAAAATATGAACATAACACAATCATCGGTAATATCAATGACCACGGGGTCTTTTTTATAAATACAAAGTAATTCAGTCTGTTGACTTTACAACATGACCTAATCATTTGTACAAAAAATTCAGAAAGTACAATTTTTCTTAGACACTAATGCAAACGTGAACTGATCCCGACCTCTTTTCTCACTCGCATGCCGTTGCTATATGCCCGTTGCCTAACGGGATATTCTTCTAGGTCCAAAAAAATAATTACAAATTTTGGGTGAGTTTTGCGAACTCAGTGAGGAACCATCATCGATGGTTCACTCAATTCATGCAACACATCGTTTCACATAACATATATTCACATTGTTGCATATTTAATCACATTGCACAATTTCACTTGAACACAAACAATTTGATACATTTCATTCTATTTGACATCCATAACCAATTGAATTCATAAAACACTCAAGCAAAAGTCAATTGTTTCATAATTCACATTCGGAATGATTGGTACCACATAAACATAAGGCAGTTAGCCTTTCACTCAATCAAAGAGATTAAAAATCAGATGCATATAACATGCGTATATGACACTCTTTTTTTCCAATTTATTTCGGTGTTGTGACCGAACGCCTGAACTGTCCCAATAAGGGCACATTTATCGTTGAGCCAGAGGCTCTGAAACTGTCCCAATAAGGGCACATTAATCGTTGAGCCATAGGCTCTGAATCACTGTGGGCTCGAGACCTAAATACGTTGAGCTTTAAGCTCTCGGTGGCTGCTCCGGTCACAACCGTCATTAACTGATCATGCATTCATGCATGGAATGCATATGTCATAATTGAACAATATCACATCTCAATCAAACCCAAATTATCACATTGAAACAATTATTCACAATTATTCACATGAAAATCACAATCACAATTTATCACATTGGAAACACGGAGGTCTCCAAATTCTCAGACAAATAACACTCTATGTCATAATCTCCCAATACATCAGATACCTTCGGTCCGGATCCAGTCATAAACAAACGCACAAGCCCACCATTCTTCTCCACAGAGTTATAAGCGCAAAATAATAACCAAATAATAATTGAGAAACCATCTAGGTCACAAACCAATAGCTCTTGAAGAAAAAACCTGGAATTTTACTGGAAAAAACCATCTAGGCCATCTCTCCTTATACTGGGAATGATCATCTGGCTATAGGTAATGGTAATATTTTACCTATCACTCATACTGGTTCATCCTCCTTTAAATTAAATACTTCACCTACACCATTACATCTCAAACAAATTTTACAAGTACCTTCCATAACCCTTAATCTTTTAAACATTTCTAAATTTACTAGAGATAATAATCTTGTTGTTGATTTTTTTGATAATGGTTGTTTTTTTAAGGACAAGCTTTTAGGGAACACTCTTCTATAGGGGACTATACAGGATGGTTTGTTTCACCTCACAACAACTAAATCCTCTTCCTCTCCTGATCAAGCTACTACACATTCCTCTTTTAATTATGTTTCTCCTACTGCCTATGTTACCACTGTTGATGCAAATGTGCTACATGCTACAATGGGACATCCATCTGCATCTATCCTATCTAAGATTGCCAAATCTATGAATCTTCATGTTGATATTAACGCACTTAAATTCCATGATGCTTGTAAAGTTTGGCAAGTTACATCAACTTCCTTTTCAAATTCACTCAATTAATATTACTAAGCCTTTTGAAATCATGTATTCAAATATATGGGGTCCTTCCCAATCTCTATTAACAGAAGGACATAGATATTACATTATTTTTATTGATGCCTATACTAGATTTACATGGTTCTATCCACTAAAACTCAAATATAAAGCCTTTTCCACCTTCTTAAAATTCAAATCACATGTGGAATTACAGTTAATCATAAAATAAAGGCCTTTCATACTGATAATGGGGGGAATATTAATCATTTATACCTTATCTTACAGACCAAAGCATTATAACCCAACTTTCTTGTCCTTATACGAATCAACAAAATGGTGTTTCCGAAAGAAAACATTGTCCCATCGCAGAAATGGGTCTCACCCTACTCTCCCATGCCTCTATACGTCTCTATTTCTGGCTAGAAGCCTTTCTCACAACCACTTATCTCATAAATCACATACCCACCCCCATCACAAACCACAAATCACCTTATGAGCTTCTGTATAACAAACAGCCATCCCATAATCATCTTAAGCCTTTTGGATGCAGCTTCTATCCTTACTCAAGATCTTACTCCTCTCACAAATTCAACTATCATACTACTAAGTGTGTTTTTCTTGACTACAACCTCTTTTATCGTGGGTATAAATATCTCAATGCTCATAGATAAATCTACATTTCTCGTCATGTCTTCTTTAATGAAACAGAATATGCTTATCCACTCTTTTTTCCAAAATCATCAAACTCAACACCGCCCCCACCTCACAGAGCTCATTCTCACCTACCCATCTCCCTACTGCAAGCTGCTTCACCTCCTCTACAGCCTACTGTCAACAATTCCCTACCGAAGGAATATTCTTCAAGGGCTTCCCCAGCATAAATGCAAGTAAAGTCTCCTACTTTATCTTCAGTATTACCTTCATAATTTGTTTTCTCTAACCATTCACCAAAACACCTTATTTCCTCTCCCATTTCCTCCTCATCTCATCCTCTCCACACAGCCACTATCCCTACTCATCGTTCTATCCCTGTCACTAATACTCATCCAATGCAAGCTCGCTCCAAGAGTGGCATCTTCAAACCCAAACTATATCACCCCTCTAACTCCTTCACCTATCACAGAACCCAAATCTGTTTCTTTTGCCTTATAGGATCCTATTTGGAAGTCTGCTACGGATGCTGAAATGCATGCTTTACACCAAAATCAAACCAAGACTCTTGTTCCTTATCATCCTAACATGAATGTTTTCAGCATCAAATGAGTTTTTCGAGTAAAATGTCACTCAGATAACTCTTTTGACAAAGCCAAAGCTCGTTTGGTGGCTAAAGGGTTTAACCAAAACCCAAGTGTGGACTTTACTGAAACTTTCAGTCTAGTAGTAAAATCATCTACCATCAAAGTAATCCTATCTCTAACAGTATCGTTTCAGTGGGACATCCAACAAATTGACATCAATAATGCCTTTCTTAATAGGAAACTACAGGATGAAGTTTACATTCATCAACCACAAGGGTACGTCAATTCAACTTATTCTATCTTACAGGATGAAGTTTACATTCATCCTACGCATTGTATGGGCTAAAGCGGGCCCCTCGAGCCTGGTTTTTCACCCTCAAACAGGCTCTCCAAAATTGGGGTTTTAAACCCTCAAAATGTGACACATCCTTATTCTATCTTCATCATAAACAATTAAAGTTATATCTTCTAGTGTAAGTTAATGACATACTGGTTACTGGCAATAACTAAGCAGCAATACAACATCTCATTCATCGATTATATCAGCAATTTTCCCTAAAGACTCTTGGTTCTTTAGACTATTTTCTTGGTTTCAAAGTTTAGAAAAATTCTACAGGTCTGTATCTATCTCAAGAGAAATACATTAACGATTTACTACTAAGGCAAATATACGTATCTGTAAGTCGTGTTCCACTCCTGTCTCCACTGGACAGAAGCTCTCTATCTTTGATGGTGATCCCATTGCCAACCCTTCTTATTATCGCAGCATTATTGGTGGTCTTCAGTATCTATGCAACAGTCGCCCTGATATATATTACGTTGTCAACAAATTAAGTCAATTTTTGACTAATCCCCTTCAACTGCACTGGATTGCTTTAAAGAGGGTTCTTCGATACTTACAAGGTACAGCTTGACGCAAACCTTCTTTTCATCCCTCATCGCTCCATTACGTATACATGCCTTTTAGATTCTCGATTGGCTGGCTCTATCGATGACCGTAAATCCACCTCCAAGGTTGTGTCTTTCTAGGGTAATTTCATTCATCGAGCTCTAAAAGCAACCTATTGTCGCTGCTCCAACATTGAAGCAGAATATCAAGCTCTCTTGACCCACTCCACTGAGATTCTTTGGCTTTTGTCTTTTCTCTTCGAATTAGGGTTTACACCCTGTCAACGCCCAACCATCTGGTGCGATAACAATGGAGTCAAAGCTTTGTCAGAAAATGCCGTGTATCACGCTCGAACGAAGCACATCGAAATTGATGTGCATTTCATTCGTGATCGATTTGCTAAAAGAACCTTAGAAATTAAATATGTTAGCTCTGAAGACTAACTCGCAGATCTGTTAACTAAACCTATGACCATTGTAAGACACTTAGTCTTATGTGCCAAACCCAATTTTCAAAACCCATGAAGCATGAGTTTGAGGGGGCATGTAAAGGAATGTGCAAAAGAAAACTCATTAGCAAATACATCACAAAGACCATCAAACAAATGATCAGCCCACAAAATTAAAAAACGATTAGTAGAGAAGTAATAGGCATTCTAGAAGGGACATTCGTTACAATCTTTTGTACACTCTTTCTCTTGTAACAAAAAGATTATTCCAGCTGTATTATTTTTATAGAAGTGTATATAAAAACACTCACTCTATAGTGTATCAGTGATGTGAAATAATACAAACGTCTTTTGTAAAATATTGTATAAGTCTTGCAGAATTGTTGTAATCATGTTTCCATTAGATATACCATGATGTAGCTAGGTTTTGGCTACATTCCTTAGCGATTTCAAAGCATACAAGTTGTTCTCTTACACTCTATACAATTGCATGCATAACTGTGCCATTGGACCTTCTCTTATCTTGGAATCTTCTCAAATTTCGCTCTCTCCAAATTTCTTAAATAGTGTTAGCCATGGAAAGAACGTAAAACCCACAACTAGGATTAGAATGTTGAGGAATTAGCCACATAATTGCTTCAAGAGGAGTTTTGATTTCCACATTCCATAGACAGATCCTCATAATTCTATTCCACATTGATCCAATGAAAGAGCATTCAAAGAATATGTGATTTCTTGTTTCCTTCTCACCTATACGTAATTTACAGTCACCTCTTGTATTCAAGAAGGTTAATATATCCATGACACTTAGCCTGTCTTTGACTACCAGCCACAAAATAAAGGCAGTGTTAGGTTTAATATGTTTTAACCAAACGATTTTATGTTGTGATACATTTGGATCATTGTATTCATACCATTTCCTATACTTCCTGCTAGATAATTTTACAATAGGTATGTTGCTCCATAGATAGTTGTATTCTAAAGTAATATTAGGGGGATAGGATGGGGTTAAGTGTTATATAGTTACAGGGAACTGAGTCCATTAGTTCTCAACTATCAGTAAGGAAACTTTAGTATTATCCAGATAGTTATAAAAAGCCTCAAGAGCTTCTTGATGTTGGATGAGGGGAGCAACACCTATCTAGTTATCCTACCACAGAGAAGTCCTCATGCCATCCCCTATTCTCCAGAGGGTATCTCTTGCGACTTCATTTCTAATTTCAAGTAGTTGATTGAGAAAATTAAAATAAGGTGGGCTTATTGATAGGGCCCAAATGCTTCTTCCCTTGAGGAAATAACCATGCAACTATCTTGTCCAAAGGGATTTCCTATCTTCAATCACTCTCTGTATCCTCTTAAACATAAGGATTTTATTAGACAACATGATTGAAATGATACCCAATCCTCCATTCTCCTTTGGTAAATAAAGCTCCCTTCAATTCACCTTAGCAAGACCAGTTCCTCCTCTAGAATTGCCTCATAGGAACTTCTTCATCAAACTCTCAAAGGTTTTGATAAGAATTCTCGATAGGAAGAATTGAGAACACCAATATATATGCAGTGAACTAATTATTGATTTGATCAACTGGAGCTTACCACCATAAGACTGATCTTTAGTGGTCCAATTTGAAGTCTTTTCCTAACTTTCTCCATAAGAGGTGTGCACTCATTGAAATTTAATCGTCTGGTTTTGATTGGGAGACCTAAGCAAGAAACAGGAAGGAGTTTCCTAGTCATACCTATGAGTAGTGTTACTAGATTCAAGGAATTCTGAACTTGATGAGAGGAAGAAATGACTTTTGTTGTAATTTATCTCGCGCTGACAAACCCCTCGCTTAAGACTACTAGGCAGCCTGGCTAGCACCCCCAGACCAAGGTGACCCTCCAGCCGATATCTAATTCAGTTGGAAAATTCTCGTAGAGTTAAGTCTATTGCTCTTTTATCAAAAAACCTTAACTCAACATTAAGAAATAAACAATAGAGTTTTTTTTTAATCATTTTATTAAAAATTTCGGCAGCATAATAATTGTATTTTTATAGTTCCTGTTGGACCTTGTACTTTTCTTAAAAATTAGAACTATTAAATAAGAAATTGTTAGTGATTAGTTATGAGTGAAGAAAAGGAGAATTCTTGAATTTGAAATGATATACAAGATTAAGATAGTGAATGTAGTAAGTTGATAATGAGTGTATTTGAATATGTGAGTATTAGAGATAACCAATAGAATGGCTTTTGAGTTGAAAACCAATTGTAAGATGATGGTCTAGAGTGAGAAAGATTGTGTAAATGGAAGTTGAGAGGAAGAATAGTATTTGAGCATGAAAGTTGAAAATGCAAAAAAGTGACAAAGCATGAATAGGTTGATTATGAATTTTAGGTTTTGATGATTTTGTTTACTAAACTTGTATATTTTGGGAGTAGTATGAATTTATGGTGAATGAGTTGATTGAAATGGAGTAGAAAACTAGAAATAAAAGTTTGAAATGTTAGTTTTTGAAAATTTGAAGTTTGAAAATTTTGGAGATGAATAGTAGTGGAGAGTTGGATTTTTGATCTGAAAGTTCTATGAATGTTCTGGGTTGATCCAGAGCGATTTTGATAAAATTGTCTTCATGAAAGTTGTAACTTGTCTTTCCAGCTTTCCATTGATATAAAGTTTGTAAATTTTGGATATCGGAGTTGAGAGATACGAGCATTACAAGTTGTAATGTTGCATCATCCTATTTAGGATGGAACTTTCAGGACAACCACATTGATTTGGAATTTTGACCCTTATAGAGGTAGAAATTGTTTTTAAGTTCTTCATAAAAGTTATATATGATTTTCCCAGCTTTCCAACGATATGAATTTTGTAAGTTTTGGATATCGTAGTGGGAAGTTATGACCTTTACAAGTTGTGATGTTGCATAGGATATGTGAATGTGCCAGCTATGGAAATTCGTGTACTGACTTCAAGGATGTTTTTTGGGTTGTTGTGAGCTGATTTAGGTGAAATTGTCTTCTTGGAAGTCGTAGATGATCTTTCCAACTTTCCAACGATATAAAGTTTGTAAATTTTAGATATCGGAGTTGAGAGATACGAGCATTACAAGTTGTAATATTGTATCGTCTTAGTTATTTTTCATCAAAACTAAGACGAAGTACTGCTCATCCAAAACTAAGACGAAGTACTGTTCATCAAAACTAAGACGAAATACTGTTCATCTGAACCGAAGATGAAATACTGTTCATCAAAACTAAAACAAAGTACTGTTCATTCAAAACTAAGACGAAGTATTGTTCATCAAAACTAAGACGAAATACTGTTCATTAAAACTAAGATGAAGTACTGTTCATCTGAAACTAAGACGAAGTATTGTTCATCGAAACTAAGACGAAGTACTGTTCATCGAAATTAAGACGAAGTACTGTTTATCAAAACTAAAACAAAGTACTGTTCATCCAAAACTAAGATGAGGTTACTGTTCATAGTCTTAGTTTGTATCATCATCTTCTGTCCTATTTTTGATCCATTTAGAGACAGAATTTCATTTTGTTATCTTCATGAAAGTTGTAGATCTAGAATTTCTTTTCAAATATTTTAATAAAGAACTCAATCTGACATCCGTAGAAAAAGTTATTGCAATTGCGCAAAGAGAGGTACAAATTGATTAAGGATATTAACATGTTGGATTATTTTGGCCATAACTTCGTCATCCGACCTCCGAATGAGGTGATTCTTGAAGAAATAGACTCCTATTGAATTTTTTTACCTCTCCACGAAAATTGGTAGCTTTTGGTGTTGAATTGAAAAATATTGATTGAACAAAAATGAGGGATTTGGTTGGAAAAATATGAGTTGGATGTTTTACTGAACATACTTCAGTATTTTGATGATATCATGATATGTAGAGTTCTAAATGAGAGAATTTTTAATTTAGAGTAAACTAGAAACATAGGGCTACAAATTATATGAAGAAATCAAATTTTGAATCGGACTCTAAGAGTTTCAATTTTTGGATGAAGTTGAGTATAGGGTACTGTCTCAGAATAAAAGCAGTCCGGAAATATTGGAGTATAACTTTCACACTACTAAACCAAATTGAATGCTTTTGGTGTCATTGGAAACGTAAGACAATAAAGAAGATTTTTCTAGAAGAAAATGTTATTATATAAATTTCAAGGGTGTTTTGGCAAGATACTTAAGTTTAAAAGGACATAAACCTATAAGGAAGGATAAAATGAACTCTTTGAACTCATTAAAGGCATAATTGGAAGAAGAAGTGTTGTCTTGCCTATAAATAAAGAAGGCAAACATAAATGGGAGGAGAAGTAGAAGAGAAGAATGAAAATTCTAGAGAAGAGAGAGAGAGAATGTCATGAAAAAGAGAGAAAAGTACAAAGAGAAGAAGAGAAAGAGGGAAAGAAGAGAAAACAAGCTAGGGTTTCAATTTTCCTAACCTACAAGAGAGATTTTGGAGTTGATCAAGAAAGGAAACAAGTAGAGGATGAGAAGAGATTCCCTTTGAGCTAAAGATCCCTTCATTTGGTGAAGAATGAAGGTAAAATCATTTTAAATCTTTTGGATTTTTGGAAGGATTTTAGTTCATGAAGTTTAGGAAAGGCTTGGGTTTAAGTATTCTAGAACCAATTTTGGTGATTGTGTTTTGAAAATTTTCAATTGAAAATACTTTTGAGTGAGATTTTTGTTATTGATAAAGGGACTCAAAGAAGGAAAAAGGAACAAGAGGAGAGGAATCTTTGAGTAAGTTATAAGCAAAGAAATCAGGTGGGTTTCATGTTTATAATTAAATAATAAGCCATTAAAGTTTTTCCCAAATCAAGAGAGTAAAATGATTTCAAGTACTTCATAAATGTTCATATACTGTTTTCAAATGATTTAAAGAATTTGATTATATGTGTGTATATTCTTCATGGATTGGATTTGAATTGTTATGAATATGCAAAAAATTTCATTGTGATACATGAACATGTTATGCCATGGAATTGTGTCATGGCATTTTGGTTTGAATGAAAAGAAGAAAAAGAACATGAAAAGCATGAAAGCATTTCATTTTGATAAATTGATTTTGAGCATTGCATGTGTGCTTTGTTGGGGCGAAAGAGGAACCATTTCGTAGTCACATGCACGTCGACATAAAGCCTTCTCCCGGCTGCTCGCTTGTAGCCCACGAGATCCGAAAAGTAGACTCATTTTGTTCACGGATTAAACTTCGATTTCTCTATTTTGTTCCATGAAACCCTCGAGCCATTGAATGTGCTTATGTGTTTATGAATTGTGACTAAGTGGAAAATGCATAAATTGTGCTGTTGTGATTTTGATTACATGACAAGAATTTTAAGAAACATGTATTTTATGATTCAATAAGAACTTTCTATGAGAATGAACTTTTTGAACAATTTTTTGCTTGTTTCTTGGTTATAAACTTGTTACCCACGAGCTTTAAACTCACCCTCTCCTGCCCCCACCTCCAGGTTATGAACAAGAGATGGAGTGAAAGAGAGAGTCAAGGCATCACTCCGAATTTGCTTATTTGGTATTTTTTGTTTTCAGATTATGTTGTAAAGCAGCTTGAAAAGCCATTATAGCATTGTAAAACTCTTTTGTTTTTAGGGTATTGAAATGTAATGATGATGATCATTTGTATGTAACCTATTAAGAAGTATGATGAAGTAAAGATATGAGAGTCTTATGATCTTTCAGCAAGAGTTGGACTTCACATTCAGAGATAGGATCCAACATTAAGGTAATAAGTTTGTTTTGATGTTTGTTCGTCATGGGCATGCCACCCTTGTGGGATGATGCTTAATAAGGGTTTTTGGAAATAACCCTACAGGATCATATGCTCAAGTAGTATGATATTCGCAACAGAGTTAGGTTACGAAGGCGTTGGCCAGCATTTGTGGTATCAAAGCCCAGTATTAAGATCTTACATGGGCATGTTAGAAATAGGTGTCAAGTAGATTAGAGAGAAGAAAAATGACATGTCAAAAAATGAGAAGGGAAAGTTTTTGGATTTTAGAAACAAGAAATATGACGTAGTCCGATATGTTAGATAGAGATGTAGTATATGTAGTTGTGTCAGCGAATTAAGTAATAGAATCTCATAGGGGATATGGACTTGAATTGCTACTGATGTGTAAATATTTCCATGAATTGATTGAAAAAGAGATAGAGGTAGGGTGAAAACGACAAGATTGAAGGTGTACATGTTGGAACCCCACCCCGGTGAGACACGGGTCCGACGTCCTACATGACATATGGACGTGCAACACGCGAGGGAGGGATTCCTCACCACGATGGAAAACTTGTTTCGGTATTAAAACTGCAAAATCATGAACCTTGTGCTTATAACCTTGCAGGGTCCTAAGCTGTAACTCCACATTCGTGGTGAGCGCACACTATATAAACATCAAAATCATAAGTTAACTTATTCATATGAATTGTATCTCTATGCCTCAAGTTCGTTATGGAACAAGAATCACCTCAAACGGAGTTATATAACTCAAGTTATGCTTTAAAAACCTAAAAGAGCTCATACTCCAAATATGATCTCCAAACCGACCTCTTACTCACTTTAATGTAAACTTTTTCAATTTAACTCCAAATTGTACCAAATTTTATCGAGAGAAATATATATGTCTTATGAATCTAATGGTTCAAGCCTCACATCAATTGGAGGTCGGATGAGGTATTTATGCCTAAAATAATCAAGTATGTTCATGCCCTAAATCAGTTTGAACCTCTTTTGGAGCGATCACCATATCTTTCGATTTATAAATCGGATTTCTTTTGTTTTTGAACCCTTAGAAAGTAGACATCTAGATATACAACTTTCATGAAGACCACAAAACGCGATTCGGTCCCTAACTATTTTGAAATTCATCATCTTTCCCGTACCGTTTAACGGACAGGTACGGGTGAAAGTGGCCCAAATGATCCTTAAATGTCCGTTAAACGGACATGCAAGTCCGTTTAACGGACATGGGCAGGCTAAGGGGTGTTTTTGCACCCGAGGCTGTCCGTTTAACGGACATGCAAAATCCCAAAACTTCAATGCCTCATTCAAACTTCTCACCTTCAACCTAACTTCTTAACCATTTATACACTTCCCAAATTTATTTATTCCATAGCCTAAACCCTTCATAACATCTCAAACTTCAAGTTTAATTCACCAACTTCAATTCACCAACTTCAAAATCTCTAGCTTAATTGATTTATCAAAGCATGGACTTCAATCATTTGTCATCAAGGTTATCATAACTTCATAAGCTATATGAACAACAAGCATGACTTTAGTTGTTATCTTCCAATTCTCATAACTTCTTACTCCAAATTCTAAAAATTACATATTATACCTCAATGGAAAGATAACAAGATGCTCTAAAACATTCATGAAGGATGCAAAATTTAATTTCATCATTAAGTAAAGTAAAAAGCCACTCAAAGGACACTGCTCATTAAAGACCAATGTAACAGTAATATAGCTAAATGAACAGTGACTAAATGTGTTCTAAACCTCATAACTTTTTGACCCTAAGTCCAAATGAGACAAATGATATACCCTTAGAAAGTTCTGAACTTCTAATACAATCTTCACGAAGACTTCCCGATCTGAATCAAGCCCTAAGAGGGTCTAAACTGAAGCAAAGTTTTTGTCAAATTTTAGGAAAATTTGACAGCACTTCCCTTGAAAATACAACTAACCAACTTCAATCCTTGCTCCACCACCTGCATAAAACTCAATATCCAACCTCATTCAACATAATTCAATCCCAAAAGTATCTCCAAAAGCAATTCAAGGCAACAACCGCACTCCTAGTCATCTACTCCATCCCAACATATAAATCAAAACAATCTCAATCCACTCTTTTTGTCAACTATAGCCACACAATGATGCATATGTATAAAACATGTGTAAATTACATAAATTACAATTAAAAACTCAACAATCTTGCATTTACATGAAATTAAAAGTTATTACAAAGCTTTAGAGGGCATTTTAGCCCAAATACATCAAAGTCTCAAAGAAAAAATACAAAGTACAATGCTATCTCTAAAATGCTATCTAAAGCCTTGGTTTCAAACATATAATTTCAAAACCCAAAAATTGCATCGGAGTAATGCCTTATTCCCGATGCGGTATCTCGGTTTCTCGCTCATGACTTGTGGAGGGGAAAATGGGGGGTGAGCTCGACAGCTCCATGGGTAAAAACTTAATAACTAAGAATAAACATGCCAAAATCCTTTAACAATTCATTCTCAAACAATTGAACTAAGCATCTTTGTCATAAACAAATTCTTCATTAATATCAAATGATCACAGGAAATTACAAAACAATATATCACACAAGAACAACTTAGACAGCATATAATATAGTCACACATAAGTTGGTTTGGGTGGTTCCAACAGGACGTACTACACATTTCCGCAAAGCGGTCATGTGTAGCCGTCAACACATGAGAGAGTCCGTGAGGAACTCTGTGGCCACTAGCGAGCAGGCGGGAGAAGCCTATATAGGCGCACCTATCACATAAAGGACCACCCTAAATCTATAGAAACATGCATATCACATCATTCATGCATTTTATACACATTAGTCCTCAATGAACCTTGCAACATCCATTTTCACATAATTGCCTAAATCACATATTCGAATCTATTTTTCACTTGTTCAACAATCATATACACATTTTCATATCTCATATATATTTAAACCATTTCAAGAAATACAAGCAACATTGATAAATCATTTTAAAGTATTCAATAGCATTTATTATAGAACTTTAACATGTTCATTAACTCAATTATTAAGAAATTTACCCACCTTAAATCCTTTAGCCTTGAATTTGATCAATTGGCCTTTCTTTTTGCTCAAATAACCTCTCTTCACCTTCATTAAGCAATAAGAATCCAATTAACAAGAGATATCCCAAAATTAGACAATCCTAGGAGAGGAAAACATAGAATTCAACTTACCTAACTTTACCCAAACCTTACCCAAGCTATAAGCATCAAAATCCACTTATAAACCCAAAGAATTCCACATTTTTCTTACCTTGAAAGGAAACCCACGAAATTTGCTCTCCCTCTTGGCTTGATGAACTCTTAAACCTTTCTTTCTCTTATCCTTCTAAAACACTCTCTACTACTCTTCTCTAAGCAAGAAAACACAAGGCCTAGCCTCTTTCTTCCTCTTCCTCTTCTTCTTCTTCTCCTTCTTCTTCTTCTTCTTCTTATCCGAAACTCTCCCTCTCCCTTTCTAGAAATTTCGTGATTCTCCTACCAATAGCCTTAACACATGTCTTTTTAATATCACTCTTAAGCTCCAACTCATCGCTTATCAAAACTATGTAGTTTTGATGAAACTTTCCTTTCCTTGTAAATTTTTACTCCTTTCCCATTACATGCACGACCAAACCTCCCAAAATTCCTCTTCTATGCGTTTTTAATAAAACCTAAATGGACCAAATTAGCCTTCCTTCCTTGCCTTAGTCTTTAAAACCAATAGTGAATTACCTAAATTACCCCTAAGCCATTTTATTCCTTTCAACTTCTAACAACAATTCAATTCTAATTTAAACTAATCCCACATTTAACTTTCATCCCTCTAAACACTATAAACCTCAATTTATTAAACCTCAAAAATAACATAAACATGCTTAATACGATTCGGGGCCCAACAGTACAAGCAAAGTGGAGTTGAAAGGTTAAACTCGAAATTTATGATCAAGCATAAGGTTGTACTAGTGAATTTGAGATGTGAATTTCAAAATGGTTATATGTTTATGCTGTTAAATTGATTAAGAATGTATGTATGGAAAGTGGAATAAATGATAGTGATATGTGTAGAAGTCCTCAAGAGTTTGTCGACCAGTTATTAAGAGCACCGAGGATGTGGTTAAATTGGTGAATAATATGATTGAGTACATGTGAGATTGATATTTTGATACATCATAGGAGACTGAAGTGTACAGACAGAATGAAATGAAATCTTAAAATTGTTATGATCATAAAAAGGATGAATTTGGAACCGAAATGGTCATGTGAGTATTGTGATAAGAGTCGGTAAATCAATATAAGAAGATAATAGGGGGAAAGTTAGAAATGCTTATAAGATAGGATTTCAGGTTAGAATGAGAGTAGAGGAAAGTTGAAGGGCTTTTAAAAATAAGAATATAAGTAGAAATGGTGAGAACAAAGAGTACGAGCCGAGTGAAAAGTGACTCTGAGAGGTTCAATATGTTATTGAAAAAGAGTATGTATTTTGTTTGATGTAAAGTATCCAACTATAAGAGTGGATTTTAAATTCGAGGTGACACTATTGCTAATGAGAGGAGAATACAGGTCCACATTATAATCGATGTAAATATGTTTGGGAGATACAAGTGAAAATTGAGGAATGTGATACCAACACACAAAGTGAAGTATTCAAATAAATTGAAATGTGTGGAGGAACTAGTACGAATGAATAGGCATTGAATAAGTCGATGTGAATTAAAGGGAATCGGATGAGAAGAGAAAATCGTTAGGGAAAAGAAGTCAAGTGGGAAACTAAAAATGACATGAGATAATATTACATTTATTGAGGAATTAGTCACTTAAGAAATTGCAAGAATTAATTATCGGCACAAGGAATTGGGTTATATCTGTTGGAGTTATTAATGCCCTGACCGTATCATGAAGTAGAAAATTTAAGTGATCCAAGTAAAATCAGATCAATTAGTGACAATGATCATGGATGAGATCTTGAATGTATTCGAACAATCAAGAAGAATACTTTTAAACATTTGAGGAAAATGTATAAACTGGATGAATGATGAATGTAAGAAGAATTTTAAGGAACTATAACCTCAATGTTAATTATGCCATTTGGATTTGGAGATTATACAATACATATATAATGAAGTTTCACATCAGAGATTAAGATACAATCAGTTGTAACAGTATAAAGTGGTTTTTGGTATGCATGAGACAATTAAAGTATTATGAGTTGATTTTGATACATGGTTTCGAAGTGCTATGATGGCAATTGCTTTAAAGTCTTGGAGACATTCGATGTGCAGAGTCATTTCGAGAATGTACAGATTTGTAAGTTTGAGGAAGTTATTGAGTTTGAAAGGAATGTACATATGAGTGCTATACTGGTAAAGGTAGTGTGTAATCTGATACATTAAATAGACAAATTTATAATGGAATAGTACAAATTCAGATATTGAGGTTACCAAATCTAGTATAATTAAGAGCATAGGATTTGAACAAAAATGAAATACATCTAGTTATTGAATGTAGAGAGCAGTTTTACGTGGAAAGTTCAGAAGAGTCCAAATTGAGGACTTAGGATCTATGAATCTTATTAAGAAAATTGAAAATGAATATGAAATTTTGAGTTGAATCGGAAGAATGACAATACCGTATCCAATATCGAGAAGTATATGTACTAATAAAGATGATCGTTATCATAGTGATTTCATTAGAATATTGTGTGAGGAGTTACATGATAGAAAGATCCGTTCGCTTTTGTGTAGTGATGACTAAGGCCTAAAAAGATTGAAGGCCAAAATTGATTGGAAAGGTTGTTGATAAGTGAAATTGATCAGTTTTAAACTTAAGTGATTTCAGAAGATAAAGGAGTTGGTGGATCAACATCGAAGATATGAAGTAAAGGATGAAATGTTTATGAGAATATCACTTTCCCAAGTTGTGTTTATATTTAGTGCAAATGTGCTAAGTTTAGAATAAGGAACCAATTAAGCTTGAATTGTATTAGTCCATATAAAGTCATTAAGAACCGAACCATTGACTTATGCGTTAGTTTTACCAATGAAGATGTCCTAGATTTGTAATATGATATATATGAGTATGTTCAGAGATATTGGCATAATATAATATTGGTATTATCGACTCAAGAAGTGAAAAATTTTGAGTAATCTGAGATTTATATAATGAGGAATTAGTTAAGAAAGTGATTGATTAAATAAGTGATTGAAAGATCAAGTGAGTCTATTGACTATGGTCATTTGGAAGAAACTAGGCGAGTGAAGAAGTTACTTGTGAGATTGAGAAAATCATAAGACAACAGTTTCCTTCATTTGTTTGATCACTCAGGTAAGAATTTCGAGGACGAAATTCTTTAAGGGGGAGAAATGTTGGACCTTGTACTTTTTCTGGAAGTTAGAACTATTAAATGAAAAATTCTTAGTGATTAGTTATGAGTGAAGAAAAGGAGAATTCTTGAATTTGAAATGATATACAAGATTAAGATAGTGATTGTAGTAAGTTGATGATGAGTGTACTTAAATAGGTGAGTGTTAGAGATAACCAATAAAATGGTTTTTGAGTTGAAAAACAATTGTAAGATGATGGTCTAGAGTGAGAAAGATTGTGTAAGTGGAAGTTGAGAGGAAGAATAGTGTTTGAGCATGAAAGTTGAAAATGCAAAAAAGTGACAAAGCATGAATAGGTTGATTATCAATTTTAGGTTTTGATGATTTTTTTGACTAAACTTGTATATTTTGGGAGTAGTATGAATTTATGGTGAATGAGTTGATTGAAATGGAGTAGAAAAACTAGAAATAAAAGTTTGAAATGTTAGTTTTTGAAAATTTGAAGTTTGAAAATTTTGGAGATGAATAGTAGTGGAGAGTTGGATTTTTTATCTGAACGTTCTATGACTTTTCTGGGTTGATCTATAGAGATTTTGATAAAATTGTCTTCATGAAAGTTGTAACTTATCTTTCTAGCTTTCCATTGATATAAAGTTTGTAAATTTTGGATATCGGAATTGAGAGATATGAGCATTACAAGTTGTAATGTTGCATCATCCTGTTTAAGATGGAACTTTCAGGATAGCCACATTGATTTAGAATTTTGACCCTTATAGAGGCAGAAATTATTTTTACGTTGTAGATGATCTTCCTAGCTTTCCAACGATATGAAGTTTGTAAGTTTTGGATATCGTAGTGGGAAGTTGTGACCTTTACAAGTTGTGATGTTGCATAGGATATGTGAATGTGTCAGCTATGGAAATTCGTGTACTGACTTCAAGGATGTTTTCTGGGTTGTTGTGAGCTGATTTAGGTGAAATTGTCTTCTTAGAAGTCGTAGATGATCTTTCCAGCTTTCCAACAGTATAAAATTTGTAAATTTTGGATATCGGAGTTGAGAGAAACGAGCATTACAAGTTGTAATGTTGTATAGTCTTAGTTACTGTTCATCGAAACTAAGATGAAGTACTGTTCATCCGAAACTAAGATGAAATACTGTTCATCAAAACTAAGACGAAGTATTATTCATCCGAAACTAAGACGAAGTACTGTTCATCAAAACTAAGACAAAGTACTGTTCATTCGAAACTAAGACGAAGTACTGTTCATCCGAAACTAAGACGAAGTACTGTTCATCGAAACTAAGATGAAGTACTGTTTATCAAAACTAAAACGAAGTACTGTTTATCCAAAACTAAGATGAAGTACTGTTCATCCAAAACTAAGACGAAGTTACTGTTCATCGTCTTAGTTTGTATCATCATCTTCTGTCCTATTTCTGATCCTTTTAGAGGCAGAATTTCATTTTGTGGTCTTCATAAAAGTTGTAGATCTAGAATTTTTGTTTTAAATGGTCTAAGAACAAACTCAATTAGACATCCGTAGAAAACTTTATGGCAATTGCGCCAAGAGAGGTACAAATTGATTAAGGACATTGACATGTTGGATTCTTTTGGCCATAACTTTGTCATCCGAACTCCGAATGAGGTGATTCTTGAAGAAATAGACTCCTATTGAATTTTTATATCTCTCCACAAAAATTGGTAGCTTTTGGTGTTGAATTGAAAAATATTGATTGAACGAAAATGAGGGATTCGGTTGGAAGAATATGAGTTGGGTGTTTTACTGAACATACTTCAGTATTTTGATGATATCTTGATATGTAGAGTTTCAAATGAGATGATTTTTGATTTGGAGTAAATTAGAAATATAGGGATACAAATTATATGAAGAAATCAAATTTTTAATCGGACTCTAAGAGTTTCAATTTTTGGATGGAAGTTGAGTATAGGGTATTGTCTCGGAATAAAAGCAGTCCGGAGATATTGGAGTGTAACTTTCACACTACTGAACCAAATTGAATGCTTTCGGTGTCATTGGAAACTTAAGACAATAAAGAAGATTTTTCTAGAAGAAAATGTTATGTTAGAATGTTCAAGGGTGTTTTGGCAAGATACTTAAGTTTAAAAGGACATAAGCTTATAAGGAAGAATAAAATCGACTTTTTGGACTCATTAAGGGCATAATTGGAAAAAGAAGTGTTGTCTTGCCTATAAATAAAGAAGACAAACGTAAATGGGAGGAGAAGTAGAAGAGAAGAACGAAAATTCTAGAGAAGAGAGAGAGAATGTCATGAAAAAGAGAGAAAAGTACAAAGAGAAGAAGAGAAAGAGGGAAAGAAGAGAAAACAAGCTAGGGTTTCAATTTCCCTAACCTACAGGAGAGATTTCGGAATTGATCAAGAAAGGAAACAAGTAGAGGAAGAGAAGAGCTTTCCTTTGAGCTAAAGATCCCTTCATTTTGTGAAGAATGAAGGTAACATCATTTTAAATCTTTTGGATTTTTGGAAGGATTTTAGTTCATGGATTTTAAGAAAGGCTTGGGTTTAAGTATTCTAGAACCAATTTTAGTGATTGTGTTTTGAAAATTTTCAATTGAAAATCCTTTTGAGTGGGATTTTTATTATTGATAAAGGGACTCAAGGAAGGCAAAAGGAGCAAGAGAAGAGGCATCTTTGAGCAAGTTATAAGCAAAGAAATTAGGTGGGTTTCATGTTTATAATTAAATAATGAGCCATTAAAGTTTTTCCCAAATCAAGATAGTAAAATGATTTCAATTACTTCATAAATGTGCATACACTGTTTTCAAATGATTTAAAGAATTTTCTTATATGTGTGTATATGCTTCATGGATTGGATTTGAATTGTTGTGAATATGCAAAAAATTTCATTATGATATATGAACATGTTATGCTATGGATTTGTATCATGAAATTTTGGTTTGAATGGAAAGAAGAAAAAGAACATGAAAAGCATGAAAGCATTTCATTTTGATAAAATGATTTTAAGCATTGCGTATGTGCTTTGTTTGGGCGAGAGAGGAACCGTTTCGTAGTCACGTGCTCGTCAACATAAAACCTTCTCCCGACTGCCTGCTTGTAGCCCACGAGATCTAAAAAGTGGACTCATTTCGTTCACAGAGTAAACTTCGATTTCTCTGTTTTGTTCCACGAAACCGTCGAGCCATTGGATGTGCTTATGTGTTTATGAATTGTGACTAAGTGGAAAAATGCATGAATTGTGCTGTTGTGATTTTGATTACATGACAAGAATTTTGATAAACATGTATTTTATGATTCAATAAGAACTTTATATGAGAATGAACTTTTTAAACGGTTTTTTGCTTGTTTCTCGGTTATAAACTTGTTACCCACGAGCTTTTAAGCTCACCCCCTCCTATCCCCACCTCTAGGTTATGAGCAAGAGATGGAGTGAAAGAGAGACTCAAGGCATCACTCCAAACTTGCTTATTTGGTATTTTTCATTTTCGGATTATGTTGTAAGGCGGTTTGAAAAGCCATTATAGCATTGCGAAACCCTTTTGTTTTGAGGGTATTGAAATGTAATGATGATGATCATTTGTATGTGACCTATTAAGGAGTATGATGAAGTAAAGATATGAGAGTCTTATGATCTTTCATCAAGAGTTGGACTTCACATTCAGAGATAGGATCCAACATTAAGTTAATAAGTTTGTTTTTATGTTTGTTCATCATGGGCATGCCACCCTTGTGGGATGATGCTTAATAAGGGTTTTTGGAAATAACCTTATAGAATCATATGCTTAAGTAGTATGATATTCGCAACAGAGTTGGGTTGCGGAGACGTTGCCCAACAGTTCCAAATTTTCCAAAGTTCCTGAAAATGTTCAAAAGACTTATATAGTCACCCCAAATTCCTTACTACAAATTTTGGACCTCAAGTCCACTCATAAGCAACCTCAAACAATCCATTCAATAAATTTTAAAAAAGTTAAACATATTCATGCATTTAATTTAAAAACATTTACATACATGCATTCTTTACAAAAAAAATTACATTCTAAACGTGTTCATAAATGTGCAATAGTTCCTAAAAAATATTTACATGGAGAAAGTCCCATATAGTAGTATATGATGAAGCTGACTACTCGTGAGGTGGAGTCCCTGTTGTTAAAGCCCTTGAGTATGCACCTGGAAGGTTTTATTTTAAAAACATAAAATAGAGTGTGAGCTAAACGAGTGGTAGATTTTCTATGCAAATCATATTTAACAATTTAAACCTCCCTATAAAAAATTAATTTCATTTTATATAACACAATTTCATTTTTTCTAAAATATTATTTCGAAATGCTTTTTCAAAATCAATCTCATAATATAAAAGTTTCTATTTTCCTTTTTCTTTTTTCCTTAAAAAATAAGTAATGGTGGCAACAAGTTTTCTGAAAACTTTTATACTAAAAATAAGTCAACCATTAGAATTGGTGTCAGACGATGCCCTAGGTACAACATCATAGAGCTAGTTTTGCTTCGCTTACTTGGGACTGCTTAACCACTAGTTACGGAGTTGTTTCTACATTGCTTTCCCTCAATAGATTAACCACTATAAACCAATAGTTACGAAACTGGTTTTACATCATTTTTGGCTAGCATTATATATCCCATACATGTAGAGGGCGACTCACAGGACTACTAATAGATATAATACCCGCTATTAGTAACTGATGCCCTCTAGACACTACCATGCACATTTTTTGGTACTTCAACAAATAAATCTGTAATACGATCAAGGCCTACTAGAGGCTAAAAATTCATTTCATTTTTATTAACAATTAATATGATTTCAATGACGATACTTATGAAATTCATAATCATACAATTTAATGCATAATTTAAAATCACATGTCATCAATTCTTTTGCAAATAATGTATTCATATAAAACATTTAAAATACAATCATTGTTTTGCAAATTTATCACCAAGTACACTCACGAGTTATGTGCCTTTCCTTTACCTACGCAAATTACATTTCAATTGGACATTTCTTTCCAAATTTAGAAGTAAGGCATTAAAACTATATTTTCGGTTTAACCGAATTCAAGATTAGTGTTTAATAACACAACATATACGCTAATCTTTTTTCCGTTTTAACTTCCGTAAGTTAATTTATTGTTCTCCGTTTCAAAATCTAACTTTGAAAATTACTTAAACATCTTTTACCCATTCTAGCTCATTAATTTCTTCAAAACACTATCTCACTTAATTAATTCACCATATGGCATGAATATATAATGCTATTAATACTAACTTTTTCCATTTGATTTTTCATAATAGCAAGCTTAAAATTTCAGCTTATTTATGGCTTAACCATAATCAAACTTCAGCAACTCACACCAACAACTAAATTTCCTTTTAAGGTCGAATTGTTTTCACCACACACATATATATTATGATTTTATTTTCTTTCTAATTTTTCAATACTATTTATGTAGAACCCCACTCCCGCATGACCCGAACCCGACATCGACGGTGATATCCGAGTCCGTGCTCTGTGAGAGTGGCGTGCTACATCACTCAGTCAAAACTCAGTATAAATTTTTTGAAACATAAACATGCACATTACGGAAAACTATGAACATAACACAATCATCGGTAATATCAATGACCACGGGGGTCCTTTTTATAAATACAAAGTAATTCATTCTGTTGACTTTACAACATGACCTAATCATTTGTACAAAAAATTCAGAAAGTACAATTTTTCTTAGACACTAATGTAAACGTGAACTGATCCCGACCTCTTTTCTCACTCGCATGCGGTTGCTATACGCTCATTGCCTAACGGGGTATTCTTCTGGGTCCTGAAAAATAATTGCAAATTTTGGGTGAGTTTTGCGAACTCAGTGAGGAACCATATATTCACTCAATTCATGCAACACATCGTTTCACATAACATATATTCACATTGTTGCATATTTAATCACATTGCACAATTTCACTTGAACATAAACAATTTGATACAATTCATTCTATTTGACATCCATAACCAATTGAATTCATAAAACACTCAAGCGAAAGTCAATTGTTTCATAATTCACATTCCGAATGATTGGTACCACATAAACATAATGCAGTTAGCCTTTTACTCAATCAAAGAGATTAAAAATCAGATGCGTATAACATGCGTATATGACACTCTTTTTTCCAATTTATTTTGGTGTTGTGACCGAGCGCCTGAACTATCCCAATAAGGGCACATTAATCGTTGAGCCATAGGCTCTGAATCACTGTAGGCTCGATGCCCAAATACGTTAAGCTTTAAGCTCTTGGTGGCTGCTTCGGTCACAACCGTCATTAACTGATCATGCATTCAAACAATTATTTCACAATTATTCACATGAAAATCACAATCACAATTTATCACATTGGAAACATGGAGGTCTCCAAATTCTCAGACAAATAACACTTCTATGTCATAATCTCCCAATACATCGGACACCTTCAGTTCGGAATCCAGTCATAAACAAACGCACAATCCCACCATTCTTCTCCACAGAGTTATAAGCGCAAAATAAAAACCAAATAATAATTGAGAAACTATCTAGGTCACTCACCAATAGCTCTCAAAGCAAAAGCCTGGAAGTCTCGGCAACGTCTGTGGGGTGACGTTCTAAAAGCGCCTCTAAACAGTCCAAAATATTCACCATTACCAAAGGTACACTCATAAAAATTTAATAATGCACATGTAGCAATTAAAATGTGTACAATGCATGTTTATGACATTCTCGGCACTATTTCACAAATTCCCATCACAAAAATTTCCTCTAAAAATTAGAAACCCATAGACACAAAAAACACTCAATTTGGACCTCTATAGGTCCAATTATTAATAAAAGATGGATCAGAAAAATAATTACCCGTTCCTCTCACTTCGACCTAATTAATCCCCGTCAATTTCATCTCTAAAAATTTCCAATTTCTCAAATAAATGAAATTAAATATTATACGAATCCGATGCATCAGGAACCAGGCCAATCGAACGTCGGATGAAAAAGTAATTGACAAAAGAAACAAAAATAGCCAAATTAAATCACAAATTAAACAAAAATAGAAAAATATATAACGCAGCCCTCACACTCAGATTTGCTACCTAATTCTCCTCCTTTCATTCTAACATCATTCCTACATTAATAAGCATCCAAGTTAATCACTCCTTCATTCAAAATTTCATCAAGCCATTCACTTAAAGAAGGAGTCACAAATTGGCAGCACTCATACACACAAGTTCTTTCTTTAATTAACCACTCATCTAACATCATACTAACATCAAAACCACTCCAAAACATTTCATTCACACTCTACACATATTCAACATCATTTAGACTCACATAAACATGACTTATGCCCATACAATCCTACCACAAGCTTCATGAAATTAATACACAATACATCACAATAAATGCAATTTACAACAAAACAAGACATAAAACTCAAAGCTTACCTAATTAAGCTTCAAATCTTCCAATCTTCCAACTTGTCCCAAATTTCCTAACTCTCACTCACCATATACGATCATCAACTTCTCAAGAGGGTGAGGTTTAATGTTAGCCTTTTAAGTGAACCAAAAAGAAGAGAAAGTCAAGTAAAGGAAGGTAGGAAAGATGAGCAAAAATTACAAAAGAAGCAAGGAAGAAGAAGATCCACGAAGAAGTAGGTAGGGGAAGGTTTCTTATGAGAAGAAGAAAGCTCTCTAAAAAATCACTTTTCATTTATTCCAACATGAAAGTGTCGTGCATGACTTGCTAACCTTAAGATAATTATAAAGCCACTAAGTCTAAGACACCAAGTAGGCAAGTGACAAGTGTCACTTGCCACTTGTCTTTTTCTTAAGCATCCATTTATTTCATTTCCAATTCCAATTTAATTTCTAGTCCAATTTCTCTCCAAATTCCAATGGTTCAAAGTAGTAAATCCTAAAATCATGTATCTAATTTTTTAGTGCCATTGGATAGTCATTTTCAATACCGAAAATTCAATCAGTCAACCACCTGTCAATTTTTTTCGGTCTGAAACTTTTCTCAAAAAAATTCCAGAAAAATTTCTAAAATTTCCCCAAAAATGGAAAAACACACAAAAATCCACTCCTGTTCATTTTTAAGCACAAATAACACATTTGTCCCAATAAACACATATGTCGGAAAATGTCATGAATGCTTGTACAAGCATGTGCATATACAAAAATTACAATGTATGCATATATGGAGGCCATATTATGTATGAACTTGTCGAGACTAGTTTACACACTCATAACCCGTCCCGAATTACCATTTTACCCTTCCCATCGGTGATAGGATGTTACAATTCTCCCCTCCTAATAAAAATTTCGTCCTTGAAATTCATTTTTGATACTGAATAAGGTAGGGGTATTGTTACCTCCTGCACTCAATCGTTTCCTATCAATTCTTTATTTAGCTATCATTCTTCCTCAATTATACCATTGATGAGTTTCAAAGTACTCAATTCTTTCCTTTCAGTTCCAAAACCGCATATTTCGGATGATAACAATACTAATCATAAAATCACTCATAATGCCTTAGTCTCATTTTTTCCCTCATTATATAAGGACCACTTGATGTCCCACTTAGCTTCCCCTATTTCCTTTGTACCTCATCTAACTACACCTTGGCATAGGTGATACACTCACATTTTTTCTCAACTTCTCATTGGTATTAGTACACTGAACCTTCACATCTTTCTCCATAGAGTCATAACTTCGATGTAATCCACCAAAAATCCATTCATTTTTCAAAACCACTTTATCCAGATTTAAATTCATTTCACCCACTATTTCACTCACTAACGGTATTTCAACTTGTTTTGACTTTTACCCAGGGTGACCGATTCTTTTTGTCGCCTCACCAGGAAAATTATGATTTTTTTTACTTGTAGTCACTTTGCACTATACATTCATCTTATATGTTGAAACATTCCAGACATATAAGCTTTATATCTGTCTCCAATAGTCAAGACTGCAAGGAACTCACACATATATTCACTCAGTTCAATATTCTTAGCCGACAAGTGCCCTTTTAAGGTACACATTACTAGGAAACATACTTTATTCCTCAAATCCTCAATTTGGGCTTTCCTAATTCCTATTTGCAAAACTGATGTTTCTTTTCCCCATAACTAATAAGATTTCCTTTTTGCTCCATTTTAACTCGTTCGTACACTCTTTATTGCACTAGATTTAGTAACCTAATATCCATATATGTGGTACTGACAAGTCCCTCTGCACAATCCTTTCAATCCTGTCCAATTCCAGTCTTACCTTAATCTCTACTAAACTGTCTAATCATATGTATATCTCATATATTTCTGTCCATATCATGATTCTATGCTTCCAAACCAACTACTATTGCAGAAATCTTCAAGTCATGTATCTAAATTTAGCTCATGCAGCTATATTCATCTCTAGGTATACAAAATCACCTTATACATTACAACCAATGCCCTCTTGATCTCGATTGGAAACCTCTATTGTAGATACGACAAAAGCTCCAAATCCGAATGGCATACTTAACACCATAATTATTTTGTTTTCATTTATCACTGACGTGGCTTACATCTTTTTCCCTTAAACCATTAAACTTTCATCTTCATTTGTCAATATGATCATAGTCGCTCATTGTTATCATGTTGCTCTGCTCACATTAACCTTTAATATCATAATCCTATCGGGGTATGGTTAACTCCAATAGATATAACCTCAAACTCATTGTGCTTATAGTTAGTTCTTGTAATTCCTTGAGTAACTAATTCCTCAATACAGTAGTATGATTACATGCTATCCTCAATTTTTCATTGAACTTCCTTTTTCTCGATGGATTTCAGCAGTTCTATCACTTTCCCAATGATTATACATTGACTTATGCTAATGTCTGTTCATTTATACCTATTGCTTCACACATTTCAATATATCTACAACCATAATCTCATGTGTTGAAAACCCCTTCATCAGAGATAATTTATGGTTCCCAAATAGATTTAAAAACACAGCCTATGATGTGGACCAAATTTCACCTCACATGAACAAGAATGTCTCCTCGAATTGTTGGATATTTTACATCAACAAAAATATATACACTCCCAATAGCTTTTTTTTTCTTTTTTTTTTAAAGAAGACAGCACATCACAACTTTTCCGAGAGACCTGTCATCTTAATTCCAAATTCCCTCCTTTGCGTCTGTCGGTTCCTTTCTAACGCAAACCCGATTGAATCAAGCGAGGAGCCTTTGACCTCTATGGAAAAAGTACTAGGTTCCATTGTTGAATCGAGAGAAGAGCTTTCATAAACTAAATTACTCGGCTTTCTGGCCGCATCTCAGTGATTTCTTAATATAAACCTCGATATTGTCACTCACCTTTGTCCATGAGTACTTATTGGTCATTCGTAATACCTCAAGAAAATCAATTTCAACATTTCATACGATCTTAAGAAGATCAATTCGTATCATGACTCATGTGGTCAATACATCCTCGATAATAAGGCTCAATGAGGTATTAAGCAATTTCATTTACGCAACACCCTGGTATAAACCATCCAAAATCCTTACATCTTACCTAGAGATGTATTTATGTCAGTGCTCCTGCCCATGATTGGGGTTCACCATATGATCATAACAAAAGTCGATTTTTGTAGGCCCGTATCGTGGCCGGCACTGTTTCCTCATATTACCACACATATTGACAGCGATTCTACTCCAGTTTTCCAGTATTTACTTCTTCTCCTTATGTAAAATCCCATCATGCTCGTTGAATTAGCATTTTGAGTGCATTCATTCTTCTCCTTTGATTTATCATATTTTCCATAATTGCATGCATACATATAATCCAAACCTAGGCGCATTTCTAACTTTCTCCATACTACACATCATGTATCACGTTTCATTTCTTGTAAAGTCATGTTCCTATTATTTCATCGTCCATAAGTATATTCTCAATCCATTTAGAATTCTCGATGCAGAATCATCAAGAAATGTAATCTCAGTATCCAAGCTATTATCACATTTCAAATCCAAGTCTATTCTAGTTATTTCTTTTAACCGGGCTTGTACACTTTAATCTCACCATTTCTGCTTCTTCCTGACAATATCTTCACTTACGATACAATATATTCCATAATACACACATCACCACAATTGTAGTAAATCTTTATCTACCTTACCGAACCATGTACTCTTTTTCTCATTTCCAATTATCCCCATTTTATCGGGAGCTTTTAACCTCACACATACATATTCTTATGTTAAATCATAACTCTCTTCACTTTAACCAATACTCTCCTTATGTCCACATTTGACCTCTCCAGGCTGTCGCAAATTTTGTTTACTTGATTTATACACTTTAGGTCTCATTAGTCATTATGGTATGATACCAATTGTAGGACCTCAGCCTCTCAGGCCTCGCGTCCATAGGGCCTCAGCCTCTCGATTCCCGCATCCACCCGCTTGCAAATATTGTCCGCTTTGGGTCTCGACCTCCAGGGCCTCACGCCCACACATTTTTACTTTTCCCCTTCTGACCCGTAGCGAAGGGATGAAAAGTTTCCACAGGACTTCCCAGGAGGTCACCCATCCTAGTACTGCTCTGGCCCTAGCACGTTTAACTTCGAAATTTTGATGGGATCCGGTGCGTTAGGGAATAAAAAACGTGTCCGCAAGGGAGAGGTTTCCACATCTTTATAAGGCATGCTTCGTTCTCCTCTTCAGTCGATATGGGATGCGCTAATCAGCCCATACCAATACATTCAAATTCCTATCACATTCGAGGATTTTTTTTCTACAGTATCATATGAATATCTTTTCCCATTTCTGGTTTCCCATAAACCTTCATTGGCTCACATTTTGACATCTCATCGCTTTTCTCACACTTAAACACTTAACATATGTTCATGCGTATGACTCATACTCATGCAACTCAGACTAGGGATCAGTCGTCACTGTCTGCTATGACATGACTTAAATGCATATAACTTGACCCATGTTTCAGAAAATGCCCATAGAAGCTCGTACTTCTGAGCTCTGATACCACCCAAATGTAGCACCCCACTCCCGCATGACCCGAACCCGACATCGACGGTGATATCCGAGTCCGTGCCTTGTGAGGGTGGCGTGCTACATCACTAAGTCAAAACTCAGTATAAATTTTTTGAAACATAAACATACACATTACGAAAAAAATATGAACATAACACAATCATCGGTAATATCAATAACCACGAGGTCTTTTTTATAAATAAAAAGTAATTCAATCTGTTGACTTTACAACATGACCTAATCATTTGTACAAAAAATTTAGAAAGTTCAATTTTTCTTAGACACTAATGCAAACGTGAACTGATCCCGACCTCTTTTCTCACTCGCATGCCGTTGCTATACGCCCGTTGCCTAATGGGGTATTCTTCTAGGTCCTGAAAAATAATTGCAAATTTTGGGTGAGTTTTGCGAACTCAGTGAGGAACCATCATCGATGGTTCACTCAATTCATGCAACACATCGTTTCACATAACATATATTCACATTGTTACATATTTAATCACATTGCATAATTTCACTTGAACATAAACAATTTGATACATTTCATTCTATTTGACATCCATAACCAATTGAATTCATAAAACACTCAAGCAAAAGTCAATTGTTTCATAATTCACATTCGGAATGATTGGTACCACAGAATCATAAGGCAGTTAGCCTTTCACTCAATCAAAGAGATTAAACATCAGATGCATATAACATGCGTATATGACACTCTCTTTTTTTCAAGGGTGTCAAAAATGCACTCAAAGATACCTCCTAGTCACACATTTACCATAACAGTGCAGCACTTTCCCAAGAATCATAACTTTTCATCCCCTTAGCGAAAAATTCCATACCATATAGCAATAAAAAGCACAGACAATATACTACAATTCTCAAGAAGGACTTAGAACCAAATTCCATCTCTACCTAGGTCAAATCCTCCCATTAATGTGGCTGTCCAGTTAGGGTTTATGAAATCAGCATTTAACCTAAACCATAACAAAACTTTACAAATTTATATCTTACAATCCTTACATCCAAAATTCGTATATAATACCTCATTAGAAACCTACAAAATCCTCTACAAATTTCCAAAAGGTCACTTGAGTCAATTTCACCCTTAACAGTCCAAAATTAATATCAAAACACAAAAGGCACAAAACCTATGCACTTAGAGCATTTGCCCACCAACACACATTTTGGGCTGAATTACCACCTGAACATTAACAAACCATAACTTTTAACCTACAAATCAAAAAAAATCATAATTAGTGGCGTTAGAAAGATAACACAAAAATATTCAACTTTCATGAAGACCAAATTAGCAAAATCTATCTACTTTATCCCAGAAAATTCTCCAAAGTTTCGGGTAACAATTCATTCAATGCTGAAATCACAACTATTTAGCCAGCACACATATCTCAACTTCCAAGCAAAAATCAAAGCCCTTCAAGCCATAATTGGACAGAAATTCCTTTATATGAACTCTAGCCCAACTTCTCAAGTTTCATACAAGCCAAACCTCAGCTCAATAGCACAACCGCATCACAAGTTATGAGCAAAAACCTGAAATATACACAAGGTAAATTTTTCAGATTTGCTACCTAACTCTCCTCCTTTCATTCTAACATCATTCCTACATCAATAAGCATCCAATTTAATCACTCCTTCATTCAAAATTTCGTCAAGCCATTCACTTAAAGAAGGATTCACAAATTGGCAGCACTCATACACACAAGTTCTTTCTTTAATTAACCACTCATCTAACATCATACTAACATCAAAACCACTCCAAAACATTTCATTCACACTCTACACATATTCAACATCATTTAGTCTCACATAAACATGACTTATGCCCATACAATCCTACCACAAGCTTCATGAAATTAATACACAATACATCATAATAAATGCAATTTACAACAAAAACAAGACATAAAACTCAAAGCTTACCTAATTAAGCTTCAAATCTTCCAATCTTCCAACTTATCCCAAATTTCCTAACTCTCACTCACCATATACGATCATCAACTTCTCAAGAGGGTGAGCTTTAATGTTAGCCTTTTAAGTGAACCAAAAAGAAGAGAAAGTCAAGTAAAGGAAGGTAGGAAAGATGAGCAAAAATTACAAAAGAAGCAAGGAAGAAGAAGATCCACGAAGAAGTAGGTAGGGGAAGGTTTCGAATGAGAAGAAGAAAGCTCTCTAAAAAATCACTTTTCACTTATTCCAACATGAAAGTGTCGTGCATGACTTGCTAACCTTAAGATAATTATAAAGCCACTAAGTCTAAGACACCAAGTAGGCAAGTGACAAGTGTCACTTGCCACTTGCCTTTTTCTTAAGCATCCATTTATTTCATTTCCAATTCCAATTTAATTTCTAGTCCAATTTCTCTCTAAATTCCAATGGTTCAAAGTAATAAATCCTAAAATCATGTATCTAATTTTTCAGTGCCATTGGACAATCATTTTCAATACCGAAAATTCAATCAATCAGCCACCTGTCTTTTTTTTTTGGTCCAGAACTTTTCCCCAAAAAATTCCAGAAAATTTCTAAAATTGCCCCAAAAATGGAAAACACACAAAAATTCACTCCTATTCATTTTTCAAGAACAAATAACACATTTTTCATAATAAATACATATGCCGGGAAATGTCATGAATGCATGTACAACTATGTGCATATACAAAAATTACAATGTATGTATATATGGAGGCCATATTATGCATGAACATGCCGAGACTAGTTTACACACTCATAACCCGTCCCGAATTACCATTTTACCCTTCTCATCGGTGATGGGATGTTACAATTTATCTAAGATCCATGCCAAGCATCATCCAAACACATTAAACTTTTTCTTTCAATATCATGGGTAATTGATAAGGACTTAGACATGATCAAAATTTCTCCAAATCACACTAAAAACTCATGAAAGTGCCTGCCCTCTTCTTCCTCTTTTCCTTGGCTGAATGCCACCTTAGCTTCTCTTCTTTCCTTTTCTCTTTTCACTCTCACATAACTCATCAAATGACGCAATTTATGAGTAAATTTTGCTTTTTATACTCACTTATTCATTACACATGTCATTTTCTCATTGGTCATCTCTAATGACTCACCACCGTGTAATTAATGATTCTTAACCTGTAAAAAATCCTCTAATTGGTCATTATGTGTGATTTATTAATCCACTAATACCATTATATACAAAAACACCAAATTGCTCTTTAATGAATTTAATTCACCAACTAATCGAATTAAATTTTGAAAACACTCCACAATCATCTTATCATCAAATTGACTATGAAACACTATAATTAGGGTCAATACTTATTGATTGGATGCTTTAAAAAAAACCAAATAGGTTTAAAATCATCAATACCTATTATTTTCCAAAAGGGGCATTTTAATCTTAAAATTTCAAAACTCCTCAAATCCATCCAATCGAACTTATTTTCAATCCATTTCAGTATCATTAGACTCTAATATCTATTCCAGATATTTTCAATTTTTCAGGGTTGGATCCCTAAAATCACTATTCTAGAAAAAATATTATTCACCTAAGTTTACTATTTATTTAAAAATATTATTCACTAAAAATAAAAATTTATATTCAAATGTAAAGAAAAGTTTGGGGTTTTATAATCACCCCTCCTTATAAAAATTTTATCCTTGAAATTTATCTAAGCATACCTATTTAAAACAGGTGGGGATGCAACATATGCATCTACTCAGGCTCCCATGTAGCTTCCTCTACCGTCTGATTCCTCCACAGTACCTTAACCAAAGGAATAATCTTATTATGTAGAACTTGTTCTTTGTGGTCAAAGATCTGTACTTTTTCCTACTCGAAAGTCAAATCTTCCTTTAAGTTCACCTACTGTTCTGTGATTACATGCGAAGGGTCCGTTACGTACTTGCGAAGCATAGATACATGGAAGACATTGTGACTCCTCGCAAGCTCATTTGATAGCTTCAATCAATATGCCATTGACCCAATTCTTTCTGTGATCTCATACGATCCCATGTAAGGTGGAATTTGTTTACCGCATTTCCCAAACCTAAGTACACTTTTGCAAGGGTAAATCTTGAGAAATACTCCATCTCTGATTTTAAATTCAAGATCCCTACGATGATTATCTGTATAGCTTTTCTGTCTATCCTATGTCATCTTTAATCTGTCTTAAATAACTTTAATTTTATCTTTTTCACCTTCACAAATTTGGGACCTATCAGTTTCCTTTCACCTACCTCATCATAACATATTGGAGTTTAGCATTTTCTTCCATAAAGCTCCTCATAAGGGGTTATGTCAACGCTAACCTAATAACTGTTATTTTACCCAAACTCTATTAGTGGTAGGTGTGTGTCCTAACTCCCCCTAAACTCTATGACACAGAACCTAAGCATATCCTCAAGTGTCTAGATGGTCCTCTGTAACTGTCCATCCAGCTGGGGGGAAAGGTAGTGTCAAACTTCAAGCGTATACCTAAGGCTTTCTGTAAGCTAGGCAAAAATCTCAATGTAAACCTATGGTCGCAGTTTAAGGCAAAAGAAATTTGCATACCACGGAGTCTCACTATCTCATCCAGATAAAGTTGGGCTAACTTGTTTAAGGGATAACTATTCTTAATTTGGAAGGAAATGTGCCGATTTCATTAACCTGTCCACTATCACCTATATAGAATCGTGCCCCCTCTGACTACGTGGAAGTCTTACGACAAAATCCATAGTAATCTTCTCCCACTTCCATTCTGAGATAAGGAGGGTTGTAGTAATCCCGAAAGCTTTTGATGTTCTGGTTTTACCTGTTGATAGGTTAGACACCTAACAATGAACTTTCCTATTTCCTTCTTCATCCCTCTTCACCAATAGTGTTCTCTAAGAGTGTGGTACATTTTTGTGATACTTGGATGCCTAGCGTAAGCTAAGGAGTGAGTTTCTTCTAAGATCTCTTTCTTTAAGTCTCCTATCTCTAGTACACATAATTGTTGCCCCCTCATCACTGTACCATCTTCCTTTATTGTAAGCTTTATTCTCTTCCCACTCTCAACTTTGGTTTTCAACTCCATCAACTATTGATCTTGTTTCTATCCCTATCTAACCTAATCCACCAAAATGGGGAGTACATGAAAGGTAGAAATTAATGCCCCCGAGTCTGCCATATCCAATCTCACTCCTAAAGACCTCATTTCTAGTAGAAGTGGAAGATATATTATTTTAAGTTGTGTTATACAAGTAGGTCTCTTACTTAAGGCATAAACCACTATATTGGTTTTTTCAAGGTAGTACTATATTGTATAAGCATAATCTTTTATTAACTCCAACCATCTCCTTTGCCTCATATTTAGTTCCTTGTAAGTGAACAAATATTGCAAACTTATGTGATCCGTGAAAATCTTACAGGAAACAGCATACAAGTAATGCCTCTAAATTCTCAATGAAAAAACTACTGCTGCTAACTCTAGATCGTGGGTAGAGTAGTTCTGCTCATGCTTCTTGAATTGGCTATAAGCACAGGCTACAACATTATCATTCTACATAAGAACACACCCTAACCCCTGTCTCGAGGTATCACTATACACTACAAATCCATCAGTCCTTGTTGGTAATGTAAGTATAAGAGTTGTCATTAGCCTTTCTTTCAATTCATGAAAACTTCATTACTAAACATCTGGTCAGTCAAATTTCTCCTCTTTTTGCATTAACTTGGTCAGTGGGGTTGCTATTTTGGAAAATCCTTCAACGAATTTCCTATAATAGCCAACAATTCAAGGAAGGTCCTAACTTATGTCACAGTGGTGGGAGGTCTCCAATTAGTAACAGCTTCAATTGGCTCTAGTCGCTACACAATCTTAAACTCTCATCTTACTTTTTAATAAATAAAACTGGAGGCCCTTATGGAGAAGTGTTGGGTGTCACGAAACCCTTATCTAACAACTCCTCCTTTTGCACTTTTAATTCATTTAACTTCATTAGAGTCATTTTGTATGAAGTAATTGAAATTGGTTGGGTTTCTGGAGTTAAATCTGTCTCAAACTCTATTACCCTATCTAGGGGTAATCTTGGAAGATCATCCGAAAACACATTAAGGAATTCTTTAACTATCGGAATATCTCCTAATTGAACCTCATCATTACCTTGTTCAATCATATAAGCTGGATATCTCTGGCATCCTTTACAGAGCATTTTACTAGCTACCATGGTGGTCATCGTACTAGTGGGAAGAACTTTCAATATTCCACGAAATGTCACATGTGGTTTCCCTAATCAACTCAACCTAACTTCCTTTCTAAAACAATCTACTACCGCGTGACGTGTGGATAACCAATCCATTCCGAGAATAACATCAATCTTGAATATCCAATATGATTAGGTTTGCTAGAAACTCCTTACCCTCAATTAGTATTTTACTATCTACAAACTCTCTTTCAGCGAAGAGTGAGTTTCTAGTACGAATGGAAACTAATATCCCAATGTCTAATAACTAAGGTTCAACATTCAATTTTACAAAAAAACTCATAAGACATAAAAGAAATTGTAGTAATAAAATCTATTAAAACGTATGCATCTTGATCAAAAAGAGAAATCATACTGATGACTACATCTAGTGTGGCATCAGCCTACTATTAGGTGACACCTGCCTATCATTTGCTTTGTATTGAAGTTCACCTTAGTGGGTTCTACTGGCCCTGATGATTCATAATGTGGCTGGTTTATCGAGGCACTCACTAAGCTTGCCACGTGGTCATTCTCTCGTGCTGGAGATGCCTCAGGTGCATAAGTTATTAGAATGGCTTTCCTGGGACATTCACAGCCTTGTATGTTCATCGTGCTATGTATTAAAAAAATGAAAATATGTAAAACTTTCAATTTTTGAAACCATATGCATGTAATTCACAATATTTTATTGATCACTTTCACTTTTAAAACAACGTAAAAAGTTTTGTAAATTCATTAAGCAGAAAGGAAACAACCTATTTTTGATCCGAGCTTTGATACCAACTGTATCGAGCCCCTCTCTTGAAACAATTAGGCAGCCTATTAGCACCCCACAATAGCCCTCTAATCGATATCCAATCTAGCTGGAAAGATCTCGTGGAGTTAAGCCTATTTCCCTTTTATCGAAAAACCTAACATTAAGGAATATAAATAGTGGAGTTTTTTATTTTAAAAACATAAAATAAAGTATGACCTAAACGAGCTCAAAAATTTCAATTTTTTTAAAATACTATCTCGAAATACTTATCTGAAATTAAACTCATAATATAAATTTTTCTTTTTTCTTTTTTCCTTGAACAATAAAGAATGGTGGCATTAAGTTTTTTGAAAACGTTTATCCTGAAAATAAGTCAACTACTAAAATTGGTGTCATACGGTGCCCTACGTACAAGGTCACAGAGCTAGTTCTGCATTGCTTACCCTTGACTGGTTAGCTACTAGTTGCAGAGCTAGTTCTACATCACTTACCTGCAATAAGTTAACCACTATAAACCGGTAATTATAGAAATTATTTTACATAGCGTACCCATAACAATTTTGGCTAGCATTATATATACCCAATACGTGCAGAGGGCAACTCACTGGACTACTAACAAAAATAATATCACCTGCTGTAAGTAACTAACCCCCCACGACATTGCCATGCATGTTTTAGGGTACCGCGACTGGTAAATTTGTAATACCATAAACGCATACCATAGGCTAAAAATTCATTTCCTTTTTATCAACAATTAACATAATTTCATTGACGATACTAATAAATTTCATATTCATACAATTTAATCCATAATTTAAAATCATGTCATCAATTCTTTTATAAAGAATTTATTCATATAAAATGATTAAAATACACTCATAGTTTTGCAAATTTATCACCAAGCACCCTCACCTGTTCTATGCCTCTCTTTTACCTATACAAATCACATTTTGCTTAGAAATTTATTTCCAAATTTGGAAGTAAGGCATTAAAACTATATTTTTGGTTTAACCGAATTTGAGATTAGTGTTTAATCACGCAATATATACGCTAATTATATTTTCGCTTTAACTTTCATAAGATAATATATTGTTTTCCGTTTCAAAATCTAACTTTGAAAATTACTTAAACACCATCTTTTACCCATTCTAGCTCATCAATTTCTTTGAAACACTATCTCACTCAAATATTTCACCATATGGATGAATAAGCAATGCTATTAATGCTAATTTTTTCCATTTGATTTTTTACAATAACAACCTTAAAATTTCAGCTTATTTACACTTTAACCATAATCAAACTTCACCAACTCACACCAACAACTACAATTCCTCTTAAAATCAAATTAGCCTCACCACACACATATATATTATCATTTCATTTTCTTTCTAGTTTTTCAATACAATTCACCAAAGATCCATGCCAAGCATCATCCAAACATATTAAACTAAAAATTACAATTTTTCTCTAATAATTTTCTATCTTGGTCGAATTGATACACTTCAATTATCCTTCCATTTTCTTAACATATTATATCACAAATACATGTTTTAAAACCCGTAACATTATTCAATTCACATAATATCATCCCTAAACATTTAACCACAAAATCCTCAAACTTATATAGACTTCACATAGTCCAAATTCATCATCTAAACCACTAATCAATTTCTTTTTTATTTTCAATGCACTAATTAGCTTCCTACATATATGAATTGAATTCCAAACACATAAAACGCTATCAAACCAATTTTTAATTACAAAACCCTAACATTCACCAATTCTTTCAAGCTTGATTTCTTGGTTTACTTTCTTACTTTCAATCCTTAAATGCTTCCAAGCTTATTATCTACTCCATGGCAAGTCAAAAACCACTATTGCTTAACCCTTAGGAAATCATGTAGCTGGTCATTAAGTGTGATTCATTAATCCACTAATGCTATTTTGTACAAAAAGACCAAATTGCCCTTTAATGAATTTAATTCACAAACTAACCATATTAAATTATGAGAATATTTCACAACCATCTTATCATCAAATTGAAAATGAAATACTCTAATTAGGGTCAACACTTATTGGTTGGATGCTTTTAAAATTTTTTTGAATGGGTTTAAAATCATCAATATCAATTATGTTCCAAAAAGGAAATTGTAATCCTAAACTTTCAGAACTCCTGAAATCCATCCAATCAGACTTATTTTTAATCCATTTCAGTATCATTAGACTTTAATACCTATTCTGGATATTTTCAATTCTTTTGAGGTTGGGTCCCCAAAATCACTATTCAAATAAAAATACTATTCACCTAAGTTCATTATTCATCCAGAAACATTATTCACCAAAAATAAAATTTTATATTCAAATGTGAGAAAAATTTTGGGGTTTGACACAGGCCCAGACATGGAAGTGGATTGACTCACTGAAGTCGTCACATCCTATATTGATTTTAGATGAGCTCTATAAAATAGGACTAAATCATCAGTAAAACATAAATGAGAGAGGAAAACTCTTCCACATTTAGAGTGGCATTTGGATAGGTTGTATTTTAGAAGCTAAGACAAAACCTCCATGCAAAGATTAAAAAGATAGGGGGATAGAGGATCACCATGTATTCTACCTCTGTAACCTTTGAATAATCTGGAAGGAACTCCATTTATAAGAATGTTGTATGAAGTTGTAGTAACATAAGCTTCAATCTTATTAACAAAGGTATTAGGGAATCCAAAGACCTTCAAAACCTAAAAGAGAAAGGTCCAATTAACACAGTCGAAAGCTTTGTTAAAGTCTACCTTAATGGTATAGTTCATAAGGGAATTTCTTCTTAAATATCATGTAAGAAGTTCCTATTTCAATAGGATATCATCCCTAATGCATCTCTCTTTGGTGAATTCAGTTTGGTTATCTTTCATAGTTGGTTCGAGAGCTTTCTCCAATGTATTAGCTAGAATCTTGGCAATGATTTTTTAGGTGAAGTTAGTGCAAGAGATAGGTTTGTAATCTCTAAAAGTTGAAGGGTTTTTGGTTTTTAGGATGAGGCATAGGAAGGTCTTGTTAATTTTCTTCAAAAGCACACCATTATTAATGAATTCATGAACCACTTCTCTAATCAATTAACCAATCAGCGGGCAAGATTTTTTATAGAAGAAACCACTAAGACCATCAAAACCATGGGCCTTTATTCCATTCAAATGGAAATCAATATCATCGATCTCTTTATCATCAACTAGTTTAATGAGTTTCATTGAAGCCTCATTGGAAATTTTGTTAGTAATGATGGATTGCAAGTTCTCAATGGAAGAGGTACACTTCTAAATAGTTTCAATTAGAAGCTTATAAAACTTAACTGCTTACTTAATAATACCATCTTGTTCATTTAATAGACTAACATCTATGCCTTTGATAGAGCAAATTTTGTTAACGTTCCTCCTTGATGGAGTTAAAAAGAATTTAGTACTTCTATCACTATCTTTGGATGCATATTTTGTTAATGCTCCTCCTTGATGGAGTTAAAAAAGAATTTAGTACTTCTATCACCATTTTTAATCCAGATTATCCAAACTTTTTTGTTCAATTAAGTAGGAAAGAATCTCAATAACCTACATATAATTCTTTAACTTTTATTTCTCCCAAGATTATGATCATTAGGAGATAAGAAAAGTAAAAATTTAGATGTTTCTTGTTGAGAAAGTTTTACATAGAATAAAACTCTCAATGTCCGCAAGGATTCGTATCTTGTAGTATCAAGAGTATCCTTCCCACAAGGATTATAAACACCTAAAAATTTTGAATTTAACTTTGTCTAAGGTATTAGTAATTGATTTGAATTAAAATAAATAACTAAAATAAAACAAATAATACAACGAAACAAATAAGAAAATAAACAAGTGAGCTACTAATAAAAGTAGGGATCAAAGTTTAATACTTAGAACTAATATATCCTTATTTTGTTTCCTTTTATCTCGTTGATTCATTTTATGTTTGATTCAAGATTTTCTAATGTTTTGATTACTCTCTCTCAAGATAAAATTATTTAAACCTAATTGAAATTGATATTTATAGATTGTAATCTCTCGATTTATAGAACTATTCCCAATTAGATCTTAAGTAATCTATTCACAACCAAGATCTTTCTTTGATTGATAATTAATTTGATAATTGTGGGTCTATTAAGTTACCAAGTCTTTTGTATATCATAAAACTAGATAATGGGACTCACTCTCTCAATTTATTATCAAGTTTATGCACGAAAATTATCATAAACAACCAAAGATATATTGAAATAAGCAATAATAAATTTTCAAAAAATAATTCTAGAATAATTCCTAATCTGGATTTAGAAATCCTTAGACATGTTATACATCATAGAAATCCAATTAACCATCAAGGATATAAAAAAAATCAAAGGAAAAGAATAAGAACTATTTGACTCTTGATCTGAAATGCTAGAATTTTCTGAAGTTTCTTTGATCTACTTTGATATGTGGCTACTGCATTTTTTTAGTTTTTCTTATTCTTAAATAGCCCTTGAGGTTTTTAAGGTTCTTTACAAGGTTTCCTACTCAATTTGGCTCCAAAAATATCCCAAAAATATCAAAAGTACAAAAAACTCGAGAGTCGAAAAAGCTAGGATTACTATCCATCATGCTTGCGCAATCGTGACTGACCTCGATGCACCAAGGTCTTCTCTTTTCTTGAAATTCCTATTTTCATACACTCACAAACACATCTAATACCTCTTAAAACATAAAATTAAGATCAAATTCATGCTTTAAACTAAACAAACACTTAGAATACATACAAGCGCTATCAATACTAAACAAACACTTCAAATACATACAAGCACTATCAATAATACAATTATAAGCCTATACATATGATAACCATCTAAGAAATACTTAAAAGCATACTTAAACGTCTAAAAAACATAATATAATCTACACTTATCATTACCAACTTATCTTTGGCATTATCCACAGCTATTTGTGTATCAGAAACTTTATTAGAGTTAAGCATTTTTAAGGCATCCTTAATAGCCTTTAGTTTATGGAGAAAAATGAATTGTTTAGTTCCATGTATTGTATTACCCAAACTAGTCTTCACAACTTCTTCAAACCCTTTAGTATTAATGATATAATTGATGAACTTGAAGAGATGACACCTAACATTTCTTTTGAATAGATCATAAATAAGGAATAAGGTATCGTCAAAAGATATAGGATTTATAAAAGTAATTTTTTCGAGAAAAGTTCATTAACAAGACATCATTAACCAAAACCCTATCTAGTTTCTTTCTTATAAACCAGTTGCTATTTTGCTTGTTATTCTATGTAAAAGTGTAGCTCTCCTATTTTAAGTTAGTTACTCCTATCTAATCAACACAACTTTTGACCTGTAGAGAGTAGAACTAAAATCATCACAGATGATCCAAGCCCAGAACATATTACCCAAAGCCTTAGTAACTAGTTCTTTGAAAAGACAATTGAAGTTGTAGACAAAAGTGGAATAGATAATGGCTTTTTCCTAGAGAAAAATGAAATTTATGATGCATGATTTGCTCATTTAAGTACAACTCCTCATCTTCCTCAAAATTGATGTTATAGGAAACAACAATTCTTCCATTAACATGAAATTGATGATTAGAGAGGATTTTTCACTAGGATCCTAATCTCCTTAATTTATTCATATTTTCAGCTTAGTCTTAGTTTTTAAAAGAATCGACGGGACTTTCAGTGGGAGGTTGTTGTTATTGTTGTTGTTGTTGATCTTAGTTTCTAAAAAAGCTATAATTAGAGTCTTAGTCCTCTTAACAAAATCCTGCATAGCATTAAGCTTGCTAAGGCGATTTAGACTACGTACATTCTAAGCAATTATTATCATGAAGATTTATTTTTGCCTTTAGGGACCTTTTTTTTTTGCTCTTTTAGATCTTCATGTTTATCACCTCCATAAACTGGTTCTCCTGCTTCTTTTCAACCATATAAACAATATTAGCATCTTTTAGGGGAAATCCATTGGGATGTTAAGGAAGTTATTATCCCTAGCTTGGCCTTCATTTGAAACACTCTCACTCATAAGAGAATTGAATTGTGAAATCTTAAGAGAGATTTTAAAATCTTCAATTCCTACTTTAAACAAACTTGATTCTTCAACTACTGGATTATCTTTGGCCGCTAGGGGTTCATCTGAGGATATACTGGGGTTGCTTCAAATTTCTAGCTCTATTAGTTCAGAATAATCACCTCTCTTGAATATTTTACTTGTCAGTTTTCATATTTTCTCTTGAATACTATGAGGTGGCTTCCAATGATAGGAGACTAGAAAACTATTCTCAATCATATTGTTTTATAAACCCAGTCTCATGATAGGGACGTTTTCAAGCAATTCCTTAGTGATATCCAGACTTATACAAATTATAGCATAACTAACTCTCTTTTACTTTGTTGTGATTTCATTCATACTAGGGGTTTACTTATATATCTAGCCAATAAGCTAAGACCTTAAATAGTTCAATACTATAAAGGTATATTATGAATGTTGATCCATAAGGGAATATTGTGGATTTTAACGTTCTCTAGTTTGACACTAGGTTTTCAGTTTTGTGAAAAAAAAATGGAGAATGAGCAATATGCCAAGGACCCCTCCTTAACTATCCTATTAGCTTCATCATGAGATGAAAAGATTAATAAAATTAAGTTTTCTTCTAATAAAATACCTCAGTAAGACATTTGTTTTCCCAGTGACTAAATTCCTATATGTATATGACAGAAAATGGAGGGCTCCAATCAATGAAGAATCCAAGCAGGATAGTTTACCAGCTACTAGCTCCAACTTAAAGATTTTACATATTTGGAGCAACAATGGTTATTCCATCTTACAATTTAAGAGGGCAATATTGGAAAGTAAGCTGAGGTAGATCTCCTATAACTTGTTTCTAGCTTCTAATCGATAAAGGTTTGTTCTCTTGGGGTGTAGCATTGTCTGATGAGGGGGAGGTTTTAGAGTGAGGAGGAGAAATAGAGGATTTTAGGAGAGTAGATGAGGAAATGGCTCGGAAGTTGCAATCTTTATGGATGGGATTGTAGTTAGAAATGGCAAGGTAGATTTTGGGAGAAGATAAAGTAGGAAAACTATTAAAAAGGTATAGACATGAAAGCTAAAGTGATGTAAGGACCACAATACCCTTCAAAGAAATAATCCTCGAACACAGACCAAGCTTTGATAATTGAGAATCGAAATGGAGGAAGTAGAAGAAGAAGAAGAAGAAAAGATTGTTGGCAGAAGAAGGAAGATAAGGGATTCAAAGGTAACGATAAATAGAATGAGTAAAGTAAAGGTGTTAGGTGGGATTGGAAATATGATGATATACAAAGGTTGGGAGAGTTGTAGGAGAAACATATGTAATGTCATATGTTGGCCTAGTTAACCTTTCTTACAAAGTATTGAAAAAATTTTATTGAAAAAACCTAAAACATCAAGGAGTTGGTTAAATTAGCAACAAGTAGGGCACGATCCGCTTGGCCTAACTCAAACTTAAAAATTTTATGTTAAATTCTTATCATTAATTTTGATTTGACAATTAAAACAAATTTGTTAAACTTAAATTTTTAACACAAATTAATTTTACCTAAAAATGCATTTAGAAAAGTATAAATGTCACTTTATTAAAAGAAAGTCAAAATAAATGAAGGCTACAATATTCTACTTTCCTACTATTTGAAAAGAAATTTGTTTTTGATATCCATTTCTTTAATCTTGTGATCTTTTATTAAATATGATTTGATATCTCAATTCTATAAGTTTGATAGTATACATATACATAATCAAAAAATAAGATTTATTAAAATTCCTTAAATTTTAATTATTATATAATCTTATAAAAGATTTAATATTTATCAATCAAATACTCTTCTTTTCTTTGAAATTAATAAATATGTAATAAATGTCACGTTAAACATATATTTATACATGGATCTTAGATATTCCAAATCAAATTAAAAGAAATTAATAAAATAATACAAAATAAAATTCTACCATTATAGCGTGATTAAATTGATCATTTACTTTAATTTAGTAAGATTTTGGATATTTTATAATGCCCCAAAATAAGAACTGACTAAACTGTACTAAATTACTCTAAATAGAGTTGGAATGAAAATATATTTTATGTGTTTAATTATATATTATATAATTTATTTCTTAAATAATTTTGTAATTTAGAATTTAATATTTTAAAATAAATATTTAATATACATTTAAGGTTAGCCGTTGAATTAAAGATATAAATGAATAAGGATTTCTTATATATTAGGTTGTAATATAGAACAATACATTCAAAATTAGATGGTAGTCCCCATCTTTTATAACCTTAACGCATCTAACATCAGAAAATTGTAAGCTCTCGTATTATTGTTTTGTCTATTTATTTTTTACATTTGTTGAACTGTTGAAGTTATAATTCCAACCTGTATTATTAGTAAATTCTCTATCACTATTTTTCTTCATACTTAATAAAATACTATATCCATAAGCTTTGAGGTTCTAAAAGGTGACATTATGACCTTTTCAAAAGAAATCATCTCTTTTTTATTGTTTTGGTTCAACATTTATTTGAAAACATCCTCCTTCTTTTAATCATTACTCTCAACTCATGTTAAACATGTTTTTGTAACTTTTAAAGCTTTAATCTTAGTAATGGTTTTTGGTTTGCTCAATTATAACTGAGTTGTAACTTTTAAACCTTTCGAGTGTTCAATAAAATTGGCTTCTTCCTATTGTTCCATAATAGTTCTAAGCTTAGTGTAGATGAGGTGCCTCTCTTTTCTTGGTGCGACAATATATATTATGGCCCCTCTTAAGATTCACATTTCTTTTTAAGGTTGCATGGTCCTTGGTTGCTTCTAGTTCAATATCTTCCATCAAAATTGCCATGGAACAATGGACCATATGAGCCTGAATAATTTTTATTAGTATTATATCTAAATATCTCAATTGCATTCGTTCGTTTCATAACTTGATGTCTGAGATTTGCATGAATATGATTGATAATAGAAACTCTATACTTGGCAATCTTTATACATGTCATATATCCTATTAATTAAGATTCCAATTCATGGAACAAGTTGTTGAACTACTTGAACAGGCTTGTCAACATTTAAATAAGCTCCTGAAACTTTCTATGAATCTTTATGAAATTTGTATATCCTTATGTTGTTAACGTCTTTCTACATATTTTTTAATGTGTGGGTCTCTTAACGAGTTAAAGAAATTGAACATCCACAAACTTATATAAAACCTCGTAATTAATAATTATCCAATAAAAATCACTAACATTTTCCCTCTTAGATAAATATTAATTATATTAGTTATAACAACAATAAAAACACTAAAATATTTAAGCAAAATCAATGTAAAGGTTGACCAATTTAAAACATTTTATTTAAAGATAATGAAAGTTTTTCATTCAGTCCTATAAGGTTTTTGATACTGAAAAATATTAAATGCATATGTCATATATGACACATATCCAATATAATCACACATATCTAATACCTCACTAACATGAATAAGAAAATAGAGTCTAACGAACTACATTGATATTGGTTTGACCTAAAATGTATGATTGTTTTATTTGTCGGTCTCAATTTCTTTGAACCTTATGCTAAAATGCAGCTAAGAATTTTTTTTCTCTCACTGAATGCTAAACTGCATTAAAGAAAACCCTTATGGAATTAAACACTTATATCCCCTATGTCTTATCAAATCCATAGATTTATGTATGTATATGTATATGTCACAAAGACATTAGCTCAAGGCCAATTTGTATATATATCCCCAATGAACTTTAAAATGCTTAAGATTGATACAAATTTTAAGAATTTCACTATATTATGACAATATACAAGAAATTGTATAATTGAGAAGAAAATGATGTTCATCTATTTGTATCAAAATTTACTACCACAAGATATGAAATTTGTATAAATGTATCAAAAGCAAATATAGTGATCCCTAACTAATTATGTCTAAGGACTTTAGTAAACTCATAATATACACATGTTTCTAAAAAATAACTGAGTGAAGCATTTTAGTTCAAGGATCAATAAATATGTACTCGGTCTCTAAATGCTCCATCTCATTATTACCTTTTTGTATTAATTCCTTTATGGTTAATATTTGACCTCCAAATTCTTAAGACATTATGATCTTCTTATGGTTATTACTAAACAATATAGTAGAAAGATTATCACAATATAATCAAATGGATCTTGCAACTGAATCAAATACTAAAAACCTAGAAATCAAGTTCTTGAGCCAAACTGCTTGTAAAGTAGCCCTATAGCATGCCACAAACTCTGCATATATAGTCGAAAAAATTACTAGTATCTACTTGAGAATCTTGTATGATATTGCACCATCTAGTAACATGAAAATTTACCTTAATGTGGACTTCCTATCATTTAGGCCAGAGTTTTACATATCGTCCGTATCGACTAGTATCGGCCAAAAAATAGAACGGTATCAATGTTAATGGTACCAATTGGTACTGGATTTTTGGTATGGTACGGTAAGTTTTAGAAATTTTAGGGACTATTTAGCAAAAATATAAAAAAAAAATTTACCTACCCCCTCTCCTCGACCCTCATCTGCTACCTTTCGATTTTTTATTTCTCACTTTCTATCTCTCAGACTCACACACTCTCCACTCTCCTCCATTCTCTCTCACTATCTCACACTCTCCATTTTCTCTCTCGTTCTCCTCTCCATCTTCGATGGTTGCTTCTCCCTCTCTGGGGACAACAAAACCATCGCATAACTTTTATCTTCCTCCACGACACCACCACACCATTTTCAACCCTCCTCCATGCAAACCATGCCACCACCAAACCACTTTCAAGCTTTAACCCTCCTCCACGTGGACCACATCGCCACTGAACCTCCTCCATGCCGTTGTCCTCCTCCAGGACATCAGCCACTCTCCTCCACACATCCGTAATACCTAGATCTAGAGTGGATCCAAATCTAAACCCGACCAAACCTAAAAAGCTAAAACAAATACATTGTGAAGTTATTTGGTTATGTTTTCAATTTTTTTTTTGCTTAATTGCATTTGTGATTATGAAATAGGTTGGAAGTCGAAATTTGGAATTAAATTGTGAATTGGATTTGTGATTTGTGTTAGGATGTATACTGGATTGGAGATGAATGAAATGATGCACAGTTTTGTTTTATCTGGTTAGTGGTTTGGTTTAGTTATGGTTTGGTTTATGTGGGATTTATCTTAAGTTTTTTTTACGAAGTTGGTAAATGAAATGCACGACATGAATGAATTGATAGTTAAAAAGTTGAAAGTTTCAACTTAAAACTAAGAATATGATAATGTGACAATTGTGCAATATGATAATGGAATATTTTACAATTTTAAAAAAATTAGGGATTCTTTTATAAATTAAAAAAATTATCAAAGCAGGACCCAATATTGACTGGTACCAGTAATATGGTACTAGATTTGGTACGGCACGGTATTCACAATTTTGATTTAGGCACGTAGAAAAAGTTGAATCTATATAAACTATGAGGTATAGATTGTTGATTTTGTTAAATGTCAACATATAATTCTTAGTTCCTTTAAGATATCTCAACACATGTTTGATTACATTCCAATGGTTTATTTCTAGGCTAGCCAGATACCTACCCAGTAGATTAACAATAAATGCAATGTCTAGTCTAATGCATATCTGGGCATACATCAGGCTACCAACTTCACTAGACATTCTTCGTAGTCTCTCTATCTATATCTTTGGACATTATGCCAAATATAATATCTCACCGTAATAGTAGGTGCTACAACAAGTTTACAATTATCCATATTAAACCTTTGCAACATATACTCAATATGCGCTCTATACAAGCGACCCAACAAGTGTTGAGACCTATCCTAGTAAATCCAAATACTTAAGACAAAAATGTCTTACCAAGCTCCTTTATGTTAAAATGCTTGGTCAAAAGCTACTTAACCTCATATACATGGGTCAAGTCATTTGATGTAAACAATATATCATCCATATATAAAACTAAAAAGATAACCTTGCTCTCTCTAACCTTATAATACCTTGCTCTCTCTAACCTTATAATACAAAAATCTTTAAACTTTAGTTTCCACAAAGCCAAATGAGGTAACAACCTCATTAAACATTAGGTAACGTTTTCTAGAGACTTATTTTAAACCATATATAGATTTTCTTAGGTAATAAACAATGTCAGTTTTGTCTTGATCCTGAAATCCTTCAGTTGTTCCATATAGACCTCTTTACACAGGTCTCCATTCAAGAAAGTGGTTTTGACATCTGTCTGATATAGCTTCATATCAAAATGAGCCACTATTTTCGTAATCGTTTTAAATGCATTCTTAAAGGATACAAGAGAAAAGTTAACATTAAAGTAGATTCGTTCTCTCTTAGCGAATCCTTTGTAAAAGTAACTGGATCTACTACACGTCTAATATCATAGTCTTGTTTACCTAAATAGACTATGTAACCAAATAAGGTAACAAGTCTTCTCATTTTAGTGGATCTTCTAAATTGAATTGGTTCAATATGTTTTGTATCTCAAGAGTCTTAGTTTGTACAGGTATGAGTTTCTATTGATGTACTAGTATAGTACTGAAACCTTGATCTACTAGTTCTAACTGTATCAGTGATGGATATGAAATACTATGGTATCCACTCTTCTATCATCTAAAGGGTGAGAATGACTACCCTCATCAAGATGAGGTAGACCACCCTCATTATAGACATTATACTAAAAAAACTTAGTCTTTTGTGATTCCACCACCCTAGATCCTCCATCTCTACAATAAAATATGTATCGATTAAAGTGATCAAGATATCCAATAAAATAATGATGAGTAGAACGAAATTGAAACTTATCTTCACAAGGATTATATAAACGTACCTTAGCAGAGAAGCCTCATACAAGAAGATGAGTGAGGCTAGGTTTCAACCACTTCCATGTTTCAAAACGCATTTTTTAAATTGATTTACTTAGGACTTTATTAAGTATATAGAAGGAAGTCTTTATGGCTTCATCCCAAAGATAATCAGGTAAATTATTTATGCTTTATATCAACCTTATCATGTCCTTTAAGGTGTGTCAACTTCTTTATTATTGCCTACAATCAGCTTTTCCTCCTCCCTATATGACTTTCTCTTTTATATGAATCCCTACATTATAGAAACAACATGATCAGAGACTCCACTATCTAGCCACCAAAAACTTGATGTGGTTATAGCAAAATCAAACCATGTATCATACAAGTCATGAAGTTACCTAATAACCCTTCTTCTTACAAAAAAAATACCTCATATTCATACTCTTTACAACGTCCTCAAGAATTCTAGCAATACTAGATTGACCAATATATATATGTGGAAGAAAATAATACATCCTATTTGACCTTTCCCAGGCTATATACGCTACCCTTTCAGCCTCCAAATTGATAGATATACGTGTCGATGGTTTATCTTTAATCATGGCCATGTTGACATCTGCCATCTCTAACACAAATTCCACGTTTTACTTTAATTTTTTAAAATTGAAATCAGTGAAAGTTTCAATTGTGACACTATTATCATTTACAGAGAAGGTGAATGCAAAATTGATAATGAAAAGATCAACACAAATATAAGATAATATCGATACTTAAAGCCACAAAATAGTATTTGTATTGAGCATCTTATCACACATATCATGAAACACTTATGGGATGAACACATAATACGTGCAGATAATAACTCCATATAAAAGCAATAAAAGTACAAACTATTAACTTTTATAATTTTAATAACTACTAACTTTTATAATTTTACACATGTGGGCGAATAGATCACTTAAGCAATGACTTTACTCTATCTTATGACTTTATGCACATATTAAAGTCTCATATAAGGTCAATACTTATAGGTAGAATAACTAAACACAACACTAGAAACATCCCAAACATGCAAGCAGAACAATGTAAATATTAACTTGAAAGGCCCCTACGATGACTAAATTCTCATATTGCCCAAATTGATTCACAAGAACAAGGGACACACATGTATTTTATCATCACATTTCTACATGGGCATAAAATGTGACAATTTGCTATTTATAAATGCAAAAATACTCATTATCACATATCTATGCTGAACATATTATCAACAAACTTTATTTGAGATTCATCATAAAGAAAATCTCAATCAAAATGATACTCAAGCGATACTGAGTAATAAATATACTATATGACATACTAAAACCACTAAGTATGTCTTTTATTTCAAGTCAAATACATTAAAATTGACTCAGTTATGACTTTAATAACTTTATATGATTTTTTAAGTTAAATTTATTTATTACCAATGTAATAAATCCAAAAAATTATTTAAAAACTCACTTTATAAATTTATAGGATTTTTAAAACTAACTTAAAATAACTTACGGAATCATTTTGTTAATTTTGGAAAATTTTGAGATTTTTTTCCTTTAATGTGCTGATGTCATCAGCTGAAATTGTGTTAGGCGTGTGCATATAACAAATTTTTGGCATCATTTTCAATGATTTCCAAACAACAAATATACAATTTATCTAAATAAAAACAAATTAATTTCTCTAGTTTTCTTATGGATAAATTCAAAAGTCTACGTTCAAATTTATACAATTATGAGACTGCCTTGATACCCTGTGTTAGTCCTAATACAAACTTTAATTATGGACTTAAGATTAACCATTAACTTGTATTAATGAAAAAAATGTGAAAGAAAAACATGTTTTGCTATCAATTGAATAATGAACTCGGGAACTGCTTAAATAAGCTCTTCATCATATGAACAAGCTCTTGAGACTTTCAATCAACTTTTATAAAAGTTATATATCTTTATGACGTTAACGTCTTTCTGTATTTTTCTTAATGCGTAGATCTCTTGACAGGTCAAAAAAACTGAACGTTCACGAACTTACATAAGTAGAGAGTAGGAGACCTTAGCAGCAATTTTTAACAACCTTATTGAACCTTTTTATTACATGCCTAATAAATAACCTTTTTTTTTTAAGAAAATAAATAACCAATAACCAACTCTGATTATGACTCATTTTTCTCACTAAACATCTCTGCACGAATATACAGTTGTAGCAATAATAATCAAATCCTCCCAATAATATAATCATAATCTCTTGAGAAACACACCAAGCCAAGAACATGTATAGCATAAATCCCCTGAAGAAAACGCTCAGATCAATTTAACAGAAGATTCACATTTATTGCTGAATCCATACAACAGAAGATGGAAATTCCTTTTTCTTTGAGCCTCAGAGCAAAATCGTTAGAAGAAAGTTTTTTTTTTAATTTAATGATGAATTCATGAGCTCTTGCATAAATCTAAATACTACAAAAAGTGACGGAATATGGAACCCATATTTTATGGATGAATACAAAAAATGAAGGCAACTCTTCTCATACTTACTACTCAGATAACCACAGGTGAACGCTCCTGTCTCGATTTTGTCCTCTGCAGCTTTCTTGTCTATATCATCTTACAGTGGAGGACTCTTTAATCTCTCTCCGCCGTACTCACAGCCCTCCAGGTATGGACAAGAACTGGCTCCTCTAAGGTATAATGTGTGTGTGTACTATATGAGTAGAAGAAAGTAAAGCAAACACGCAAAATGAACTCATCTCATCAGCTGATGCAGACTCCTGGACAAAATTCACAAGCAGAAAAAGGAGAACCCTTGAACTGATTAAGCTATGGTCATCTGAAGAAAAACTTCACCATGCATTCTTAAGAGGACATTCTTCCCAAATTTCTGCTGATCAATTCCAAATCTCAACGTCACAGATGGACTCTGTATAAAAAGTTGCAGATTAGGCCACAAATACCATTAGCAATTCTAAATTTTCCCACTTTCATTCAAGCATATAATTAAAAGTCGTATCCACAATTCAACCAAGCATTTATTTTAACACCTGAAATTGTACTACACCTTAATGCATTTAATGGTTTCCCAGCATAACATTCTTCATATCGAAATCAATGATATTTGCCGCAAAACACATACTTGGTAGTACGAAGTTATATATTGACACACAAAAAAAAAGAAAATTGAATATGTAAACCTTGGAGCCAGCTTCAGCAATAGCCTTCTTATTCTCGATCTCGTTGATTCCGTCCCGAACTGCTATACAATCTCTGGGCGTCTCGAACAAGGAGAGCGAGAACTGCTTACGAACCACGCCAACATCGAAATAAATAATTCCGGAGCTGGGCACGTCCACTCTAATGCCTTTCACCGGAAACCAGAGGAACAACTCCTGCGCCGAAATTCCCGATAAAGACCCGATCTGGCTGTGGCTAAGATTACCGGAAACGTTCCTGTCGTAATGCAATTCGCTTTCGAACTTAGAGTTGCAGGCCTGGTCCAAACGCACCTCGAATCGACCACTCTCATCGAGGCTAAAATCTCTGATGCCCTTTGGCAATAAGCCCATGGGAAGTCCGTGGTCCTTGAGGGCCTCGTAGATTGAGTCTTGCTCCTCCAACGAACACACGCTTGATATAGTTAATGAAAAACACAATAGTAATGATATCGCCGACAACATGTTTCTTTCTTTAGCGTTTTGCTTAAGACAAGTGTGTTTTTGTTTCTCCAGGTTATAACAGGAATTTAATAAAGGGAAGTTCCTGATGTTACTGCTTCTGTTATGTTATGCTTATTTACAAGTTAGGGTTAGGGTTTAAGGATTGTTTAGGGATAGAAATAATTTTATCTGTTTTGTCCATCATTACGAACGGAAACTGAGCAACACTTTGTTAACAAAAAAGAACGGATAGACAAAGAAAATCTACAAAATGTCATGTGGTTACCTGCACAATTACGCCGTTAACTAAGCGAAAACGAAAAGCTGACGTGGGGTAGGATAAAGAAGGTTTAATGAACTATACTTCATGTGATTTAATCTTTTCATTTTGATTTCTAGATTTTAAAAACAATCAAATATTTTATGTACTTAATTATCCAAGCCCTCAACCTCAACCTTAATTAATTTTTTAATATAAGACTTATATTGACATCAGATTTAATCCAATTAGTGCTTCCAACCACAAAAATCAGGCAGGATTTGATACCGCTAACATCAAAGTAATTAAGAAACAGGTTCGTACGATTTTTCAAAAGTCAATATAAGTTTAAATTTATAACATGATTAACACATAAATCATAATAAAGTATAAATCTTAATTTGTACCTTATTGTGAAGTTTGATTTTTCCTTATCGTTTCTTTCAAATTATTTTGAAGTTAGTTCTTCTCAATTATCATAGTTATACAAGTGTCTATCACTAACAGTGTCCATAGAGCAAGTTGAAAGAACTTTATAACTATTATATAGAGGTTAGATAAGGAGTTTAATTCTATTATAACATAAGCCTATTTATAATAGTTTTAGACATTTTAATAATTTAATATAAATTAAATTCTAAAATTAATTAAATTTTAATTAGAATTATAATTAAATAACAATAGGTCCCAAATTTTATCGATCTTTATTTATTAAATATCTCATATTTAATCATAAAGTTTATCAAACTTTACAATCAAATATAACTTGATTAACTCTTAATTCAATTAAATTTTAATTATAATTACAATTAATTCTAATCAAACAACAATTGGACCCAAATCTTATTAATCGTTATTTATTAAATATCTCATATTTAATCATAAAATTTCTCAAACTTTACAATCAAGTCTAACTTGATTAAAGCTTTTTCTCTTCAACATTTTCTTTATATATAATTCATTAAGTTCTCAAATATGTTAACAACAAATATAAATTATAACCTATAAATTAAACTCTTTTAATTCATTTTAAATTTTCTAAGTAAATAATTTATATTCATAGTTCAAAATTTACGTATAGGAATACATCACGACTATCCAAATATTTAGGAATGTTAAAATGGTTTTGATTAACTTTTCTATGCATAATTGTTTCTTATAATTTAATCATTTCCTCATATAATATTCGAACAAACATAGAGTATGAAATTCATATCTACTTTATTTGAGTTTAATCATATTACTTCTCCACCATTAGTAATTGTTTCAATTAATGATATTCGAAACTATTTTCAAAGTATCATTCCACTTTGGCTTAATACTAATTGAGAATAATGAAATATTCTTTCTAATTTTTTAAGGTGATAAATCATATATTGATCACTTATTTACTTTTATTTAATTCTTGCCTTATCTAGTGGCTATAAATGTCAAATCACCGTCATCCAAATCACCGTTATCTAGTGCCTTATTTTAATACTAGTTATCTCATATAGGGATTACTATATTTTATTTAATTTCCTTTTTCACCGTCATCCAAATCCCCAACTCCAGTCACTAAACTAGGTACGTCCTTTCTCTGATCCTTATCCTACAAATTTCTTTTTCGTATTCATGTCGTCGACTAGCCCTAGAGGTGAACTTAGACTTAGGGATGAAGCTAGCTCCCCCTCTCCTGTTTCATCGCCTCCTCGCCAGCCTTTACTACAAGCATCCCCGGGTCATAGTGAAGAAGTAAGTACGGTTCTGAGGGAGCTCCATCGAGAATTGGCCGCCAAGAGGGCTTTACAAATTATTAGGCCGTTGGAGATAGCGGCGAAAATGGTGGAGGTCTTTGGAGGTCAAGGAATGAAGCCACGGAGAGTGGGGAAATGAGAAAATTAGGCGAAAGTGCGGAAGGACGGGCAAGTTATTGAAAAGCCACCGACTGACCCATCAACGATGACCAAAGGGAATTGAACCGATCGATTATCAAAAATAATATCCCTTCATCTTGGGGACCTAGGCTGGCCGGCAAGAACGAACGGATTTATAGCAGTATAGGTGGTGGCCGTTGTTTGATGACTTTTTCTCATCGGCGAGATCGACTTCAGTACATCCCTATTATCGATGAGGTATGCTGCACCTACCAGCTAAGGCTGAGCCAGATTCCGCCGAACAGTTGGAGGTTCATTAATGGTCTGGCTCTGCTGTGTCATCACTTCGGATGTCTCCCATCGGTCGGCATTCTGCGTTACTTTTTGAGGATGAACCAGAGCTCAAGTGTCGGGGTCAGAATTCCTCACTTCCAGTATAAAGACGCGATATATCATCCGGCTGGGACAACTTCAGCAATCAAGGCCTGGAAGACAAAGTATTTCTTTGTGAGGCCTCCAGGATCTACCCACAAGTCCAGGCCATGGAGATATTCCTCGTCCGAGCGATGGAACGACATCTCCAATCTGTCCCTTACTAAAGAGGAATGGGAAGTGATCGATAGGATTAAGGAGCTCGGTCGGTATTCTTTCGACAGTCTCGTTCTGGGGTATCGTGGAAGGACATCAGTCGATGCCTTTTTAACTGATCCCCCTCCTCGAATTAGCGGACTAGAAGAGAAAACTGCCCCTCTTGGTTAACTCCTCGTAGTTTAACTATTTGCTGTATTCACAAGTACTAGTTTCGATTTCTAACCTGCTTCTATAATTGTGCAGCCATGGCAAAGCTCAAGGATTTCACTGGGTCCTCCAGTCTCCCTAAATCCAAAACCAAACCCAAAGGGCCTAGATCTTCTTTGAAGGTGAAGAAGCAAAGGAAGGAGGTAGAGGTCAGCAAAGACATCGCTCAGCCGACGATGCTGGACCAGTCTACAGCATTGTTGGCCCTTCCGTCCACTGAGGACCGACCTGACAAGTCTGCGTCATTAGGGGTGAGCATTATTCAGGCCGACCCGATTACCCGACCCGGCCTGAATTAATTCGGGTAAGAAAATGCTAAATTTTGGGTAATTCAGGCCTACCCGGGTATTACCTGAATTATTTTTGGGCCGGGACGGGTAATCCCAAAAAAATTCAGGCCGACTCGATTACCCGAATTAGGTTTAAAAGAATTATGAAATAGGGTAATTAGGATAATTCGGGTAAATCAGGTCGGGATAATTCAGGTAAATCGGGTAGAGTAAATAGGTAATTCGGGTAAATCGGGCCGGGTAAGTTCGGGTAATTGAAAGTTCGAGTTCGGGCCGGGTAAGGGAAAATTTTTTTGGGTAATTCAGGCCGGGCCCGAATTACACGAATGCTCACCCCTATGCATCATTGCCTATCCAACTGGTGAGTGAGGACCGAGCGGATATGAAGGAAGAGATGGAGTCACCGCTCAAAAGAAAAAAGACCGCTCGGAGTGTTGATCGATCGTCCTGCCAACTGGACAGAAGAAAGGGGGAAGAGCGAGTGCCTCGATTAGATAAAGGCAAGAGGAAAGAGCGAGCCTCCAGCGGTGGAAAGTGGGTGTCCACTGTTGGACCCCGAACTTGTTTTAGATTTGTGAGTTAAAAATTTGACACGAAAAGAGAAATTAGTGGTGAATTAGTCTTGTGAGAATGTGAATGGTTTTATGAGATTACGATAGGAAAAATGTGTGTAAACCTTTGTTAGTGATTGTTATGATTTATAATAGCCTAAAATGGTGTTTTGAGTTATATGGAATTGGAATTGAATAAATTGTTTTGAATGGAATTGAAAAGCAAAAAAAAAAAGATTTAGTGAAAGTGTTAAATTTTGGAGAATTTAGATAGCTTGACTTTTTGGAGTTGAGAGATGACTTTTTGATTTGGTTAGAATTTGAGAAAATGCTCTTCATGAAAATTATAGCTTTTATTGAAAACTTTCTGTCGCTATAAAGAATGAAATTTTTCGATATCGGGAGAAAAAGTGTGAAAATTTGTAGAATTAAGAAAAGTTTGACTTTTTTAGGATGAGAGTTGACCTTTTGATTTAGGCCAAATTTGAGAAAATGATCTTCTTGAGACTTGTAGTGTTTATTGAAAGCTTTCTGTCGATATAAAGTATTCTATTTTTCGATTTCGGGATTGAGAGTTATGATTTTCCGAAGATAAGGTTATTTCACTTGTTTTTGAAAAATGATCTTAAGGGAAAGTTTGCGTGTACTAGGTTTTGAGGCCACTCGTCGTATACATTTAGTCTGAATTGGAGTAAGTGGTATACATGAAAGTTTTAGATGATGTTTTTATCTTTCCATTGATGTAAAGTATGTAATTTTTCGATATCGGGGCTAGGAGTTATGATCGACTGAAAATTGCTAGTTGTTTAGGAAGAATTGATAAGGACAGAAACTTTAAGTGGATTTTTGACTCCCTTAGAGGAAAAATTGATTTTTCTGTTCTTCAAGGAAGTTGTAGAGCTTCTGTTGATCTTTCTATTAACACCAAATTTGTCAAATTCTGAGTTCGGGATCTAGAGTTACGATTTTTGGAAAATTCGATTATATATGTATAATTGAAGTTCTGTTCTTTAGTTTTTGATCCGACCCGTTTTCAATCTTTTGCTCATAATTCCTTCGTCCGACATCCGATTGATTCGATTTTTGAAGCATTGGATTCCTAAGACTTTTAGCTACTTTTTCATGGAAAATTATGAATTTTAGGATATTAAATGGAAAGAGATTGATTGAACCTAAGTGAGAGGATTGGTTAAAGGTTATGAGATAGATAATTTTCTAAACATGGTTCGGTATTTTTGTGAAATTCGGGAGCTGTAGAGATCCAATTGAGTTGACTCTTGAGGAAAAATAAAATTGAGATATGGGGCTACAAATCATGTGAAGGGATCAAAGTTTAATTTAGCCCCTAAGATATTCAATTTCTGAATTGAAGTTAGGTTTTGAATTCAGTCTCGGTTTTGTGATGGCCTGATAGTATTTTGGCCATAACTCCTTCATTTCTGATCCGAATTGAGAATTTTTGGTGGTGTTGGAAACTTAAGACATAGAGGAACATTTCTTCATAAGGAAGTGTTACCAAATTATTTCGTTTTCCCACTCAAAATTAGGAAGCAAGATGGTTGTTTTTAAAATGAAATGTGCAGGGGCAGATTTGGAACATCACTTAAAGGGGTAAGAATGTAGGCTTTGATGGAGGGGCTTATTAGTCTTTTTGCCATCATTTAATGACATGGCAAGGGATTGAAGGGTGTTGTCGTTTTTGTAAAAGGGGAAGCACGACACTTGCACAAAATAAATGAAAGAAACGTTGAAGAAGAGAGAAGAGAAGGTGAGAAGCATTCGGTGGAGATGGCAAAGGAGAAGAAGAAGACAGCTACATTTGGGTTCGATTTTTTTGGGGTTTCCTAGAGGATTTCGATGCTTTTCAAAGGGGAAGGAAGCAAGAAGAAGATGGCTTCCTTTGGAGCTTGATAAATTTGAAAATGGAGGAGAAAAAGGTAAGAGAGAGAAAGTTTTGATTTTAAATTTTTTTGATGAAGTCTTGGTTTAGATAGCTTGATATTGTTATGGATTTGAGATTTATAAGGTTGTTTTTAGTGATTATGCTATGATTGATGGTTAATTTTGAATTTTATGAATTAGGGTTATGCCCAATTTTGCAAATTGGGGATTTTCGAAATTGTTGAATTAGATAGCTTGGAAATATGATCAATTGGTGAATTCCTAAGTGAATTTTGAGGATTATGATTTTTATGATGTTGAATTTGGGTATTTGTGGTTTAGAAAAATTTAATTTGGAAGAGAGAAGGAAGGTATTGGAGAAATTGATGATTAGGACAAGATTCAAGCATAGATTCGAGGTGGGTATCATATTTATATTTTAATTTATAAGCTATATATGAGTTTTCGAAAAATAAAGAAAGCAAAAATTAGATCTTTGATAAATTATTGTTTATATAAATGCTTGAAAAATTATGATTAATGTTCGAAATTATGATTTCCGAATGATGAAAGTATTATTCTAAAATGATTGTGAGAAAGTGAGAAAATTCTGAAATTTGTTGTTTATGACTGTTTTGATAAAAATTGAAAGTTGTTACATTTTTTGATTTCGAAGGTTTTGATTAAGTGGAAAGTGTTGTTAAATTCATTATGTTTGAATGTTTTAATCCTTCCTATGATTGTTGCATTCTTGAATGATTAAAAATGTGTGATGTGAATTGATGTGATTTGTCAAATTGTGATTGTTACCGTGTCTAGTAAGACACCACATGAAAAATTGAAATTTTCGAAATGTGCCTTCGGGCAATCTAATTTTATAAGTATGAATATGTGTATTATGTGGGTTTGGTTAGGTCCCCTCTGTAAGAGTCAGTGCACTGGTCTCCCTTTGATAGCCTTCTCCCTGCTGCCTGCTAGTGGCATAGCAGCTCCGATTTCGAACTCCCCTCCATTCACGGCTGCACAAAACCGTTATACGGGAATGTGCAATACGTTCTGTTAGGACGACCCAAACCATTTGATTTGTTATGTGTTTTGTTTTGTTTATGTTTGTGATGCATTCATGTTTGCGAAATTGTGCATGATTTGTGAGAACAATTGTGATTTTTTAGAAATGAGTTTTGAAATCGTGAGAATTTTGGAAAATGATTAAGAATGTTTTTTAGTGTTTTGAAAGACTTGAGAACTAAGTTTTGAAAAGTTTACTGCTGTGAAATGCTTATAAATGACAAATGTTTTAGGAAATGATTTTTGCTTATTTTTTAATATAAATATGTTATCCACGGAGCGAAAGCTCACCCCCCTTTTATCTCCATCTCCAGGTTTTCGATCAGGAGATCAGATGGAAGACGATCAAGATGTCAGTTCGATTTTTGTATGCTTTTGTTTTATGTGTAAAGTTTGAGTTTAGTATTGAAGTTGTATATGGCTTAGAAAGTCATTAAAGTTAGAAGTGTATTCATTTCGGAATGTAAATAAATGCTGAAATTGAGTATGGATTTGAGTTTGTGTATGATTATGAAATCGGAATATGTAAGTAAATTATGGAATTGTACATTGTATTGAGGTGAATATGAATAGATTTGTATATAAATAGTGAATGTGTATTGAATATGTTTTGATCGTGTTCGGATTGAGTTATGAATTATAGATGTATGAGTTTGTTTAGGAATGAGATTTGATCTTGATCATGGATTATAAATTGTATATGAAATATGATGGTATTAAATTATGATTGGGATTGATGGATGGAGAATTATGAAGTGGTTTAGGTATAGATTTGCGTTTGCTGGTGTTTCGGATTTCGGACGGGAGGTCCGATGATTCTGAGTTGTGTTTGGACATTATAGAAGTATGTAAAATCTTTTGCAGATTTTTGGGCTGTATAAAATACAGCCGTTATGCTGCCCGATTTTCGATAAAATCGGATTATGGCAAAGTAAGAATTAGAATAGGTTTTGCTATAAATGAGATAAGAATTTGGTTTATGGATGAAATTTTGGGGCATGTATGTATGTATAAGATGATTTGAGATTCGCATGAGGATGAATTTCCGAATAGGGAAATTATACTGTTTTGATTGTATAAGGTTGATAAAGATGAAAAAAAAAATTATACCGGTTTTGGATTTATACCGATTTTGAGTAATCTATACCGATTTTTCAGATTTGCTTTAGTCTTAGGGTTCCAACGTGACGAGGATTTTCAAGAATTTTCGTTACCGGATGTCGGACTTTGTTTGCTTCGATTTCGATTCTTCCATTTTCGGATCGGCCCACTTCTGGGTTAGACCTTCGCATTTTGTCTTCCGTTTTTCGGTTGGAGTTCCAGTTCCGAGATCAGGTCCCAACATCCACGATCAGCCTTGATAAGACTGCATCGATTAGGGACATCAATGTTGCTCTGCATATTGCCCAGAAGGTTGTTCCTCCTGCGGACGAGAAGTTTTTGGATACGCTGAACAACAAGGAGCTGATGGCTAGTCTCGTCCGTGGCTGTGTCAGGGATCTGGCGTTCGCCTCTGTAATGCATCAGCGTATCGATCAGCTCGATGAAGTCAACCGAACGATGGACCAGGAGGTTCACGATCTTTTTGAGCAAGTTAATGCTTTAAGAGCTGAACTTTTAGAGGTGAAGGAGGAGAATGACGTTTTATGAGCTCAACTCTCTTCACTGGAGGAGGAGAAGAGTGTTTTGAAGGAAGGGAAGAGCATTTTGAGAGCTCAACTCGTTTCGGGGGAGGAGGAGAGGAGTAGAGTGGTTGCTTCCAAGGTTGAGCTGGAAAGTGAATGTCGAGCGTTACAGCTCAGTAATGAGGGCCTAAGGAGAGAGGTGCTCGATGCCAATTCGAAGGAGAAAACAGAAGAGGAGCTCCATTTGAAAGTCCTCCATGACTGTCATGAGGTGGTGATGGATAAAATGAAGGCTGAGAGGAAGCTGCAAGGCTCCGTCAAGTAGCAAAGGGTTGAAACGATCAAGCGATGGAAAGAGCGGTACTTACACGAGGAGTGCAAAGAATTTGCTTGCGACTTGGCTCTTTCCATCTTGAGGAACTGCCACAGCTTTTACATCCCTGACGGGTCGGATGGTCCTTCATTCGAGGATTATGCCGAGCCGATGCTTCCCTCCGAGCTCGGCCTTTCACTTAAGGAGGTGAGAGAGATAGCTGAGAAGGAAAGAGAGGCCTTACTGGATGAGATGCTGGACCTGAGTTGTAGCACCCCAATCCCGCCAGACCCGAACCTGATATCGATGGTGATATCCGAGCCCGCGCCCCGCGAAGGTGGCATACTAGAGCACTCAAATCTGTTCAGAAATTTAGTAAAACAATTTCGTACTTTTTAAAACAATTGAGTGCAAAGAAATCATTAAACAATTTGGGCCCGCGATACAAAAACATTTTCCCATGAAAATACTATTTCAGTAAACAAATAGCAAATCTGTAATTAATCAATTAGGCCTACGAATAAAGACAAATGTGCGGAGATACAACTTTACACTTAAACTAGAATAACACAAATGCAGACGTGAACTGATCTCGACTTCAAATTCTGACTCTCTTGTAGTAATCATACTCCCGTTTCACTAACGGGGTAATCGCCAATTCCTGAAAAATAATTGCAATGTTGGGTGAGTTTGCGAACTCAGTGAGAAACCATCATCGATGGTTCACCCAACTCATGCATATTCACACAATTCACAGTATCACATATATCACTTTCAGACATATCACACTATCCACATTTAGTCATTTATATATATGCAATGCACATGTGACACTGTCCAATTTATTATGGTGTTGTGACCGGCGCTATCGGTGATCGAATCAGACGCATCTAGGGAGTAGGAGAGCCCTTTGGGTATGCACTAACTCCCCTCAAGCTCAAGGCTCGGTTCAGCATCAGTAAACAGTAATCGCGTCTTCGAAAGTAGGAGAGCCCTCTAGGTATGCACTACTTTCCACGCGTCAATAGGGATAGGAGAGCCCTCTGGGTATGTACTAATCCCTTTTGAGCTCGAGGCTCTTTTTTTCAATGATAGAGCTTGTAGCTCTCAGTAGCAGCTCCAGTCACAACCGTTATTATCTGATCATGCTCTTATGCATGAATGCACATGTCCCAATTTCACATTTACAGTCATTTGCATTTCAATGCCATTTCTCATTCCTTGGACCTTCGTCCAGTATTTGATCATATGCATTTACAATTTATTTCATTGATGCATTCACATCTGATATACAATTTGCACTTCAATATCACATTCAAATGCTTCGGACACCCGTGGTCTGAAATCAATCAAAGCAAACACATATATCCCTCCATTATCTCCACATGGCATAATTGCAAAATATTAAACACATACAGGTTGAGAAACCAACTAGGTTACTCACCTGAACTTCCTAGCTGTTGCCTGGAAGCTCCAGCAATGTCTGTGGAATAACAATCCAGTCGTGCCTCTAAAACAATCAAATAGTCATTCATTAAATGCAAAGTCAAAATAATTTAATGATGCACATGTCGTAAATAAAAGGCGTACAATGCCTATTCATGACCTGCCTAGCACTATTTCCCAATTTCCACTTTCTTTTGTCAAATTCTATCTTTTCACTCAATTGATCCATAACGACTCATTTCATTTCAATAACATATTACGGAATTCCACCAATTCCAATTTTAACATTTAGTCAATTTATCACGTCATATCCACTCGGATATTCTCAAGAAAGATCTCAAATTCAGTGTCACTATTCTCAATATCAAATTTCACACTTATACTCAGTTCCCAAAACTCTCAATAGCATTTTCTTAAATTCAGAATCGCACAAATTTTATCTCAATTATCCATGAACAACCCCTAGGTTGCAATAGAATATATTCTCAAATGTCATTCAATACTTTCTTTCTTTTCCTCAATTGTAGACCTCTTTCCCTTGTTCATAATGAATCAAGAATCACCACAATTGGAGGTCTACACCATAAGTTATGCCTTAAAAACTTATCCCAATCAATTCAAAAAAACCATCATCGCCGCGGCGTGGGTTTTCACGCTCGTCGCGACGTATCAATTTCTGCTCGTCGCAACGTCTAAATGGTTACTCATCACGATGTCTCGCTCGTCGCGACGTCTACGCACGTCGCGGCGTACGCTCGTCGCGACGTCCAATAATTCCTTCGTCGCGACGTGCGGCCCTGGTTCGTCTTATCCGATCGATTTTTCCGCCATTTCTCACTCTAAAAACTTCCATAACTCACCCATAACTACCCCAAACTCTCACAATTAACATTATAAATGCATCAAACTCACTAATAAACAACATATACAAAATCACTTACCAAATCAAGCTCTCCTTCGCAATTTCTGAAATTTTCCCCAACTCCTTCCTCTCTTCTCCGACCACCCACGGCCAACACACCACATCTCACAAATTTCCTCTTTCTTATGGTTTAGACTGGTCTTTGCACATGGAGACGCAAGCAAGCAAGATGAGAGGCAACGATCAATGATCACTAAGAGGAAGAAGAAGGATTGATCGAAGGAGGAAGAAACGTGCCCTAGAGAGAAAAACATTCATTATTCTTCCAAATTTGAAACTTAACCTATTTAAAGATCTTTTCCTCACAAGACATGTAGATCTCTTTCTCTTTTCACAATCATTTTCAGTCCAATTTGTCTCCAAATTCAATGACTCAACATATTAATCTCTAAAATCATAAATCAAACTTTCCCATGGCCATTAGACCATCATCTCGGTACTATACAATCAGTCGGTCCGCCACTCGGAAAATTTCCGATCCGAACATTTTCTCCCGAATTTTCAGAAAATTCCTATGGGTCACTATCTCTTGACAATCACTCCTAAGACACTCCAATTCAACTATTCAGACCCAAATGTTTCATAATTTCCAATAAAACATAAATCATAATCAAATCTAATTATCTCCAATTTCACAATTCATATCAGTATCACAATTAAAAGCCGGGAAAATGTCATGAATGCATGTACCTACCTGTGCATGTGCTAAAAGACTCAATCCTCTAACATTAGAGGCCAAATGAATGTTTACATTTCAAATATGCAATGCAACAACCTAACATGTCCCAATTTACCAATTTACCCTTCCCATCGGGGATGGGATGTTATAATTCTCCCCTCCTTACAAAAATTTCGTCCTCGAAATTTCATATACGATTAATCAGAAAGGAAGGAGAAAATTATTTCGATCACTTATATACCGTTTCACGCTTATTGCACTACACGACCAAATTCTGCCAATTAACTGAAATTAATACAATCGATCACTCTTTTTATCTTTCTCCAATTTTTTCACTATCATAACTGTTTCCTCATGATTACTCGCAATTCTTCACTTTCGGTATTAATAACACGTATATCAAGTCACAACAATATTTCCTAATTCAGTCCATGCAACACTCTGAAAATCCGAATCAGCTTCCAAGTTCTCAACTGGCTTTCCAAGCTAGAATTCTATTCACAACACTGTCATATTGAGGCCACTTATAACGAATTTAGTTTTCTCCAAATTTTGCCTTTATCTTTATCAAGTGTATTTTTGTCGAGATTATACACTTCGAAACATTTCATTTATCGCTTATTAGATTACACCTCTTAGGGGTTAACTAATCTCATGAGATTCTAATAACCTCGATAATAATTAATTTGGCTCTGGATCATTTAACCCCTATTACAGATTCATTTTACTAATCAATATTATCTCAAGTCAATTATGCCCTTCGACTATCGAATGATATCACCAAGAAAACAATTGATATACCCACAATAAATCTGGATTATACATCAATATCATATCCCTATGAACTCCGAAAATATCAGTTTCACAATTGTCTCTAGCAGTCAAGTCTGATTAGAGACAATATTAAAGCACTCTTACTAGAACATAACGTTTCGATTGTTCCTCGCGTTTTCCACTTAAGCAGTTCATTTGGCGGGTATTACCCATACTTCATAGTCCAATCACAAGTATCATCTTGTCAAAAGTTGAATCCATTTTCAATTCCTTGATAAGGTCCGCAAATTCTAAATCCACGATTGGGGTTTGCCATTCCTGTTTATACACACCTGATTTAGAATCCCACTTACTGATAATCCTTTCTTTTTACCTCTTGTTCACTCGATAGATTGCACTCAGAATTACACTAGGTTTAATAACCTTATCGCCCAAATTGTGATCATTTTGTCATTGACTTTTCCAATCACATCACCCTTTTCAATTCTTTCAATTTCTCGAAATACCTCAATCACTGTCAATTATAGATTTGCATATCCATAGATATATCCACAAATATTTCGGTACGAGTAAAATCCCCAAACTTCCAAAGCAATACCTGAAATAGTAAATTTCAAGTCATCAATCACACTGCATCCTATGACATTATACTTGTCCCTATGCATAGCAAACCTCTTTACACTATTTCAATAGGTTGCATCAAAACCTTTACTGGGACATGTCGTTAAATATTACACAAATCTCCAATGTAAAGTATTACCATCAAAACTCGAATTGTAAATATTTCAAATGTCTCTTTTTACAATCATCAGTCATATAAATCACACGTTCTTCCTCAATCAATTCTGTCAATTAGCTAAGATCAGAAAATCTTTAACAACTTCTGGACGTATCCAGCATACAGCTAGTTCTAAATAACTCCAAATTATATATATATATATATATCATTTACAATTTCACAGTTTATCATTATCTCTATCGTCATTAAGTCTCCCGATGCCATGTTCGAATACTAGTTCCTCCACAATTTGTTTGATCAAACTTAGATTCACTTTGTTGAAGCTTTCATGATATGAAATTTCTTCACTTATGCCAACTATTTTTCTTGACTCTCCAAATGCATTTGATGTATCATTAATGATCATAATCACTTTCCAATCTAAATACAATTGAAACACTTAACTCTTCGGTAGCAAATAAATTTCTTATTCCCTTGATTGACTTTCCTAACTCTTTAAAAATTGAATTTCTCCAATAAGGAACAATTTTCTTATACTTTCTCAGCAGTAGATTCTATCTTTTACGCTTGAGTCTCCACTAGGATCAGGACTCCCAATAATAACTTTTCGTTCATTTCAAATTTATCTCCAATTTATCCTTTCATTTATATTTTGTTCAATTGAATCATCTGGTCAACTTAATCCAAGTCGAGGAAACTCCTCTTTAAAAAAAAATTTCTCACTACTTTCATCATTACCGCTCATGGAATTTCTATTCATCAACAGTTATCTCATTTCTTGTCAGCCATTCTCAACGCCTTAAGAAATCAATTTACCATAAAGATCAATTATGCCTCAATTCATATAAATCAGGACATCCTTAAATTCAGTGAAGTAAATACCATCAAAATTATTTCATCTTATCGAGGGACAGATATAAGTCAACTCACCAATCAGTCACTTACACTAATGATACCTTGATCTCATTTGCTTTTTAATAGCACTCTCCCTTTTGCACCTGTCCACGCTCGTGTGGATTATGCCATGATCATGTCCTTAACATATAACAATTTCAATTCATCTCCAATTGATCACTATAAACACTTTCATTTCTTATTCTAACTTATACTGAGCTTTGAACGATAAAAACTATGACTAACAATAATCCACTAACTCACCAATGACTTCAGATATTATTTCCACTCTTATGATACATATAACCTTAATACTTTCACTGGTCATAGTGTATTCCCATTATCAGGTGTGTTTTCTCAGGCAACTCAATTGGACCCTGACAACTTTTTCATCTACTAATTTCATTGTCTTACATTTCAATATGTTCTTCATTGCATCATACCCACGTATTTTCCCACTCAAACCATTATCATAGATATACAATCATTCTTGACTTCCCACTAATATCTTCTGACTCCAAGGCATAAATCCGTATTCATAAATTCTCATCCTAATAATCAAACCCAATCGTAGCCTCCCTAAACCATAAAACATTTTGTTTTCATCCGATTTGCTTATACCCCTTTCACTCTTACCATTTCTAGCATGTCTTTATATTTCCTCTATTAATCCATAACTATATAATCATATCTATCCCACGATCAAGGATATACTCCAATATAACTCGATGTTGCGATTCATAATATATACCCACCAATAACAATACACTAAATCTCTATTTTTGAATCGAATCATACACTTTTCTTAATTCCGATATCCACAACTTCCATTTTCACATTCAAACATATCTTCATTTTCCTCACTATTTGTAATCACTTAAACAATTGGTACAGCTCATACATGTGACTCATATGCTAGATCGGGGATCAATGTGTCCTTGTCGTGACATGACTTAAATGCATGTAACTTGACCCAAATTTTCAGAATGCCTATGTAAGATTGTACTTCTGAGCTCTGATACCACAAATATAGCACCCCACTCCCGCCAGACCCAAACCTGATATCGATGGTGATATCCGAGCCCGCGTCCCGCGAGGGTGGCGTACTAGAGCACTCAAATCCGTTCAGAAATTTCGTAAAATAATTTCGTACTTTTTAAAACAATTGAGTGCGCATAAATCATTAAACAATTTAGGCCCGCGATACAAAAACATTTTTCCCATGAAAATACTATTTCGGTAAACAAATAGCAAATACAGAATTAATCAATTAGGCCCTCTGAATAACAGTACAAATGTGCGGAGATACAACTTTACACTTAAACTAGAATAACACAAATGCAGACGTGAACTGATCCCGACTTCAAATTCTGACTCTCTTGCAGTAATCATACTCCCGTTTCACTAACGGGGTAATCGCCAATTCCTGAAAAATAATTGCAATGTTGGGTGAGTTTGCGAACTCAGTGAGAAACCATCATCGATGGTTCACCCAACTCATGCATATTCACACAATTCACAGTATCACATATATCACTTTCAGACATATCACACTATCCACATTTAGTCATTTATATATATGCAATGCACATGTGACACTGTCCAATTTATTATGGTGTTGTGACCGAGCGCCTATCAGTGATCAGTAATCAGACGCATCTAGGGAATAGGAGAGCCCTCTGGGTATGCACTAACTCCCCTCAAGCTCAAGGCTCGGTTCAGTATCAGTAAACAGTAATCGCGTCTTCGAAAGTAGGAGAGCCCTCTGGGTATGCACTACTTTCCACGCGTCAATAGGGATAGGAGAGCCCTCTGGGTATGCACTAATCCCTTTTGAGCTCGAGGCTCTTTTTTCCAGTGATAGAGCTTGTAGCTCTCAGTAGCAGCTCCAGTCACAACCGTTATTATCGGATCATGCTCTTATGCATGAATGCACATGTCCCAATTTCACATTGACAGTCATTTGCATTTCAATGCCATTTCTCATTCCTTCGGACCTTCGGTCCGGTATTTCAGTCATATGCATTTACAATTTATTTCATTGATGAATTCACATACAGTATACACAATTTGTACTTCAATATCACATTCAAATGCTTCGGACACCCGTGGTCTGAAATCAATCAAAGCAAACACATATATCCCTCCATTATCTCCACATGGCATAATTGCAAAATATTAAACACATACAGGTTGAGAAACCAACTAGGTTACTCACCTGAACTTCCTAGCTGTTGCCTGGAAGCTCCAGCAATGTCCGTGGAATAACAATCCAACGGTGCCTCTAAAACAATCAAATAGTCATTCATTAAATGCAAAGTCAAAATAATTTAATGATGCACATGTCGTAAATAAAAGGCATACAATGCCTATTCATGACCTGCCCGGCACTATTTCCCAATTTCCACTTTCTTTTGTCAAATTCTATCTTTTCACTCAATTGATCCATAACGACTCATTTCATTTCAATAACATATTACGGAATTCCACCAATTCCAATTTTAACATTCAGTCAATTTATCACATCATATCCACTCGGATATTCTCAAGAAAGATCTCAAATTCAGTGTCACTATTCTCTATATCAAATTTCACACTTATACTCAGTTCCCAAAACTCTCAATAGCATTTTCTTAAATTCAGAATCGCACAAATTTTATCTCAATTATCCATGAAAAACCCCTAGGTTGCAATAGAACATATTCTCAAATGTCATTCAATACTTTCTTTCTTTTCCTCAATTGTAGACCTCTTTCCCTAGTTTATAATGAATCAAGAATCACTACAATTAGAGGTCTACACCATAAGTTATGCCTTAAAAACTAAACCCAATCAATTCAGAAAAACCATCCTCGCCATGACGCAGAGTGACACCGGCCGCGGCGGTTTTCACTTCGTCGGGACATCCAGCTAGTTCGTCGCGACGTATCAATTTCTGCTCGTTCATGACGCCTAAATGGTTACTCATCACGACGTCCGCATTGTCGCGACGTCTCACGACGACGTCATGGCGACGCTCGTCGCGACGTCTAATAATTCCTTCACACGACGTGCGCCCGGGTTCGTCTTCTCCGATCGATTTTCCGCCATTTCTCACTCTAAAAACTTCCATAACTCACCCATAACTACCCCAAACTCTCACAATTAACATTATAAATGCATCAAACTCACTAATAAACAACATATACAAAATCACTTACCAAATTAAGCTCTCCTTCGCAATTTCTGAAATTTTCCCCAACTCCTTCCTCTCTTCTCCGACCACCCACGGCCAACACACCACATCTCACAAATTTCCTCTTCCTTATGGTTTAGACTGGTCTTTGCACATGGAGACGCAAGCAAGTAAGATGAGAGGCAACGATCAATGATCACTAAGAGGAAGAAGAAGGATTGATCAAGGAGGAAGAAAGCGTCTTAGAGAGAAAAACATTCATTATTCTTCCAAATTTGAAACTTAACCTATTTAAAGATCTTTTCCTCACAAGACATGTAGATCTCTTTCTTTTCACAATCATTTTAGTCCAATTTGTCTCCAAATTCAATGAATCAACATATTAATCTCTAAAATCATAAATCAAACTTTCCCATGGCCATTAGACCATCATCTCTAAGATTATACAATCATCGGTCCGCCACTCGGAAAATTTTCGATCCGGACATTTTCTCCCGAATTTCCAGAAAATTCCTATGGGTCACTATCTCTTGACAATCACTCCTAAGACAATCCAATTCAACTATTCAGACCCAAATGTTTCATAATTTCCAATAAAACATAAATCATAATCAAATCTAATTATCTCCAATTTCACAATTCATATCAGTATCACAATTAAAAGCCGGGAAAATGTCATGAATGCATGTACCTACATGTGCATGTGCTAAAAGACTCAATCCTCTAACATTAGAGGCCAAATGAATGTTTACATTTCAAATATGCAATGCAACAACCTAACCTGTCCCAATTTACCAATTTACCCTTTCCATTGGGGACGGGATGTTACATGAGTTCAGATGAGGGAGAGGGTGTCTCTCCGTTATCTTCTCCTGCCAATCCGGCTGCTGGCACTTCCTCCCCAACCGAGGGGTCAAAATGATTTTTCCCTTTTCAAGGCTCATCTGGTCGGGATTGTGACCAGAACAGCAATAAAAACTTATTTTTATCCATCGTTGCCTTCTTTATTTGGTGTGTTAAGATAGGCTTGTCTTTTCGAATAGCAGGTAGCGAACGAGTGCGCTCAATACTCTTCGATCGGTTACAAGGTTTAAGAGATTCATGGTCGACCGAGGCCAGAGAACCTGGCCGAACGATGTTGAGGCCTAGCGATCCAAGATTTTTTCTCTTGGCATCGCCTGGTTCCAAGATCTGGTCTTGGCAACCTGGCCGAGTGATGTCGAGGCCAAGCGATCCAAGATTTTGGCTCTTAGCATCACCTAGTTCTAAGATCCGATCTTGGCAACCTGGCCGAGTGATGAGAGGCCGAGCGATCCAAGATTTTGGCTCTTGATATCGCCTGGTTCCAAGATCCGGTCTTGGCAACCTGGTCGAGCGATGTCGAGGCTGAGCGATCCAAGATTTTGGCTCTTGGCATCACCTGGTTCCAAGATCCAGTCTTGGCAACCTGGCCGATCGATGTCGAGGCCGAGCGATCCAAGATTTTAGCTCTTAGCATCGCCTGGTTCCAAGATTTGGTCTTGGCAACCTGGCCGAGTAATCCAAGATTTTTGCTCTTGGCATCGCCTGGTTCTAAGATCCGGTCTTGGAAACCTGACCGAACGATGTCGAGGCCGAGCGATCCAAGATTTTAGCTCTTAGCATCGCCTGGTTCCAAGATCCGGTCTTGGCAACCTGGCCGAGCGATCTAAGATTTTGACTCTTGGTAACAATACGTGCCTTGATCAGTTATAAAAACCGTTTTTCTTTATCTTCGAGGCTCATTTTTATCTGATGATAACCAGAGAAGGCATCCAAGAAGCTGAGAAGCTCATGCCCTAACGTAGAGTCTACCAGCTGGTCGATTTTGGGTAGGGAAAACTGTCCTTTGGGTATGCTTTGTTCAAGTCGGTGAAATCGATGCACATTCTCCACTTTTCATTTTTCTTCTTCACCAGTTCCACGTTAGCTAACCATTCGGGGTATTTGACTTCCCGAATGAACCCAGCGTCAAGTAGTTTCTCTATTTCTTTCTCGATCACCCCTTGCCGCTCCTTACTATGCCACCGCTTCTTCTGTCTGACAGGCCAACAATCTTTTTGAATACCCAGGGAATGGGATGTTACTGCTCGAGAGATTCCGAGCATGTCGCTCGGTATCCAAGTAAAGACCGATCTATTCTCTACCAGGCAATTTGTGATTGTTGTGGCCAACCCTTTTTCGAGTTCGGAGCCCAAATTTGTGAACTTGGATCGGTCTTCTTCGTCCTGTATGACCTGCTGTGTTTCTTCCGCAGGGTTCATCCTCTCGGTTTCTTCATCTGCTCTTACATCAAGAGAACTTGCCAAAACTACCGCTCCCTCAAGGGTTCTTGTTTCTGCCAAGTAGCATTCCCTAGCGATTCTTTGCTGACCCCTGACAATACTGATGCCCTGGGGTGTTGGGAACTTCATCGCTTGATAATAGGCTTAGATGACTGCTCTGAGGGCGTTTTGTGTAGCTCTTCCAATTATTGCATTATAGCCTCCTGCAAACTTCACAACTAAGAATTCAACATTCTTCGCTACTTGGCACGACTTTTATCCGAACTTTAGGTTCAAGAGGACTCGAGCGAATGGGTAGGCTGATGCTCATGTTACCTCTTTAATGGGTCCCTCTATCGGCAGTAGTCACTCCTCCGGAATCTCCATCTGCTTAAAAGCATCGTAGTACGGTAGGTCGATCGAGCTGCCTGTGTCAATCATTACCCGTTTCACCTCGCTACCGTCCATATTCAAAGTGACCACTAGTGCATCGTCATGAGGAAAGCTAACACCAGCTAGATCAGATTCGTCAAACGAGAACACCTCATTAGTTTGTGGCTTTTTCGTTGCTGATTGGCCCTCAGCGGTCTGCCTAGAATACCTCTTCCTTCCTCTAATGGTGGACCCTCCTGCTGCGCTACCACCAAAAATCATATTTATGAACCTAACCAAATACCATCCTGCTGCTCAAGATTTCTATCATCTCTAGCCTCGATCGTCCCCTCGTCGTCGGTTTGTCGTCCATATTCCTGGTCTCCCTTCCTCCATCGTTCATGTTGTTTTGTCACCAGGGTTTTTGCCAATTGTCAGACCGACCGCTCCTACCCTCATTATCTCGATCGACATTTTTTCGTATTTCAAAAATCTATCCAGCCTTCCCCTTTGGATAAGGAGTTCGATTTCTTTCTTTAAGTCCCAGCAATCCTCCGTGTCATGACCGACATCTCTATGGAAACGACGATATAAAGAAGAATCCCTTTTTTCGAGAGGAGTTTTCAATTTATTGGGTTCTCGGAGAGATTCCCCTTCTGCTCTCATGACCTCCAGTGCTTCCGCATACCGCCTGTTGAGCGGAGTGAAGGATTCTTGCCGTTGGTCCTTTCGATCGGTCGGCTTCCTCCAGTTAGACTGATCTTTCTGTCGCTTGTGCGAATCATCTGTTCTGCCACTTGGCCAGCGGTCATCTGCTCTGTGTTTTTCTTTTTTAACACTTCCTCTAGCTGGATATACTTGTCCACCCGACTTCTTATCTCTTGAATAGATTTGGGCTGATCGAGGGCCAATGATTTCTTGAACTCCTCATCCCTCATGTTGCTCATAAGGGCGGCCAACATGGACGAGCAAGTGAGGTCAGGGACTTCGACTGCTTCATTGTTAAACCGAGTGATGAACTCCTACAAACTTTCGTTCCTTCATTGGGTCAACTGCATCACTTCCAAGGCAGTCTTCTGTGGTCTTTTACTCGTAGCAAATTGGTCGAGGAATAGCAGCTTAAAATCCTCAAAGCAGGTAATACAACATGGGGGTAGACTGTTGAACCACCGTCGGGCTCCTTCTTGAAAGGCTGTACAAAAAGCCTTACACTGAATTGCATCGGGAATGTAATGCAAATTCATCATTGATTGGAAGTGCTAAAGGTAATCGAGGGGATCGGTCTTTCCTGTGTACTTTTCTGGCGTTGGTATCTTAGTGCCAACTGCTGGAAGGCTATCCAGGATCTCCGGAATGAAAAGAGAGCAGTATTGTGTGGAGGACTGATCCGGTCGGGAATTCATGGCTAGATTGATTCGGTCATCCACGATTTTTTCAAGAGATTCAGCAGAACGGCGATTGACCACCATGCCTATCTTCCGAACGAGGGTTTGTTGTTGGTCCACCTGAGATCGCAAAATTTGGCGAATCAGTAGATCGACCGCTTCTTCTATTTGTCTTTGTGTGAGGAAGGCTTGTTGTGGTGCAGGAGGGTCCAGGTTGAGGGGATATTGGGTGTGAGGATATGAACTGGTTCTAGCATCGTCCTCTAGGGCCACGCTTTGCGCTTCTTGGTCTTGGTTTTGGGATTGTTGCGGTTGATCATGCTAATGTGAATATTGCATTTGGTTATTCGGGTTTTGAGGGGGTAACTCGTCTATGCTAAGGTTTTGGATGATGGGTGGAGGGTGTGTCTGGTGATCATGATGCGGCAAGGGAAGGGCGGCGGGTAGCTATAAACCCATTCGTTGTAGCGCAAGTGCCGCGACAGCGACTACATCAGGATTTGTTGCCGCAGCCTGAATGATCTGAGTGCTTCTAGACGTGGTGCCCTGACGCCCAGCCCCACAGTGGGCGCCAATTGGTTATGTCTGATTTTGATGGGGCTGGGCGCTGTTACTTTGATCCATGAGATTCGTTGACTTTGGCTCAGAGATACCTGCAAAATAATAAAGACACACCGGGGGTTGACTACCGGTAGGCCCCTCCGACGCTCAAGTTAGTCTTTTTCTTGTGAGCGTTTTGGTGGCTAGGAATAAAGAATAATAGGGTTCTAAAGTCATACCTTTTTCATGATGAAGTAATGAACTTATATATGAAAAATACCTACTAGGTTTAGGTCTTCCCTTATGAGTGGGAAGTCACCATCTATGAATGGGCCATCTATGCCTGGGCCTAGTACAACCGACCCAACCAAAATGTATTGCTAACAAACTTAGATGTTTAAATGTTGACCCTTCATGCCCTTTTTTATCAATATAGGAGGAAACACATGAGCACGTCTTCTTTAAGCGCGAGCTCACTCGGTCTATGGTATACAGTTGCATTGCGATGTAACTAGTCAATACCTTTTAATACTTTTTTTGACACTATGCAATGGTTATATATTCAACGCAATCCAAAGATGATACACATTGTAGTTGGTAGCATGTGTGTTAAAACCATTTGGAAAGAATGGAATAGTACAAGGTTTGAAAAAAAAAACAAAATTATATCCCCTATCTTATCTTTAAGACCATGGCCAACATCACTTAACTCTTAACTTTTAGGGATCCTATGTAAAACTCTAACGTGTTTCTCAGTACCTCACCTTGCTTGTATATTTTTTATCATGTCTTCTGAATAGGTAGTAATCGAAACTAGTATGTGTACGAGGTCCCTCCTCAGGGTATTTTGTAACTTGTACTTCATTTTCTTTATTAATGAAATTTTTATTTATTTTTTCAAAAAAAAATTTAGTGAATTTTTTCTTTAATAAGCACCCACATGTTTGTTTAACTATTTTTATACTTCAACCTATAAGATTGACTACTTCCTTCATAAGGAAGAAGCATATCATATGCTAGTTCTTTTACACTATATTAATGTTTAGTCTAAAACACTAATTAGGAATAATTTAGGATATTACATAAATATAATATGAATCTCATAACTATGATCTCATTATAATTTCATTTCTAATGTATATTTATCACATGGACTTTATCATATACATCTAAATATGTATAAGATAAAAATGCCTTTAAATTATTATATTACAAAACTACAACCAATCGATTGATTGTAAGGCATAAACCAACAATCTATCACTTGTATTAAGCCAATCATTTAAGTATCTTATGCCATATAACTATATGAAGATCATGTTATTATTTGGACAATGGTTTAGTGAGAGAATTTTATAAGATTCTCTATTGTGAGCCTTGCTTAAATCTTACAAGTTTCATCTTAATTATCATCGTAATTAAAAGAAATTTCCTAAATACGTACTTGATGAGAACTTAGCTCCTTTTGCATGCCCAATAGCTCTAATATTCCATAGTACATTACTATTTTAACAATACAAGGAACTATATCAAGTTCATTAAAGAACCCATGATCCAAATAAGTTGATAAAATGTTATTTGATTATATAGTTAGACTTATCTCTTTATTATGGATTAATTTTGGTGTTTAAATGGGAAAATTAATATTTATTTTATTTTAAGAGTCGACAAGTGGAGATTGGATTAAATTAGAGTATTATTGGTCAAAAACATGAATTTTGAAAAAAGTGGGCAGATTATTAGAGTGGATAAAAAGAGATCATACATAATGCCAAATTCACCCTAAGAGTTTGAATTCAATTAAGAAACTTATTTTCAACCCCATTATGTAGGGATTAGGATTTGTTTTAGATGGGTATTTGAGAAGAATAGGACGAAGTTAGTTTTCAGGAGGAGAGAGAAGACAAAAACACATCCTTCACTTTTCTCAATTACTATATTTCATTTTTTGCTATCTTTTCTCTTTTCTGTTATTTTTGGTATTGAAACTAAAGTCATGAGTGGCTAATTCCAAATATTATTATTTAAGTGCATTCAAAATTTTTGTTGTAACCATGTGAGATTTTTTTAAACTTAGGTTTTATTTTAATTCAAGTATTTCTTATTTTGTGTTCTTATATTTCATGAATAATTAATATTAATTGATCTGAAAAATTAATTTATCGTTAATTATTATATAGTTATCTACATATTTAGTGATCTGTAATTGTCATGAATGATTGGTACTAATAGGAAATAAGTTATTTATGAATTTTCATATTTGACTTATGAAAAAAAATGCTTAACGGAATCGTTGTAGCTATCTCAATTATTTAATTTATGGTTTAATCTTTTGCACTAAGCTTATTGACACCATTAAATTGATATCGAATGATATCATACTTAATCAATTATTGTTAAGTTTTGGTTTGAATTTGGGGTTTGAACTAATTAATTTAGAAAAATTTGAGATTTATTATGACCATCATAATAGGTTTTAGACTAACTACTTGAATTATATTCTATTTAAGTTAATGATTAAAGTTATAATTGGATTAGGTCCTTCCTTTTAACTATAGTTAATTAAAATTGAATTTCTCAATATTTATTTTTAGTTGATTATTTTGATGCTTTGTTAATATTAGTGCATTAGTTAATTAATCATAAACCCCTTACTTTATTTGGATAATTGAAATTAAGAAACTAGTTGTTAGTTTTCTTAGGATTCAACCTGGTTCCATAACTATTACAAGAGTTTAGTGGATTAGAATTAATTATGAGGGCTTTAATAACCTGTTCAAAAGTTTGGCACCATTATTGAGGAACTATTTTAGTTTCTTTACATTATTTACAATTTACTGCTAATCTCTTGTCTTGTATGACTCATTCTTCTTAGATAGGTGAATTGTAATATAATCAATATATTCAAAAGACAACGCATCATTTAATGAAAGAGACTAAGGAAAAGTTCATTTATCCCTAAAATTGAAAGTTAAAATAAAGTTAGCAATTAGTTGAGGGAGTTAGCAACACCAAATTTGAATCAACAACCTTTATGCATAAGATTTCCTGTTGATGAGGTAGATTTTAAATTGAAATTTTGTTCGATTCATTTATTTGCTATTTTTCGTAATCTTATAGGTGAAGATCCATATAAACTTTTGAAAGAATTTCACGTTGTTTGCTCTGGAATGAAACCATAAGGAGTAATATAAGAATAAATTAATCTCAAAGTCTTCTCATTCTCATTGAAAGATAAGACAAATTATTGACTATATTATCTCCCATTTGGCTCATTAACAAAAAGGAATGAAATGAAAAGGTTGCTCATAAAGAAGTTCTTTCCTGCATCACAAGTAGTTAATATCGAAAATAAGATATATGAGCTAAGATAATTCACCTTAGAAATATTGTATGAATATTGGGATAGATTTAAGAAGTTATATGCTAGCTACTCACACTATCAAACTCCTGACTAATTTTTAATTCAGTACTTTTGTAAAGGGCTATTTTCATAGATATGAGTATGGTAAATGTAGGTATTGAAGGAGCTTTGGTAAAAAAAGACACTAAAAGTAGCTAGGTAATTAATTTTAAACATGGACAAAATTTCTCGAAAATTCTAGACAAGGATGGAAGGTGTTGTTAAGCTTATGAATGAGGTAAGTAGCATAAACTTTGAGGATAAAATTTCAAATTTTGCTAGTCTAGTTCTTAAAATGGTTATAGGTCAATTACAATCGGCACAAGTGTCCAGAATATATACATTCCCTAGTCATCATACAGATATATGCCCTACATTACAACAAAACTCCCTTTAAGAAACTATCGTAATAGGGGGATTTTTTGATCAACCTCAACAAAAATATGACCTTATTTCAATCACTATAATTTAGGGTAGAGGTATCACCCAAACTTTAGCTATGAAAATTAATGAGGGCAACAAAGATGCCAAACCCACAATTTCAATAGACAACCTCAAGAACCTATACATGCTCAATCTCAGTCTTCAAATTTTGGTTTATGTTTGGGCAAAATTGTTAAGGTACTTGCTACTAATACTCAAAAATTTTAACGGGAAATAAAGCAAACCTTCAAAACTTAGGAAATCATTCAACTCAATTAGCCACCTCTTTTAGTAATTGGAAGCATAAGTATTGACAAAATAACCTTCACAAATGATGGTAGATCCTAATGAGAATGTGAGTGCAATGATATTAAGAAGTGGGAAGGAAATTCAATATGGATCTTCCTTGCCAGTAGAGGTAGTGTTGGATCGGAAAACAAAAGCATGCTATATTTGAAGAACCAGTAGATTTCATATTTGCAGTGGAAGCAACATATCCAAATCATCATGCCAATCCATACATGATATGGTATAAGGATAATAATAAACATACAAAAGATGAAGAGTATTACCGACTCTTTTGCTACAGCTTTAATTCCTCGCTGTGCTGTCCTCTCCTTCTTCTTGTATCCAAAACCTTTGCTTTTGAATCTTTTCCTTTAGCAATCTATCTTCTCCTTGTTGTTGTATCCTCAACCAATTTGATTTACCTCTTATTCTTCCAGGATAATTTGGTTAACAAAATCGTTTGGTGAGAAAGGAGAAGAAATGTTTGGAGGATATTTTTCTTAGAAGAAAATGAACCAAAAATGAGACTCTTCTCTTGCTAATTTTGGTTCACTCATGCATGAAAGGAGGGAGAGAGTCAAACCATGCAAGAACTCTTTCTTACACACTCAATTTCGGTTATGCATAGTATGGAAGAAGAGAATAGCATCTAATGCATCACTTCTTTCATTAATCAATCACAAAGTAGCCAATAAATGAGACTCTTCTCATTTATCTTGAAGGTGGCTATATGAAAAGACTATTAACCTATACATAACCTACCAATTTTGGTTTTGGAAGATGGAAGAAGGAAGATGGTCCATCCAATGCACATCTTTCTTTTTTAATCCAATGAATGCTTATAGATTATATGCTAACATTAAAAGATAACCATTAAACCATTTAATGGTAAGTTCATAACTCCACTTAATGATAATAAACCATAATAAAAACCATCTTTATTTAGCATTTGAATGTTAAATGTGCAGCTGCACATTCAACCCTAATAAAACTGAAAATAATACTCCTTTCTTTAAAAAAAATTGTTTTAATATAATTAATCTAATCAATTACATTAAACCAAAGTCTAGCTCATTTCTAAATAAACATTTGAGCTTTTAATTAACCATTAATTAGCGCAAGCTCAATATTCAATTATGGGCTTCTAAAACCTCCATTTATATTTCTTACTTAGCTGGATAACCTTCCTTGAAACCAAGTGAGGAATCTTATTGGACTTTGATAATTCAAGCTCCAATAAGCCTAGAATTAAGTTAATCTTATTAGAATTAATTCTAGCTTATTAACTAAATATCATTTCACCAAAGACAATTAGTTGAACTCTTGAATTATTAAATATTATGAGAACACATATTTTATGTCCAATTGTAAACTCTATTTAGAACCCTGTTATATCCATCCGCACAACAAAGAGTAAGATTACCGTTTTGCCCTTATGTTGGTTTTTCCTTCTAGATCTCCCATTTTACTTTATATGGTGATTAACACACAATATCTCATCTTGGTGTTAAGACTTGATGGGTAGCTAGTCTATCAAACTACTAGCGCCAGTTTAATCACCAAATCTCCTTAAAACATCTAGAAGTGATGATATCACTATAAACTCTTTATTTGAGTGAATGTTCCCTTATACATGTTTCAATTAATAATTCCAACAAGCAAACACTAGATTAATACTCTGTAAAAATCCATTCCGAACATATCAAGAATTATAATGAAACACATATGAATTCACCACTCATCAAGATTATGGCTCATAATAAGCAAATGCTTAAGTTGTATGTTTCAAGATTAAAGTAACGACCCACTTTATTCTTGAAAACATACTTAGTTTCAAATTCATTTAATAGTGCCATTATCGATAGTTGATTACTATCATGATATGAAACTTATCATTCCCTTTAAGTAATTTCCTTTACTTATATGGAGATAAATCGCAATACTATAGTCTAAACAATAATCAAGCGACTAACTTGATTATTCAACTGTGAATCAATTAATTTAGATTATAATAATATACATGTTTCCCATACATCTCTATGTATATGTATATTATTTACAAAAAAATCTTGGTACCTTTTGACTAGATATATAATGCTCACACAAATAAAACCAAACTCTTTTGTTTTATTAATAATAAATATTTTCATTACAAAACTATAACTGAAGAAGATAAAGTTACATGTAAATACACTTGCTTTCTAGGACACTATATTTACATAACTCCAACAAATAAAAAAGCATGAAGAAGGAGTGAAGAAAGATAAACCTCTAACTCAAGAATCAAAAAGGGTAAAAGATGATTTACCTTTATCGATATCATCTAATGCCTGTGTACTTTCTTTTTCTTATAAGGTGTCTAAATCAAAAGAAGAGAAATATGAAAAGAAATCTTAGAAAACTTTATAAAAGCAAAAAATCAATATATCACTTCTATAGAAGCCAACAAAAAATTTCAAAATATACTAACTTCCTGAAAGAACTATGTACAAATAAAAGAAAGCTAAAGGATAAATAGATAATAATTTTGGATAAGAATGTATTAACTATGATAAATATGAAATTACCTAAAAAATGCATGATTTAAGTATGTTTACACTTCCTTGTATTACCGGTGATAAGAAAATTGAGTTTGTCATAATAAACTAATGTGCATCTATCATTTTCTTCAAAAGACAACGTCTTATTATTGTAATAAGATGACATCGTTTTCTTAATCTATATTTTTTTCTTAATTTAAGCTGACGTGTATTACTAGTTAGGATTTCTAGAGATGTGGTAAGTCACGTCGGTAATTTAACGGAAAGAATAACATAATGCTATAATTGAAAAAAATAAAAATTTGATAATTTTATTATCATATTTTAAAGTTCGGACGATAATTATAAAATTAAACAAAATTTGAAATTAGTTTTGGAATTAATCCTAATTAATACTTACACGGAACTTTAATTTGCCTGACCTTACAGTCACATGCTCTGAGAAATTCAATAAGTATGCATTTTTAGTTTTTTACTCGGAGACTGATCTTTAAAAAATAATTTCTTTTCACCTTTCTCCTCGTGGAACTTAAGTTTTACAGTTGAAAGAATTACTTTTTGCAAACAGTAACATTAATGTTGTGTTTAAGTATCTCTATCGTCAATTTTAATTAACCAATTTATTGGATTGTTTGTTCTCAGTAAAATATTTTAATTTTACACTTTCTTTAGAATAAAAAACACAATCGTTTAAAATCCAGTAATAATGTGAACGTTGGTTTTACTTCTGCTAAGAATTCAATGAAGACGAAGAAGAAAGACAAAGCAGAAATTGGGTCCCAGTCACTGAGCACTGCTCGTGACTTTCACTTTCCTCTCAGCTCAATCATCACATTGGCACAATGCACTGTCAACTAATTCCGTCATTCATTCTTTCTTTCTTTTGAAGAAGATAGGAATAGGATCTTATCCAATGTTCTATGCTCCACTATATTCCGGCTTCTTTTATGTGCTAGCGACAGTATCACTGGCGGCCGATCCCTATGTCTACTTTGATTGGACTGTCACTTACCTCACTGCCTCTCCACTTGGTGTCAAGCAGCAAGTTATAGGTATCAATGGTGAATTTCCAGGCCCAGTTCTCAATTTAACCACAAACTGGAACGTTGTTATCAATGTTAAGAATAACCTCGATGAACCTTTGCTTTTTACCTGGTAAGTCTTTCTATATCGTTTTTGAGCTTGGAGTCAACAAAATCCAACCTCATGGCCGTTCGATGATATAGGGATGGCATACAACATCGAAAGAACTCCTGGCAAGACGGAGTTTTGGGTACTAATTGTCCCATTCCTGCTGGTTGGAATTGGACATATGAGTTCCAGGTCAAAGATCAGATTGGAAGTTTCTTTTACTTCCCTTCTCTCAACTTCCAGAAAGCATCAGGTGGTTATGGGGGAATTATCGTCAACAACAGAGATGTTATACCGCTACCATTCGCCCTACCTGACGGAGACGTTATACTGTTGATTGGTGACTGGCATACTAAGAGTCATAAGGTCAGTGTCAACACTGTTATCTCTCTTCTTGTGGTAACATCCACTATGAGATCCATGGTTGACCCTAAATTGTTTGTGGCGTAGCAGGAATTGAGAAAGGATGTTGAAAATGGAAATGGTCTAGGAGTTCCAGATGGCGTCCTTATCAATGGGTTTGGTCCATACAGATATGACGAGGCACTAGTCCAAGAAGGCATTACTTACCAGATCGTAAATGTTGATCCAGGTTAGTAGGTGATGTCCTTGGGACGGCCATATCTGTTCGTAAGAATGTCTTATTTGGGGTTTACGAACATTATCAGTTGGAGGAGTGCTTCCAAAACTTCCCTTGACTTGAATTGCATTTTTGTGGTGATCAATGCTGAAGAGAATTTCCTTACCGTTGGGCTGGATTCAAGTTTATACATTAGTACCGTATGCCCTTTATGTGTCTGTTTTCTCCCTTCTTTTTGGTTTAAAATAATGAAACAAAGGAGAAAATGTTAATGCTGTTATCATATAAAGCAAAAATCTGGGATGATTGACATTAAACAAGATATCATCTTGCATATGATTAAAACAGCCGTCTTCTTTGGTGTTGAAATTTACGATAACTTGATAATCAGCAAGATTCCTTTATTTTTAGTGATATTGCAAATTAAGTGGTCAGGGCTGCCATGAATACTGTGGGAAATTAAAGGTCTATCAGCCACTGGATCTTTTTAAATAAATTCTACAACGTGCCGAAAGTCTGGAAGTCTATTATGAAAATTTCCATGAAAAACTGTTTCTAGCGGGATTTATGCTGTGGGTAAAAAAATCCTTACTGAGAAGATACATGCATAATTTTCCCTCTTTTGCTCTTTCAGTCACAAATAAATTCTTTTCTATTTGCTATCTCAAACAGGTAAGACATACCGGTTCCGTGTGCATAATGTTGGTATCTCAACCAGCTTGAACTTTAGAATACAAAACCATAACTTACTTCTGGTGGAGACTGAAGGGTCATATACAGTTCAGCAGAACTATAGTGACATGGACATTCATGTGGGCCAGTCTTACTCATTTTTGGTTACAATGGATCAAGATGCTAGCAGTGATTACTATATTGTTGCAAGCCCTCGATACGTCAATTCAACTGCTAAAGCATCTGCTGCTGCTATATTGCATTATTCCAATTCCCGGGGACCACCTTCAGGTCCTCTTCCTGATCCTCCTAATGAACTTGATTCCTCTTTCTCAATGAATCAAGCAAGATCTATAAGGTTGTAGTTAAGCGTACTTTATGTTATTAACCCCTACCGTGTTAAATAGTTGAAATGGTTGTTGATCCAATTGTCTGTTCAGTTTTCCTTAAAATTAAAATTAGTAGAATTGCTCTTGATTTCTGGCCTCTAGGCTGCTTGTTAATAAAGTTTGGTGATGGTGGTGTTATTTCAGATGGAACATATCTGCTGGTGCTGCTCGGCCTAATCCACAAGGATCTTTCCAATATGGTCAAATTACAGTTACTGATGTCTATGTAATCCTCAATAAACCTGCAGAGCTTATAGATGGAAAGTGGCGTACCACTCTTAATGGTATTTCATACCTACCACCTTCAACTCCACTAAAGCTTGCTCAACAATACAATGTTTCTGGCGTCTACAAACTTGACTTCCCTAACAAATTTATGGACAGACCACCCAAAGTTGATGTCTCTTTGATTAATGGCACTTTTAAAGGTTTCACAGAAATCATCTTCCAGAATAATGATACTGCAGTCCAGACCTACCACATGGATGGATATGCTTTCTTTGTTGTTGGGTGAGCACTTATTTTCGTATGCTTGTTGCATTCAACCAAAGGGAACTTAAATATCTGAAATGTAATCTTTAAATTTCACGCATACCATGTAGCATGGATTTTGGAGTGTGGACAGAGAATAGCAGAAGCACGTATAACAAATGGGATGGTGTTGCTCGTTGTACTACTCAGGTAATTCTGTCTTGTAATCTCGTCATAAAGTTCCTCTTGTCAAAATTAAGAGTTCAAAAACCATAGGAGGATGGGTAGCCAAAAAAGCATTGGCGGCCATATGCTCAAAAATTGATACTATATAAAAAAGACCGAACATAGTTCTTTAGAAACTACCAACAATATACTGATGTGTTTCATACGTGTGCTAATGATTTCATCTGTACATTTTGATGGAGCTATAACAAACCTTACACCAGATTTAATATGACATTATTTCTAAGAGAGTCTTTTTTACGAACCCTAATTTAAAAAATGGATCAAGTTATGCTATATTAGCCTAGTGTCAATGGTATTTGTTTTGTTGAATGATTGACATTTTTGACTTGCAATGGGTCACTTAACAATTTTACAATGTCATGTAAAAGAAAACAGTAAGTGAAAACTTTTCAAGGAATACTGAAGGATATTATTTATGTGGAATTGTTTATTTCAGGTCTTTCCTGGAGCTTGGACTGCCATCTTAGTTTACCTTGACAATGCTGGCATTTGGAATCTTCGTGCAGAGAATCTAAACTCATGGTATTTGGGCCAGGAAGTTTATGTGAGCGTTGTAAATCCAGAGGCTGACAAATCTGAAGTCTCTTTGCCTGATAATACCATATATTGTGGTGAATTATCATCCTTACAGAAGTAAGATTTTGGTGGACAGATACTTCTGATTCTTTTTTGGAACTCCAGATTTTCCAAATAACTATTATATAGAAGTTTTAAGCCTTAGCCTTTACTTAAGAGCTTCATTTGGTTGAAGTTTGAATGCTTCTCTGTTCTGGTGAATTGTCTGGATATTCCATCCAAAGGAAGGAGTGAAGTGAAAGAGAACCATTGAGCAAAGAATTGAACTAGTGCCAGAATCCCATTCACATAGAATCCACCTTGAAGAAACTAATAGTTGATGATGAAATCATTGCTTGTATTCTTCTTTTCCTTGTAATCCTTCTTTCTCAATTCTTTTTTCTAAGATTTTAACTTTCCTTTCCCTCTTCTGCAGAGATCAAGCTCAGAGGTTCAAGTTTTCTGATGCACCGCCCTTTTCCAATGTGAGCAGAATGGTTTTGGTTGCTTTAATTATAGTCTTGTATTGGAGTATAAATCAGGTAATTGACTTGGATGTGGGACATTTAAGTTCTTGTAGCTAAACCTGCTACTTCAACCTTCCAAGTAGAATATAGGGTAATTACACCACTTTTGGTCAATCTGTATGCATGTATGAAATGAATAGTATATGAGAAGCCTTCGTTATAACAAACTTATGATTTGCTGTTTTATGCTGACAAATTCTTCAGGATATTGAACTCCTTGAAGCAAACTAATACGTAGGGTGATAAAGCATCACTCTCACTCTCAGGGTCTCAAAGCTGTTAAAAACTTCATAAATTCACATGCTCATGTTTTTGAGCAAGCTGGAGGCATCAAAGAATAGTTATTCAATGCGACCATAGCATTCTCACTTCCCATGTATTGTTGTATTAAGTTGGTCTGAGGTTGATGTGATTAAAGCGACTTAAAAAGCTGATAAGTGTTATTCTAAATATAATATATATTGCTTGGTATTTTTTTTTAGCTCTCAGGCATGTTAAGCGTTCTATGCTTTTAAGTATATTTTAAAAATTAGTCTGTAAGTTAAAACTACTTGATATTAGATTTAAGGTTTAAAAGATTCAATTAATATTGTAACGACTAAAGATTTATAATATTAAAATTTTAAATACGGCTAAAAGAGATTATTTTATCTATTAAAAATTTAAATTTTAATTAAAAGTTATTAAATAAATATTAATATATTTATTTTAGTTTATAAAATTGACTGACTAATTAATAAGTTATACGGATCAAAATTTTAAGATTTAATTGACTAAATTAATTAATTTTTTTACAATTTAATCGGTTGAATTTTTTAATAATTATTAATTTTGGTCGAATATTCGGTCCAAATTTATCCCTTATATTCATAATCTTTGAGGAACGGGAAAGGTTAGAAAAAGTGAAGCTTTGAGATTTAATTAGATCAAAATCTGTAGTGAATGGTCTGATTATGAGCTTTAACGTTGTAAGAATAGAAATGAAACATAAGAGCTGAGAAGGTTAATAATGCTAAGATGAGACAAGACATCGTGGTCATTGTCAGTTTTTACACAAGCACCCGATAAGCCTAACACCGGTTTGGAAAGGACTTAATTGAATTTAATTACAAAGGAAAGGATTGAATTAAATTCAATTCAGCCGTTTGAAACAACAAAAAATTCTAAAATTCAATGCATGTGTGGGTTGAAACCCTCATCTCTTTGTAAAATCAATTCACACTATAAGGTCATCTCCAATCAAAACACGGTGCAAAAAATCTACTTCAACCAAAGCACCAAAAGTACACACTAAAATGATGCAATGAATAGTATCATATTACATCAAAAATTTAAAAGGATAATTTTATCTATTTACATTTTTACAATTTTCTTTTATGTTCAAATAATTAAATTTAACATATTTATTACTTTACACAAAATATATCATTATAAAGATTTCATTGAAACATTTAAAATGAGATCAATATTGAATATAATATTAAATTTATTTTTAATATTTATTTATAACTCTTATTTATAAATGTTATAAATTCATTAATAAAATATGATAAAAATAAAAGTAAATTTGAAATAAAAGTACATAAATTTAAACTACATCATTGATTTTAAAATTAAAACTCAACAAAAATATTTGAAATTTCAACTGCACTTAAATAAATTACAACTAAATCGTAGTTAGATTATAATCAAACTAAAATTACAACAATCAACTTAAAAGTAAAACTAAAGCACTTGAAAATATTAATCTAACATAAATAATTAATAATTTGAAGTATATATTAATTTAATATAAAGTATATATTAATTAATTAAGAATAATGATTTTATTTTTATTTTAAATAAATAAATAAAATTTATTGTATAAATATAAATTAATTTAGTTAATAACTAAATTATTGTGGTTATATAAATATAAATTAATTTATTTAATACCTAAATTATTATGGTATATTCTTTGAAAAAATTTGGTGTAGAATGGTTGAAATAATACCAAATTTGGTGTAAAAGATTCTAAGAATATTCTATTTTACACCAAATTTTGGTGTAAAAATTTGGTGCAATAGCTGGAGATGGCCTAAGTCGCGTGAATTGAATTCAATTGCTGCTGGATGCTTCTCTTCTCCTCTTTTCCAACCCATCACAATCTTTTCCTTAATAATAATAATAATAATAATTATTATTATTATTATTATTATTATTGTTATAAAGGAAAAAATAATCATACTAATAATATAAATAATATTAATAATAATTAGGTCATAGTAATAATAATAAAAACAGAAATAATAAAAATGAAATATCTAAAAGAATATATAAATAATAATAATAATGACCAATGTATAATATTAATATTAATAATAATAATAATAACCCATATATAATTTCAAAATTATAACACATCAGAATAATTTTATTTACGTAATAATAAAAAAAATGTAATTTAAAAATGAAATTATATAATTTATTTACTGATAAGTTTATATAATATAAATTTAATTAATTAAAATAATTTATTTTTAAGTTTATATAATTTATTTATATAACACTACAATCAAAGCCAGCCTCCGACAAAAGGCCCGGCTCGCGATCGCTAGCCTGGCAAAAAATGGCCAGCCTCGTGGGGCAAGGAGCTCGCGATCGCGAGATCTCGCGTCTCGCGGGGCAAGGAGCTCGCGATCGCAAGATCTCGCGTCTCGCGGGGCAAGGGGCTCGCGATCGCGAGCCTGGGCAATTTTGGCTATTATTATTTATTTTTGTCTATTTATTTTTCTCTATTCTTAATTTATTATTCATAACATTATTAACTTCGATATTATTATTAATGTTGTTATTTATGTAATTATTTATTTATGTAATAATAATAATATTATTATTATTATTAATAATAATAATAATAAATTAAATAATAATAATAATATTTATTATTATTTCTATTTTATTCTTATTCTTATTATTATTATTATTATTAAAGAGTACTTTTAAAAGTAAAATTATAAACATTCAAACAAAGTCAAGAATGACACTTATTTTGAATAATTAAAATTTATCTAAAATGACTTTTATTTTGAATGATATTATTTGTTAGTCAGGGCTAAATGTGTCATATGAAATAATTGAATTCAATTCTAATCTTATTAGATTTGTTCCAAACAGTGTTGGTTTCGCAGATTTTACCGAATCAGACGTTCTTGATTCGCTTCCATGAGTCTCTTTGCTTTTCTGTGATGAGTCTAACGCAAAGATACCTACAAAAAAAAGAAGGCTCGTCGGGAGTTGTGTCCCGATTAGCCCTTCCAACGCTCAAGTAAGTCTTTTTGTGAAGGTAAGGTTGATCAATGCAGAGGAAAAAACTATGTTATGATTTTGTACCTCAATTATGGGAAAATTATACCTTATATATGGTTTTCGTGTTAGGTTTAGGTCTTTACGTGTTTGCATGGGAGACTTCCTTCTACGGATGGGCCAAGGAGGGCATGGGCCTAGGCATAAAACTGATCTTCTAAAGAGTAGACCGATCGGCCCACGGGTCGTTTCGATTGGGTTCGGGCCCGACATGGCCGACCCGACCATAAGCCCCCTACTCCTCGAGCCTGAGCGTAGAGAAGGGTCGGAGGAGTATGTAGAGGTTTCATAGCTCGTACATAGAATGACTTGTGATTGGGGCGATCGGTTGAGCATTGAGGTATAGCTCGTCTGTAGGTCAGCTAAATGGAGTAGTCGATCGGTCGGGCGTTGTTGTTGTAGCCCGGTCATGGGACAGCCCGGGTAGTTTCGATCGGTTGGGTGTCGATTAGTTGAGGGTGACCGCTCGTACTGGGGTCGGTCGGCTGAGTGCTCCAACTGGTCGGCCTCGGCACTTATCACATGACATTTCAGCTAAAAGGTCGGTGTGGTCAACATTAGCGGTAGCGTGAAGGTCTTGAAGCATTTATTATTTGACGGCGCGGCTATATCGTGACTTTTTAGAATCAAACGATCGTCTTTTGTAATTCTACATTCTTTGTCCGTCGTCCTTTCAACTGCTCGCGCTTCTTCCGGATTTCGATTAACCCTAATTTGTCTCCGTTCAGATTGTGTCGCGTGTCCAGGAGTAGCTCGAATTTTCTCCACGCGTCGAGTTTTGGATGGATCGCAATTCGAACGTTTTCCCTATAAATGTTTAGGGTCGACAGACGGTTTGCTTATCTTCACGCTCATTTCATTCTTCTTGTCCTCTTGCTTTCCTCTCGCTTTTCTTATTCTCGGTTCAGAGGTTTTCTTGGCGTTGCTCAAATTTCGATCTCTTACTACTAAATAGGTCGCCCTTTCCTTATTTTCCTCTTCTAAATTTCCTCTTAGTGAGCATGTCGCTCACCGGTTCTCAGTGGGGTTTCTCCATGGATTGTGTTGACGAGAGGTCGTCGGAAGTTATTCTTGAGGTGTGGCGGTGTCAAGGTTGGGGATGTTCAAGAGATTACGACAAGGAGCGGAGAGATGGGTTGGTAGTAAAAGAATTGCCCAAAGGCAAATCGAAGATGTCTGCGGCGGAGTTGAGTAGGTCGATTGTTAGGAACGGTATCCCTCGGTCCTGGGAGCCTAGGCTGTCCTCGGGGGATGAAAGGATCGACAACAGCAGAGGTGGGTGGATTGCCGTCTCTGTGTATTTCTTCTCGGTCGGGAGCTTGAAACTACCGTACGTGCCGATCGTGGATGACGTGTGCGCTGATTATCAATTAAGGCCGAGTCAGATTCCTCCTAATGGGTGGAGGTTCATTAATGGACTTGTGCTGCTGTGCCACCAATTCGGCTGTCCGCCCTCGGTTAACATCTTGCGCCACTTCTTAAGAATGAGCCAGAGTCCGAGCTCTGGGGGTGGGATCCCTTCCCTGATGTATAAGGATGCCCGGTATCGCCCAGCCGGGACGTCTGAAAAAATTACCGGCTGGCGAACGAAATATTTCTTCGTGAAGCCTCCGGGGTCTTCCTCCGAGTCCTAGCCGTGGAGGTATCCCCTAGCTGAGCGATGGAATGACTCGTCAAGTCTATTCCTTTCTAGGGAGGAGCGAGAGGTGGTCAGCCGTATAAAGGAGCTCGGCCAGTATAACTTTGCTCGGCTTATTTCGGGATATGGCGGGGGGGCCTCGGCCAACTCTCTTCTGATTGACCCCCCGCCGCAAGTTGGCGGGCTAGGAGAGGGAACTGCCCCGCCTGGTTGACCCCTCATGGTTGATTTATTTTCCTTACTTGTAGGTTTTGGTTCGATTTCTAACCTCCTTTCTTTGTTTGTGCAGCCATGGTCAAGGTTAATACTTTCCCCGGCCCTCTCAAGTCCGCCAAGGGTAAGCGTCAGGTCGCGGGGCCTTCGGGAGTTAGAGGTCAGGGAGATAGGTGGGAGGCCAGTTCGATGGTTGTTCGGCCAATTGCTTCCGGGCAACGGTGTGTTCCTCCGATAGTCTCCGAGCTGCCCGTGGCACCTGCTGTGGTCGTCCCGCCTGGTGAGTACCTGGTTGTGATCGAGGAGGAGGAGGAGGAGGTTGAACGACCTCTGAAGAGGAGAAGGGGGGCTCACGTAGTCGATCGACCTCCCCAAGTAGTCAACCGACCTTCTCAAGTGGTCGACCGACCTCCTTGCCCCTTGGACCGAAGCAAGGGGAAAGAGAAAGTGGGAGATCGTGCTGTCCCGTCTGCCCAGGGTAAAGGGAAGAAGCCGGCAGGGAGCGCCAACAAGTGGGAGGTGGCGATTAGCCTCGAGAAGACTGCCTCGATCGCTGATGCCGAAGTGGCTCGTCATCTCGCTGAGAAGGTTATTCCTCCTTCAGACGAGGAGCGCTTTGATGAGTTAAGTCTTGAGGAGATGATGAGCCGCAACATCCGCAATTCCATGAGGGATGTGGCTCTCACTTTGTTCACGCATCAGCGAATCGATCTATTGAATCGGGAGGTCAATTCCCTCCTGGAGCAGGTGGACGGTTTGAAGACTGAGCTCTCGGAGGTCAGAGAGGAAGGAGACTTCTCCCGGGCTCAACTCTCTTCCTTGGAGGAGGACAAGAAACTCGGGAGGAGGGCGCGACGCCCCGAGAGCCCAGCTCGCCGGGAGAGGAGGAGAGGAGCTCAAGGCTCGGCTCACCGGGAGGAGGCTGAAAGGGTAAGGGCAATGGCGCTAGGAACAAGCTGTCCGAGGAATATCTTGGCGTTGCGAGGGCGGCTTGAGTGGAGAGGGTGCTTAAGGAAAAATCCCTCCGGGACCATACCCAAACCGAGGATACGTTGAGGAGGGTGCGAGCCTCCGTGAAGGAACAAAGGATCGAGGCGATCATGCGATGGCAGAGGCGGTTCTTACAGGAGGAGTGCTTGGAGTTCTCCTGTGACCTGGCCCTCATGATCTTAAAGAATTGCTATAACGCCTGCGTTCCTGAGGGGTCGGACGGTCCTTCGTTTGAGAGGTTTGCCGAGCCGTTGCTTCCTACCGCCCTTGGCCTTTCTCTGGAGGAAGTAACGAAGAGAGCCATGGAGGACCGGGGGCCAGTCCCGATTGAGGAGCTGGACCTTAGCTCTGCTGAGGAGGACGAGCTTCCTCGTGAGGATACTTCTCCGGCCGCTCCCTTGGACCTTGCTCCCGCTTCGGCTTTTCCGCTCGCTTCCGAGGGTTCCCCTGGGCATCCGCCCACTTCCCCTTTCGTAGACTTTTGAGGCTCACCTGATCGGGCTTATGACCAGGGCAAATTCATGTTAATGAAACTTTACTTTTGCTTCGTTTTTTCTGATGTCTTTTTCCGTATTTATGCTCTTTACTTTTGATGTATGTTGAGTTTTGATTAGGTTGCTCATAGTCGACCGACTTCGAGGTCGACTTATAGTAGAGTCCGAACCGAGGTCCCAAGGATCTCATCTTGGCGACCGATCGACCGCAGTCGATTTGTATCGATGCCGAGCCAGGGTCCCAAGAGCCTTGTCTTGGCGACCTGACCGACCGTAGTCGGTCAATGGAGATGCCGAGCGATGGCGAGCGAGGTCCCAAAGATCTTGTCTTGGCGACCCGACCGACCATAGTCGGTCTATGGAGATGTCGGGCGAGGTCCCAAGGATCTTGTCTTGGCGACCCGACCGACAGTAGTCGGTCTATGGAGATTTCGAGCGTGGTCCCAAGGATCTTGTCTTGGCGACCCGACCGACGGTAGTCGGTCTATGGAGATGTCGAGCGAGGTCCCAAGGATCTTGTCTTGGCGACCCGACCGATCGTAGTTGATCTATGGAGATGCCGAGCGAGGTCTCAAGGATCTTGTCTTGGCGATCCGACCGACCGTAGTCGATCTATGGAGATGCCGAGCGATGGCGATTGGGGTCCCAAGGATCTTGTCTTGGCGACCCGACCGACCGTAGTCGATCTATGGAGATGTCGGGCAATGGTTGATTAGATTTTTTACTCTTTGCCGCATACAATGAAGCTTTTTATTGCCAAGAAATCTGAAAACCTCTTTATTGATGATAATGAGGGTGTGGGCCGTTAAAAAACCTGTCTGGCAGGGACAGAAAAAAGGTTCCCACATGTATACAGAAACGATAATGAGTAAAGATTAACTTAAGTAGAACTTATCTATTGGTAAAACGCCTTCAAATTTCGAGAGTTGCAAGGTCTTGGTAGAACCTTCCCTTTCGCATCGCGCAGGACGTAAGAACCATGCTCGACTTGCTTAATCACCTTGTAGGGTCCTTCCCACGTATGTTCGAGCTTTCCAGGATGCTTCTCGGCCGCCTCGGCCGCCTCGGCCTTTCGCAGGATGTACCCGCCTATCTTTACACCGCTCGGCTTTACCCTTCTGTTGTAGAATTTTGTTGCTTTTTGCCTGATCGCTTCCGATCGAGCGGCTGCTCTTTCCCTGTCCTCACTGAGGAGAACGATTTCCGCTCTGCGGGCTTCATCATTCCTCTCTTCTTCATAGCCCGACACCCTTTGATTATGCAATGCCACTTCTACTGGAACCAGGGCTTCTGCCCCGAAGGTCATTCTGAAAGGTGTTTCCCCTGTGGCTCCGTTCGGTGTGGTTCTGTATGCCCACAATACTTCGTCTAGTTCTTCCACCCAGGTCTTTCGGCCATCCAGGTCCTTCTTGAGAGCGTTCATTATCTTTTTATTGGTGTTCTCCGCAAGACTGTTGCTTTGGGGATGGGCTACCGAGGTCAGCTGTAGCTTGATCTTTAGTCGGTCGCAGAAATCTCTGAATTTGTCGTTGTCGAACTGCCAACCGTTATCCGTAACCAACACCATGGGCATTCTGAAGCGGGTAAGTATGTTCTTCGTCACAAAGTTCTCTACCTTTTACTCAGAAATTGTAGCGACCGCTTTCACTTCTGCCCATTTGGTGAAGTATTCCACCGCCACTATCAAGAACTTCTTCTGCCCGGGACCGAGAGGGAAAGGCCCCAGTATATCCATTCCCCATCGAGCGAGCGGATAGGATGGCTCACAATTTTCATCCTTTCGGGTTTGGTGAGACAGATCTTTTTCTCTGGCAGCCTCGATCGGTCGACTTTCCCCGATAGCCTCTTCTCATTGTCGGCCAAGAGTACCCTGTCGTCTCGATCACTGTGAGCCAACATTCTACCTCCTACATGGTTTCCGGACATCCCTTCATGGACTTCGGCCATTGCCTGTTCGGCTTCTTCTTCATTCAAGCATTGAAGCAGTGGCGGTCAGAAGACCGCTTGTATAGAGTGTCGTTAACGACCGCGGTACTCATTGCCTTTATTCTTAGTTTCTTAGCCTCCGTCGCGTCTTCCGGTTGTTTTCCCTCCAAAAGGTATTGTGTGATCGGTTCCATCCAACTCGATCGACTGGTGCTTACATCGAGAGCTTCTTTGGCTTTTTGAATGCTAGGTCGGTCTTGTCGTTCGACCAGAACATTGTTCATGGCATCGCGGTCGGAAGCCATTTTGGAGAGTGCATCCGCTTTAGCGTTTTGAGCTCGTTCTATTCTGTTGATCGAGTACTGTTCGAAATTGCTAAACTCCTGCTTTACCAGCTCCAAGTACTTGATCATGTTGTTCCCCTTGGCCTCATACTGCCCGGTGACTTGGCCGACCACCACTGGGCTATCACTATATATCTTTAGATGCCTTATCTCCATTTCCTTAGCCAGTTGGAGACCAGTTATCAGGGCCTCGTATTCTGCTTCGTTATTGGAAGCTTTGAACTCAAGCCGAATGACATATTCCACCTTTTCTTCATTGTGAGGGTTGATCAGCACTACTCCCGCTCCACATCCCTCGGCATTGGATGACTCGTCAACAAACAAGCTCCAGGCAGGGAACTGCTCGTCCTTCGAATTAGGTTGGCTCATCTCCGGGATGAAGTCTGCCAACACCTGCGCTTTAATGGTTGTGCGAGGTCTGTACTGTATGTCGAACTCTCCCAGCTCTACCGCCCATTTTATTAGCCAACCCGAAGTTTCGGGCTTTTGAAGGCACTGCTTGAGGGGTTAGTCGGTCCATACCTCAATTGTATGACTTTGAAAGTAGGGTCTTAGCTTCCGAGCCGCCGTTATCAAGAAGAGGGCTAGTTTCTCTATAGGCGTGTATCGCGTCTCTGGTCCGGTCATCTGGTCCGGTCAATACTTTGCTGACATAATAGACAGGGTATTGTTCGTTTCCCTCCGATCGAATAAGTATCGCGCTGATCGACCCCTCCGTAACCGCCAAGTATAAGATCAGTTCTCTCCTCTATCGGGCTTTGCAGGATAGGAAATTTGGACAAGTATTGCTTTAAGTGTTGAAAAGCTTTCTCGCATTCGTCCGGCCATTGGAATTGTGTTACGTTCGCCTTCCTCAAGATTTTGAAAAATGGGAGGCACTTGTCTCCCAATCTGGAGATGAATCTGCTTAGAGAGACTATCTGACCGGTCAATACCTGCACTTCTTTTAAGCATTGAGGCGAGGGCATTTGGATGATGGCGTCGATCTTCTCTGGATTAGCCTCAATCCCCCGTTGAGTGATCATAAACCCTAGGAATTTTTCGGATGCCACCCAAAAAACGCATTTTTTCGAGTTCAGCTTCATCTGAAATTTATTCAAGGTCTGGAAGACCTCCTTGAGATCTTCCACATGCTCCGTGGCCGTCTTACATTTTACCATCATATCATCCACATAAGCTTCCACCGACCGACCGATCTGCTTCTTAAATACTTCCATGACTAGTCGCTGATAGGTCGCCCCAGCGTTCTTCAAGCCAAAAGGCATTACTTGATAGCAATATGTGCCTTGATCGGTTATGAAGGCGGTCTTTTCTTCGTCTTCCATACTCATTTGAATCTGGTGATAGCCCGAGAAAGCGTCCAGGAAGCTGAGGAGTTCATGCCCTGAGGTAGAGTCTACTAGCTGGTCAATCTTAGGCAAGGGAAAACTGTCCTTTGGACATGCTTTGTTCAAATCGGTGAAATCTATGCACATTCTCCACTTCTCATTCTTCTTTTTCACTAAAACCACATTGGCGAGCCATTCAGGGTACTTGACTTCTCGGATGAACCCAGCCTCGAGTAACTTTTCTACTTCTTTCTCGATCACCCCTTGTCGCTCCTTGCTGTGCCATCGCTTCTTCTGTCTGATCGACTTGTAGTCATGCCGAATAACGAGGGAGTGCGACGCAACTGATAGGAAAATTTCAGGCATATCGCTCGGCACCAAAGTGAAGACCGATCTATTTTTCACCAGACAGTCTATGATTTTTTTAACTAGGTCGCCTTGCAGCTTGGAGCCTAGGTTTGTGAATTTAGAAGGGTCGGCTTCGTCCAGTCCGACCCGCTGTGTTTCTTCCATGGGGTTCATCCTATCCATCTCCTCGTCGGCTCTCACATCAAGAGAGCTCGTTAGGACTACTGTCCCGTCTAATGTCTTCGTTTCCGCTAAGTAACATTCCCTGGCAATTCTCTGCTGACCCCTGACAACACCAACTCCATGGAGTGTCGGGAACTTCATAACTTGGTAGTAGGTGGAGACGACTGATCTGAGGGCATTTTGAGTAGCCCGCTCGATTATTGCGTTGTACGCCCCTTTAAACTTTACGACGAGGAACTCAACGTCCCTTTCTATCTGACACGGCTTCTGTCCGAACTTCACTTTCAAATTCACCCGGGCGAACGGGTAGGCTGACGCCCCGGTTACTCCTTTAATGGAGCCGTCTGTTGGTAGTAGTCGATCTTCGGGTACCTTCATTTGCTTGAAGGCCTCATAATACAGCAAGTCGACCGAGCTGCCCGTATCTATCATCACCCGCTTCACCTCGTAACCATCCATGTTCAGATTTACCACGATTGCGTCATCATGAGGGCAACTTACTCCATCGAGGTCGGATTCATCGAATGATATCATCCCGTCGTTCTCCCTCGGCTTTTTGGTTAATGAGTCTCTGCCGTCCTGTTTGGCATATCTTTTTCTCCCTTTGGTGGTAGATCCGCCTGCTGTATTTCCACCAAATATCGTGTTAATAACCCTAGTCGGTCGGTCGTCTTGTTGCCCAGTGTTTCCGTCGTTTCTTTCCCTGGATCGCCCTCTCTCTTCTCGTCGATTATCTGTATTCGTATTTTGCCTCCCTTCGTCATTCCTATCATTTCCCCTCCAGGGCGGTCGCCTATTGTCTGACCGACCGGTCCTGCGCTGATTATCCCGATCGGCGTTTCGTTCGTGCTTCACGAACCGACCTAACCTTTCCCTTTGTATGAGGGATTCGATTTCTTTTTTCAACTGCCAGCAATCTTCCGTATCATGACCGACTTCTTTGTAGAAACGACAATATAGATCCGGGTTCCTATCCTTGTAAGGTGTCTTCATTTTATTAGGTTCTCGGATAGTTTCCCCATCCGCTCTCATGACCGCCAGTACTTCCGTATATCGTTTGTTAAGCGAGGTGAAGTCTTGTTGATGCCACTACCGACCGATTGGTTTTCTCCAGGTCGACTGATCCCTCTGTCTTTTGTGAGATTCATCCGCCCTACCACTCGGCCCGCGATCATCTGCCCGACGTTTTGTATTCTTTAACACTTCTTCGAGCTGAATGTATTTATCTGCCCGGTGTCTGATTTCCTGAATAGATCGGGGCTGATCGAGGGCTAACGACTTCTTAAACTTCTCGTCCCTCGTATTGCTCATAAGTGCGGCCAGTATAGACGAGCAAGTGAGGTCGGGGACCTTGACCGCTTCGTTATTAAACCGAGTGATGAACTCTCGCAGACTTTCATTCCTTCCTTGGGTAAGTTGCATCACCTCCAAAGTCGCCTTCTGGTAGTTCTTGGTGGCTTAACTGGTTGAGGAAAAGTAGCATGAAATCCTCAAAGCAGGTGATACAGCCCGGGAGTAGACTATTGAACCACCGTTGGGCTCCCTCTTGAAAGGTCGTGCAGAAAGCCTTACATTGGATGGCATCGCGCACACAAAGGAGTTCATCATCGACCGAAGTGTTGTAAGTAATCCAGGCCTGGTCTTGCAGTGTATTTTCAGCGTTGGTATTTTGGTTCGGGTGCCGGAGGCTATCTAAAATTTTCGAGTGAAGGAGAGTCAGATTGTGATGTCGGGCGATCTGACGGAAGCTCATAGTGCGTTAATCCGATCGCTCACGATTTTTTCTAGGTTTTAGTCCGTGGTGATCGGTCGTCATCTTTGATGCATGCATGCGGCTTGCGTGTAGATGGATGCCGTTGTCTGGCCGAGATTGCAAAATCTGGCGGATCAATAGATCGCCCGCTTCTTGATCTGCTTCTGGTGAGGGAGGTGTGTGCAGCGAAGAGGATCTGCATCCGATCGGCAGACGGAGATTCGGTGCATATTGAGTCGGCGTTATCCTCTAAAGCGACACTGTTTTATTGCTCCAAATCTCGAGGTTGTGGTTGATCGTTAGGATCGGCGATTCCCGCGGGAAACATGTGGTGCAAAGCGACGAGTTGCAGATAGTCAAACCCACGCGCAGATCGCCAGAGTCTGCAACAACGGCTATATCAGGTTCATCGCCGCTACCGACCGATCGTGTGTTTATGGACGTGGTGCTAAGTCGGGCCCCATGGTAAGCGCCTAATTGGTTCTCACGGATTTTACCGAATCAGACGTTCTTGATTCGCTCCACGAGTCTCGCTTTTTCGTGATGAGTCTAACGAAAGATACCGCAAAACAAAGAAGGCTCGTCGGGTCAGGTCCCGATTAACCCTCCGACGCTCAAGTAAGTCTTTTATGAAAGTAAGGTTGATCAATGCAGAGGAAAAACTAGGTTATGATTTCGCACCTTAATTATGAAAAATTATACCTTATATATGGTTTCTTGATTAGGTTTAGGTCTTTACGTGTTTGCGTTGGAGACTTCCTTCTACGGATGGGAGGAGGCATGCAGCAGCATAAACCGATCTTCAAGAAGAGACCGATCGGCTCACTTGTCGTTTCGATTTGGGTTAAGACTACGACTACCGAATTCACACCAAACGAATGTAATTCAATTGATTAATATTACTAGATTTGTTCCAAACAATCTAATTAAATTCAATTATAATATTACTAAATTTGTTTCAAATAATATAAATTGAATTCAATCATAACTTCGTTAATATAATTGAATTCAATTCGTTAATAAATTCAATAAATCCAATTGGAAAGTTTGTGATCACCTTGAATTCTAAAGCGCTAAACTTTACTTCAAAACCCCGTAAATCTGTGGCGATCGCGACTACCCATTTTTTCGTGTAAGTTGCCAGTTTGGAAAATCATACCCATTTGATTCCTTCTTGTGTCAGCCGCCCATCCAGCATTTTTCATCCTATTATGAGAACTAATTTATGCACCTGTGTATACTCAATATAGCTTCATCTATATCTCTAATGATCTTCGGAAAAGTGTACGTCTCTTATTGGAGCAATTTCCGGATAACTTCAATACACAATGTGTCCATCTCTCTTTACCTTGACTTGTAAGCAAATATAATTCCCTACCGCTTGCCATTTCCACCATATATATACGATTCTCGCATACCCCAACGGTGTATGTGTCTGTCCTAGACATTCCAACCTCTGAAGTTCCAATTGCCATGGGTAGGGGCAGTCCCATCATCTTGTTTAGGATAGCTTGCCTCCTGTGGATTTCTCTACTGCTTGCTCACTCCGCCCCTGAAACTGCTCTTGTCACTCAAATTCCTGGCTTTTCTGGCACTCTCCCCTCGAAACACTATGGCGGGTAGGCTCCTTTCATTTCAGTGCTTACATTAACACAATTGTTACTGCTTTTGTGGGTTGACCATGTTATTGACTATCGGTTACTTTTACTTATATTTGTCACTTCCCTGTTTCTGGGAATTTTAGTTCTAATTGACTCAGTGTTACGTGTCTGGGGATATTTTCGAAGGTATGTGACGATCGATGAAACTCATGGGAGGAGATTGTTTTACTATTTCGTCGAGTCTGAAAGGAACCCGGCAAAGGATCCTGTGGTGCTTTGGCTAAATGGTGGACCTGGATGCTCTAGCTTTGATGGGTTCGTTTATGAGCATGGTATGAGCCTGAAATCAGGATTCTTTTTTTTTTATATGTACTGCAACTGCTGTTTCTAGTCTCATTCGCTCTCTTTTTGATATTAAAATGCTATGTGTGTTCTATATTTGATATGTATCATAATTATTGTCTCTGTTTTTTCCAATTTAAAATTGACAGTGACAGTGGGGTAAATATTCACTGGCCATGTCTGTTTCTTCAGTTATGGGATTATGGCTTATGATTCTTAAGTGGTATAACATTGGAAAGTTGAAATTTTCTGTTCAACGTTCTAAGTTGGTTGTTACTGGTCACTATTCTCCGTAAATGGTACATTGATGTTCATCAAAAGAAATCATTTGTTGGAAACTGAATTGCGTCTTTTGCTTATATTTTCATTTTAGAAAAGATCAATTGAGATTATGAAGGGGAATCTTACGATTAAGGTGGTAATTTCAGTCATCTGAGTTTTTGTGCTGGCCAATTCAATACGACGTTTATCATGCCAGAAAATTGTTATCTGTTCATTAAATTTCAAGTCAAAGGAAAATGATTCTGCATGTTGCCTGTGAATATCTGTGTTAGTCTAATACCAATGGGGATTTTTTTCTTCTAAATTTCTAAATTCTAAAACATATGGCTTCTGAATGCATTTTGCAGGGCCTTTCAACTTCGAAACAAAACAGGGAGGTCTTCCTAAACTGCACCTGAATCAATACAGTTGGTCCAAGGTTGACTGAACCTCATACTCCGTTGGACACCATGTTTATGAATTTTGACCTTTTTGTTTATTTTACCTTGTTTACGTTGGTTACAACATTCTGAGTGTTTGTACTTTAGGTTTCCAGCGTAATATATTTAGATTCTCCAGCTGGTGTGGGCTTTTCGTATTCAGAGAATAAAACTGATTATATCACTGGTGATTTGAAGACTTCATTGGATTCCCACGTATTTCTCTTAAAGGTACGAATGGAAAAAGAGGCTAATTTAATCACATTTATATAGTTCCTTAACTTCTGAGGGATGCCTTGGTATTAGCAATCTGCTATTTTGCAACCAGTGGTTTGAGCTGTACCCAGAGTTCCTTTCCAACCCATTTTTTATTGCTGGAGAGTCATATGCTGGAGTATACGTGCCAACTCTTGCTTATGATGTAGTGAAAGGTACTAAAAGTTATTTTACCATATGGATTCCTTGGTATTAAGTTCAAATAGTTGATGTTCATTCTGATTATTCTGCAGGAATTGATGATGGTAAAAAGCCTATCCTCAACTTCAAGGTATATTTATAGAAATTCTTTTGTTTCTAAAAGAACTATCTAAAGGAAAGCATCAAAATAAGAAACAAAAAGGAAAGAAAAATACTGAAGGAGATCTTGTGGCTGCAATGTTGTGCAGGGATATTTGGTAGGAAATGGAGTTACAGATGAGGAGTTTGATGGCAATGCGCTTGTTCCATTTGCTCATGGGATGGGATTGATCTCAGATGACTTATATGAGGCTCGTGAAGCATGCCACAATAAGATGCTTTTTCAATATTTTTTTTCTGCGTTCCTTATGTTTGTTTTCCACTAAAACTCCGTTTGAACAAAGAGCTTGGACCATCTTGCGCAGGTCTCAGTTTTAGGCAGTTATGATCATCTTAACACTTACTGGATTCAACAAAAAATCTGCATTTTTTGTTCTATTCAATTAATGTTTTTCTAGGAGCACCGATCCTATGTGAATATGTCTTGTATACTGCAGGAGGTAAACAGAGCATGCACTGGAAATTTCTATAGACCACAAACTGATTCTTGTAGTTCCAAGCTTGCAAAAGTTGAGGAGGTCATGCATAAGCTTAATTGCAAATTTATTGAAATTTTTAGCACTCTTATCATTTACTCTGTCATTAACCTGACAATTTGATTGATCCCAGGATGTTGATGGTCTAAACATATACGATATTTTAGAACCATGCTATTATGATGCAGAGCTCATGGAAGCTAAAGATAGCAAAATTAGGTTGCCATCCAGCTTTCAGCAATTAGGTAAAACAGATAGGCCTCTTCCTGTCAGGAAAAGGATGTTTGGTCGTGCCTGGCCACTCAGAGCTCCTGTAAGAGATGGAATTGTTCCAACTTGGCCTCAGCTTTTGAATGGAGAGAGTGTTCCCTGCACTGTGAGTCTGTTAAATCTGGTTTATATTCTTCTTGTTTAGCTTATTGACTTCTTTATGAACTCCGAATTGGAGTGAATTGTGAAAATGGTGTAAGAATTCTAATTGTTGGGGAAAACCTCAAATGAGGTGCTACTGACTTCACTTTCAACTGCAAATTCATTATATTGCAGAATTTAATGTAGTTCTTATCATTGATGTTGGGCGGGGTTTATATTTCGCTTTCTCTTGCTTTATTTGAGCTGATCTTCAAATTTGACTCTTTAGGATGATGAAGTAGCTATGTCATGGCTGAATAATGAAGCAGTTAGGAGAGCAATCCATGCTGAAGATGTAAGTATTCTTAGCTGTGTTTTATGAAAAAACAGAAACAGAATCCCTCAACTTATAAACCTTGTGGAAATAGGTGAATGTAGCAGGTGTTTGGGAGTTATGTACTGATCGTATTGAGTTTCGTCATGATGCTGGGAGCATGATCAAGTACCACAAGAACCTTACTTTGAGGGGCCTTCGAGCACTAATATTCAGGTATATGTTCAGATTTGGCTTCTATGTAGCATTTTTGTTGGAAAGAATCTTTTAATTTAAAAGGAGAAAACGGAAACAAGTTGTAATGTGTGATTTGAATTGCTTCTCTTTGCCCTTCATTTAATTGTAGCTGAAGACAGATTTTAAGCCGCTTCAGGTAAAAACATTCAAAAAAATTATGTAACAAGATTCTGTCATATGAATGCTGTTGTCCTGAAAATTTTGTGTGGCTAAGCCATGGTACTTCTACATAAAATATAATTATTTACCAAAATAGTTGCAAATAAGTAGGGAAGAAAACTAGGTGATGCAACTTTGAACTAGTTGATTTATGATATTAAGTTATATTTCATAGTTTCTTATCAAGGAGAAGTGTGCCAGGATTTATACTAAGTGGAATATAAACTTTTAACACTTTTGAAAATTTGAAGGGAAAAGCTTATATTATTAACACACAATTGCCTTTTTCAAAGATACTTTTTGAGAAGGATCTAAAGCTTGATAAACTGAATAGCAGATGTATTCTACCAACTCATGGGTAGCATTGTTAAGTATGCAGAAGTACGGTCTGTTAAGCTATGCAAATTGCAGTCTCTGTTGATCTTGTGCACCTGCTGTGTATACCGTTTCTATCTTTTTGTTGCATTATTTTATGTTCTCGAAATCTGATACACATATCTGCAAATATTAATGCAGTGGGGATCACGACATGTGTGTTCCATTTACTGGGAGCCAGGCTTGGACAAGATCAATGGGATATAAAGTAGTGGATGAATGGAGACCATGGACTTCCAACAGACAAATTGCTGGGTATTGCTGTTATAATTCTGGGCCAAATATGAAAGGAAGATGTATTATTAATAAGAAGGATTCTTCTTTTCAGCCCCAGTAAAATGTTTCCTGTTACATGCAATTGAAATTTTACTAGTCCTGCCTTTCTGTGGAATTCCTTGTGCAGAATTAATAAGAGTTAATTAGATTATTTTCTTACAGTTTGTGATTGATTGCAGATACACTCAAGGGTACGAGAATAACCTGACCTTTTTAACCATAAAGGTATGCGCAAATGTGTATCAATGTTTGAAAACTTACTAAATTTTTACTAACATCAAAATATTTTACTTCACATTTCGGTGCAGGGAGCTGGACACACTGTCCCAGAGTACAAACCAAAAGAGGCGCTGGACTTTTATAGCCGGTTTCTGGCTGGACAACCAATTTAAAAGAACTGAATGATGTTAAATAAGCAAGTATAGCAATGCATATCTATGCTCATAATTGCAGGAGTGAGAACGGTCATCGTATTTTTGATTCTTGTCCATATCAACTGACTGAAAAGTAATGACAAGGAAACTGGTTTGTCCGAAAATTAATGCAGCTAAAGGAATGCAGTTCTCTTCATTAGGTAGAGGCTGTCTGCAATCCTTCACGTCTTGGAATTACAAGTCATTTACAGCAGCATGTAGGCTTGGCGTTTTATAGGATCCATTTTTAACATGCCTGACTAGTTTCTTCTTTTGGTAATAGCCCAATAGTGCAGTGAACTCAATCAAGAACAAGCAAATCTACGAGCTTAACCTGAAAACTCGTCCAGATGACGCTGGTGCTAATTTTAACTTCTTATCTTTGGCGCTGACGCAAATGAGAGAGGCCCTTTTTTTTTTATTAAAAAAATGAATATTGTTTTGATTATGGGCAAATCTATAGCAACTTACATTGAGTTCTAGGCTAATAGCTCTGATTTAATTTACTAAAACTGAGTATTCTAGGGGTGATGATACATTACAAAGACAATCCTAGAGCAAAGTATTGAGCTAAACTATAGTTCCCATCTTTTTTCCATATCAGTTGAAACAGTGTGTTGTCCATTTTTAGCATAGATGGCAGCTTTGATCCAATTAACAATTCTGTTTGCAAGTTGGTGTTTCCTTTCTTGAACATTTGTGAATCTTCTGCTAAATGTTTTAGGGGATTTGTTTTTAAGGAGAAGCCTTATATTTTGAGTATTTTGGAGTCTAAGATTAGATTAGAGAATCTAAATAAATTAAAAAAGAATGAGGTCTAGCTGGAATTTTCTTACTAACCATCAACATCATGCATATGGAAGAATTGTTGTATACTATGATACAAGCTTTCTCAAGTTAGAGTTGTTGGACTTGAATATACAGGTTATCCATATGAAGCTATCATATATTTATACTGCTTTGCATATGTTTTCTATGGCTTTAACGTGAATTTTCAAAGGTACTCTTGGGGGAATAACTTGAATACTATGAATGCAATATACTTGGGAGCATGGTTTATATGTGGGGACTTTAATTCCACTTTGTACAAAACCAAAGTTGAAGGCAACTTCAACTTAAGAAACTTTTCTGATGGCTTAGAAACTATGTTGAAAATATAGGGTGATTGATCTAGAACAGGTGAGTAACTTATTTATAGGACTAAATAAACAATCTTCTAACTAGTTCACAAATAACAAATTGGACAAGGATTTGGTGAACTATAATTAGCTAAATGCTTTCCTTGAGAGTAAGGCTATTTTTATGGATCTTCTTATATTTGATCACACCCTTATCAAAATAAAAGGCCTTCTAAAGAAGATTGCTGGGCATGCACCATTCAGGTTTAACAATTATCTAGTTAAGGTTGAAGGGTTTCAAAAAGCCATTCTAAAAGGCTTAGAATTGCCTGATGTTGGTACAAGATAATACATTTATGTATAGAAATTAAAGGCAATAAAAGGGGAACTGAAAAAAGTCAATGCTAGAGTAGGCCTTAACACAAAAGAAACTATGGATAAAGTTATAGAGGTCTTAATTGCTACCCAAAAATCAATTATTTGCCATCCTGATGACCTTATGTTGTTAGAAAAGGAGAAAAATGACTCAAAAAATTTATTAAGAGCTTTCAAAAACCACTCTTCTCTAATCCAACAAAGATCCTAGGTATCTGGATTAAAAATGGGGACAAATGTGCCAAGTTTTTTCATAAATCTCTAGTTCTAAGGAGAAATCACAACAAAATCCCTTCTATTTATACTAAAAATGGAAGAGTCTTAATAGAGCATAATGACTTATTAAGGGATGCTACTAATTACGTCAAAAACCTGGTTGGTACTATTTTAGATTGGTTGATACTATTTTAGATGCATCTCCATCCCTGGAGTCTTTAAGCCTATTCATCAAAAAGAGATTATTACACATGGATTCCCCAGAACTGATTAAGACTTTTATTAATAGAGAAATTATGGAAACAAATTTTTATCTTAATGATAATAAAACACTTGAGCCAGATGGATTAAATGGTTGTTTTTACCAAAAAGGCTAGAATGAGGTTAGTTTTATATAAAGAAAGTTGTATTATAATTCCTTGCTAATAGGCTTAAAGGAGTATTCAACTTCATATTTAGTGAAAATCAAGGACCCTTTATAAAGGGTAAAAAATATTAGAGATAACATCCTGATTGTCCAATAACTATTAAAAGCCTATTCTAGGAAGAATTCATCATCTAATATCCTTATAAAAATGGAATTTCACAAAGCTTTTGATTGTGTTAGTTGGGATTTCCCATTTTAACTGACGAGTATCTTAGGTTTCCTTAATATTTTTGTTGGCTGGATTAAAGTCTATATATCCTCAACCTCATTTAGTGTTATGGTGAATGGTACTCCTTTAGAACTTTTTAAGGGGAAGATGGAAATATGGTAGGGGGTGCCCCCTATCCCCTTACATTTTCATCCTTTATATGGATTCTTTGTCTTAGATGATCAATTATAATGTAAGGAAAGCTCTCGACTTTAAATTCCACTCCAAATATAGAAAGCTTTTACTAGCTAACCTGTGTTTTGTTGATGACTTAATTTTATTCTATGAAGCACACTTGGAATGTATCCAACTTCCAATATATTATGTTTTCCAATTTAAGGTTCTTTATGATTTGCCAATTAACCTAAGAAAAATTCATTACTTTTCATTTAATAGGGCAAGCCCTCTAGAATCTTACATTGGAGCAATAACTAGTATGACTAAGAAGTTATCTTATACTATATTTGGGTCTTCCTATATCTATATGAAGATTAATCTTCTCTCAATGTATAATTCTAATGGAGAAGATCTAAAAAAGAATTGGCTCATGGGTGAACAAAGAGCTCTCTTAGGTTGGTAGGGTGCAACTTATTAAATCAGTCTTAAACAACCTATATATTTGTTAGAGTTCATATTTTCTTCTATAAAATTCTTACACAAACCATCAAAAGAATTTTGAGGAAATTATAAAGGGTCAAACCAAAAATTGAAGTTAAGATAAGGTAAAATCGTTTGAAGCATGTTTGGTTAAAGAAAAAGGAGGTTTGCGGATTCATTCTTTGAGGACTAATAACAAAATTCTAATATTAAATAGGTTGTGGTTAACTCTCCTAGAGAAAAACTCCCTTTGGCTAAGATGGATGAGCAACTATTTTCTAAAAATAAGAAGCATATGATCTTTGAATCCTAAATCCTCTAATTATTAAGTCATAAACCAATTGATAAAGCTAAAGGGTGAAATAAAGAAGGATGTTACTTTCAAAATTGGAAATGGAAAGCTAGATAGCCTTTGGTTTGATAATTAGATTGGAAATGGTCCCCTAATATATAATCAATGCGCTAGGATTTGTTTACTGGATTTTCCTAGGCAATCTAAAGTGCACATTTTGATTGAGGAGGGGGTTGGAACTTACCTACATAAACAAATCATTTAGACCCCTTTTATGCTCCTAATTTGAATAACTTGGATTGTTATAATAGTCTTATCAATCTGCTCTCTAAAAGGGAATATAAGCAAGTTTTTCACTTATCTACTCCCATAATTGAATGGAACTAGCTTGTTTGGAACAAAATCTTACTCCCTAAGGTTTCCTTTTTATTGTGGTTGACAATTAAAATAAGCTTAATACATTGGACAAGTTGCATTACCTAAACCTTAGCACCAACTGCCTACTCTATAACTTGAGGGAGGAAAATAGGGAATAATTGTTCTTTGTTTGCTCCTATTTTGTAACTATTTGTAACAATATCAAAAGCAAATGTCATTGCAACATTGCTTCCCAAAGATTATAAGAGATATTTAAATGGTTCTTAGATATCCTTAAGATTCCTAAAGATTCTAAGGAGGTCTACCTTTTAGGAATTGGAATATGCATGTACTAGATATGGAAAGAATGCAACCTTAGAAGATTCTTAAAGAAGGAAAGACCTTTTTAAGATACCTTAAAGAGTATTCTCTACAATATTAGAAAATAACTCTTTATATCCCTACAACACCCTCCTAAACAAGTGGACTATTCTTATGTGATTATAGACTCCTGGAGACTTAGACAAGATTTTGGTAAAGATTAGAGCATGTGATAGAAAATAACAAACTGGAAACTATAAGATACCTGATATAAGTGGAATTTGGCACATGAAGGATGAGACAATTATGTGGTGTCTAATTCATCCTATGTTATCCAAAAAGAGGAGTTAGGGTAGTACTATTGAGAATATTGGAGAGTTTGGACACTCTTACCTATGTTTTTTTACACTTCTAAACAAGAATATGTGATGCAGTACGATGGTGTCCTCTAAAATTCCTTTAGAAAATCAACCCTAATTCAAAAAATTGGGGAATTTGAAGGCTTTGCCGAAGTCTTTTATTTCCTTATTATTAATACCATAGTTGGTTCCCTGAAATGATGAGTTCCATTTGTTCCTTAGTTATTTATTCAAGTTAGTGGAATTTCCTTATTACCTTTATGTATTATTCCATGTCAAAGTTTGGTTCCCCATTCTTTACAATTTTTAATAACAAAATTTTTAATTATTTTAGAAAGAAGCATAATTCTGCTGTGTTGGGCCTCGAAATTTTTTCCTTTATTTAATTAATTATTTATTGATTCGATTACTTTAATTACTCTTTATTTTGCTTTAAGTGTTTTAATTGTATATACATACATATATATATATATATATTTGTTGAGTCTTGAAATTAGTTAGTATGATTAGGAATTGAAAATTTTGAAGTTAAAGTGAAGGGTTAGAATTAATTGGATTAATTGGAAGTAGACTTGGATGTGTAGAGCCATATGAGACAAAATAAAGGCATGTGAGAAAGTATGGGCTTTAGAGGTTAATGGGATAAATAGAAGGAGGAGAGCTTAAACTACGTAGTATTGGAGGAGGACTTAAGTTGAGAGATAAATGAGTTAAATGAATTAAGAGGAGAAGAAGTAAGTGTCGTAGAGAAAAGAAAAGGAAGAGAAGCAAAAAAAAACGTGAACCAAGGAGAAAGGGGATTCGGCTAAGAGGAAAAGGGAGAGCTGTAGGAAGCTTGAAGGGAGGAAGAAAGAAGAAGAAAAAAGAAGAGAAACTACTTGTGAGAGGTAAGTTCTATCTTTGTTTGTGTTAGGTTCAAGAATGAGATAAAATGGAAGTTAGGGTTTGAAGAAAGATAGAAGAGAAGGGTAAGATCTATGGATTTTGGGATTTCTAAGTTAAGATTTTGGTTATTCTAGCATAGATGACTTATGGGTAGGTTAGGTTGAAAGTTTATTTTTACCTTTGCTTGATTTATAAATGCTGTGCCTTTCTTTTAGAATATGTTTATTAAATGAAATATGGTTTAATTGAAGGAAATCAAGAAAACCCCACTCAAGACAAGGAGGAAGGCAATCTTGAATTCGGATTCCGACGTTAGGTGGGTAACATTTTTATAGTTGTTGTGTAATGGGAAAATGCCCTATGTGTGCTATCTTTGTTAAATTGTGTGTATATTGAAAGTGTATTCCTTTGATTTGAAAGAAAAGAATGAAACTATGATGATTCGATACAATGAAAGAAGCATAAAATGTTATTCTTGTGTTTGAATATGTGAGCATAAATTGGTTGTGATTGGGCGAGAGAGAACCTATTTCGTTAAGTCACGTGTACGTTGACCCCCTTAGCCTTCTCCCGGCTGCCCGCTTGAGGCCCATGAGATTTGAAAATGGACTCGTCGTGTTTACGGTAAACTTCAGTTTCCGTCGTGTTTATGGAACTCTCGAGCCAATTGTGTGCATTTCATCATTTTGGTGTTTATGATGCATAATATGTGTTTTAAATTGATAAAAGATTTCATGTTATGCTTTATGTGATGATTTTGGTTAATTTATGATTTATGTGATGAAGTTGAGCTATTTGGACTTTACATGATAGATTGCTAATGTTTCGGATTCTTTATGTGTTGTATGGCTCATTACTCGATGGCTATAAAGGTGTTAGCCACTGAGCCGTGTTTGCTCACCCCGTTCTCCCTCCTCAGGTGCAAATTCTAGTTGATCGCAGAACCTTGCAAGGCATCGGGCATAACTCCAAGAATTCTAGACACTTTGTATTAAGTTAGTGACTAGCATTTTGGACTAGTTTTATAAGCATATCAAGCATTGAGCATCTCATATTTTGTATTTTGTACTTGATTCTTGATGGATATGTTGATATGTAACTAAAGCTGTGTATGAACTTTTGTTATGTTAAAAAGAGAATGAGAGCTCTAGTACTCTCTTCTTCATGTGTTTGTGTTGATTTGCGATCTGTGTGTGATCTGAAAAAGGAATATGTATGAGTATTTAATTGATGAGTTGCTGTTGGGTTTTGTATTAGGATAGCTCGCTGGAAATTTGCAATGGTTTATGAGTTTTTGAAGTTGGGCACAGGTGCTGTCAATTTCTGGGTTGATGTGCTCTTAGGGTTAACTTCAGGTGTGCTGTGCATTTAGGCAAATTTTGGGTTGTTATAGGTCGAATGAGATCATTTAGTCTTATTGAGAGTGGTAGGCGAGCTGTAGAGCTTGCCCATGATGGATTATGAGCTATTTTAGGGTGTGTTAAATGGGTAGATATGAGTTGTTAGAATTAAGTGCGGGTGTTGTTTATATGGCAGATGTCAGAAGGGACTTTGAGGCCATTTTTGACCCTTTTAGAGTTGGAAGTTGGGTCTGTGGTCTTCATGAAAGTTGTATGGCGTTCTCTTAGCTTTCCATAGACACCAATTTTGTTAAATTTGGAGTCCTAGGTCAAAAGTTATGGTGTTTACAAGTTCTGGTACTGTTTAGGAGGAGCTAGTCGATCGATCTTGGAGTAAACTTTTGATTCCTTTAGTGTCCGAGCTTGCCCTTGAGTTCTTCTTGAAAATTGTAGAGCTGTCTTTTAGCTTTCTAACGAAATAAACCGCGTCTGATTTGAAGCTCGGAGTCAAAAGTTATTAAGGTTAGAAGTCTGATAGATCACGCTGCGAGTCGCTCGCCCCGCACGGGCGAGCGAGGCGCTCGCCCAGCGGGGGCGAGCCAAGGCGTTTTGGGGTCGGTTCTTGGCCGACCGACCTCTCTTCCTTCTTTTGGCCATAACTTTTTGCACAGACCTTCGATCGATCGCATTTTTGAAGCGATAGATTCTTAAGAAAATTTTCTATCTTTTTATACCTGATTAATCAGTATTGCTTTTAAATTGTAAAAATTGGATTGAAACAAAGTGTGATGGTCGGTAGATAAAGTCTGAATATACTTCACTTATTTTGAAATATCTTGAGCTATAGAGCTCCGATTGAGGCGATTCTTATTTTAAATTAAACTAGAGACCTAAACCTACAAGTTATATGAAGGTGCCGAGCTGTAATATTACCTCTAAAATTTTCAATTTCTGACATGAAGTTAGTTATAGCGGTATTGGTCTATTTTTCTTTATGACAATATTTTGGTCATAACTTCTTCATTTCTAATCCAAATTGAGCGTTCTCAGTGGTGTTAGAATCGTTAGAATATGAGGAACAAATGTCCTTAAGAAGCCAATCTGTAATTCCTATTGCAAGTCCCCCAAATTGTGGTCGGTTTGTTGTCGGTTTTGGGTCTTCTATGCTTGTGTGCTTTAGAATGTTGGGCCTCGGAGACGGGGTCCAACATGCTGCTTTAATCCAAGGTAAAATCTTCCAATTTAACAAATTACTTAACTGTAATTTCAAGGTGAAGCTTAGGAGCCATTAACTTATACCTACTGTTATTTATTATGGTGATAATAACCCTATGTTTAGAACGGAATCCTTTTAAACAATTGTATGGTGCCTCTCCATCTAAATGCATTATATGGTATTACTTAATGCAAGTTTTAAAACAATCCAATATGTTGTTTCCTCTTATGATGTTTATAGCTCCATTTGATGAAATTTTACAAACTCAAGCTAGGGATATTAATATGATATAAACCCTTAATTATGCTCCAAATGCCTGAGGTTAACTAATCTTCAAAGAAAAGAAGCCCCGAAGTTTTGATTACGAAACACACAAATACCAATTAAGATAAAGAACTTCCTTAATCAACCCAAAGTACTCAACCTCCCTTTGATAGAAAGCTAAAGCATAATTGGGTCTCTATGACAAGTTTAATGAAACTAGACTAAATTGTGCCAAGGAAACTTGAAAATTTGACCTTATTATTAGTAATCCATATAAATCATTAGTGAGCTCTCCAATTTGGTGAGTCTTCCATTTTATATGATCTTCCATCTTTGGTGAAAGAAAATTAATAAATTGTTTTCTATTTAACGTTGGAGATCAGTCCACTATATGCAATTATAACTTCATAAACTGATGCATTGTCTATAATTCCATTCCTTGTAGTGCTAAGTTCTTAGAGGTATTAGGTTTGATGAATTGTTATGCCAAATGAAAGTTGAGAATCCATCGCCAATGCTATATGAAAACTCCATTCTATACTAATTTTCAACTTGAGAATGAGTCATTGTCCATAATGTATCATACTTTGTTTTGACTTCCATAAGATTATATTCTTAATACAGTACGCATGAATATAATTTAGCTATAAGAAGTTAAATTTTCCATATACTCTTGAGCATTTACACTTGGTTGGTAACCCTTATTGGCATAATACTAAGTCCCCCCTCATTTTTATCCTTACATAGCTCAGTCTATTTGAATTTAGATAAATATTTTCTACTTTCATTACCAAACTAGATGAATTTCTTTAGTATCTACTTAATAGGTTTACTAATATTCTTAGGAAACCATAAATGAGTAGACCAATACATATGTAAGTTATTTAGCACTGAATCACTAGTTGAATCCACCCTATAAGAGTTGAACTTTAATTGAACCAATTTGTAATCTTTAAAGTAATCCTCTCCAATAATGACTTGAAATATATATAGAAAGACCTTTTATAAGTGATTGGAATGATAAGAGAAGTGATGAGGTTTAGTGGTTTTTAATCCTAAAATGCAAGCTAACTAGTTAGTGATTACTTCTATTCCAGTGGAAACAATCAATTGACTCTTTTACTTATCTTTAGTTAGGCATGAGAATACTTAAAAGTATTTAGCGCTATCATTAACAAACTATCTGAGTTAGGATCTAAAGTGGATTTCTTAAATAATAAAAGGGATTTCATCTTTTTTCTAATTTTCCTTTAGTTTTGATTTTATGTATTCTATGATTAGGAACTAAACCTTTAGCAGTACTTGGATTAGTAGAATCTTATGATAAAACTTATAGTAATTTTAATTTGATTTATTTCATTCTTTATTTTATTGAGATTCAATTATGCATGCTTAGTTACTCTTAAATTAGTATTGATAGCATGTTGATTCATACATGATTTCATGCAATTGAGATTGAAAAATCATTTATATGAATAAATCTAGCATAATTGAAAGGAAATGCATTTAAACCTATAGATAGGTCTACATAAATCTTCTGGATTAAGATCAAACCTAATAGCAAAATTCATAATTTGAATGCAATTCTAGGGGTTTAAACTAGATAGATTTCAATTAATCAACCTAGGATTAAATGTTAATAGTCTTGAGAAAAATATTAAAATAGTTTAGGAATTTTCATGGTATAATGAACTATAAATTAAATTGATTAGTGAAATCATGATTTCATGAGAAGTCTTAGGGGATTTGAATTCCAATTGCCATCATCTTCTTTGATTTTTTTCCTTAGTTTAATCCATGTTCTAGTTAGTCAATTGTGTTGTTTTATTTGAGTTTATTATTTTAATTTTAAATTTCATTAATTGTGAACACCATAATTTATTAGGCTAGATAATAGAAAGATGGAAATCACTTGTAATTCTAGTCCTTGTAAGAACAACTCGTACTAACCATTGTTATCTATAGCATATAGTAGGAAATCCAAAAGCATATAATGTGTTCTGGATGAAATTCCTATGTAATGAATCAAAAGCTTTATGTAAGTTTACTTTGATATAAATTTTTTTTCTTAAGTGCTTCCTATTATAGTTCTTAAAGAACTCTTAAACCAACAACACATTGTCCCTTATTGATCTACCTTTAATAAAAGCTCCTTGAAAAGAATCAGCTAGTTGTATAAGCATTAGTTTCAGTCATTTTGCTAACAATTTGGAAATTATTTTGTGTATTATAATTCAATAAAATATAGGTTGATAATCCTTTAAGGATTTAGGAGATTATATCTTAGGAATAAGGCATGAGTATCTCTTATTAATCTCTTTTAACATTATCCCATTCTTAAAGAGTTGAAGCATTGTATAAGTTGCTAAGGTTTTAGTGGCCAATTTTTTTGAAAGAAAATGACATTGAGACCATTAGGACCAATTTCCTTATTAGGATGTAATGCTAATAGAGTCTCTTCCATATCCCTTACATAAAAAGTTTTCATCAAAGAGTTAGTTACTTATGAATATATCTACTCTTTGATTATAGATTTCAAAATATTGAAAGAGGATGTAGATTTAGTATTGGTTCCAACAATTTTAACAAAATTATTGAAGGCCTTACTATGCAAATCCTACTGAGAGGTCAATAAGCTACCATTTTTAGCCCTTAAAGAGGATATGTTACTGATTTTTTCCTTACTAATAGTGATTTATGGAAGAATTATAAATTTTTAACTTCATCCTTTAACCACAATATTCTTTATCTTTGCTTTAATAAAGCAATTTTGATTTAAAAACTTTGATTGTAATGAATTAATGGTCATTTATCCTCTTCTTGTATATCCATATCATGAGGAGAGTCATAGATGTTGACCATAGATTATTATCATTGATCTTGTATAGATATTGTTATAATTACTCCTATAATCTCTCCTACAATTGAGAGATTTCCTATAGTTAATAGCTAGATTACTTCCTAAATAGTCCTAGGAATTTTGTATGTAAACCTTGTTCCTATGTACATAAAGTATTGGAATATAGATTATTTTTCAACATTCAATACATTTAACATAGTATCAGAGCTCTATTTGATTTAGGGCAACCTTTTTTTTTTCTTCTGATTGTTCGTTCCAAACAAGGACCAAACACTTGGCTGAGTATACTCGCCCTAAAACAACTGTGTTTTTCATCTCACCACCAACCTAGACTCCTTCAGCTATGACCGACGAACCTCACCGTGAAAGACTCAACACCGACGCCACGCCACATGTCGTCATGTGCCGCTGAAGTCTCTCTGCCATCGCCGAGCGTAAGTGCCAAGCCCTGCCCTCCGGCCAGTGTTTTGCCACCGTTCTTTCTCCACCGGTGTCATTGGCCTCTTGCCTCTCCTCTGGGGGCGTCAGACGCAACCTCCAACCTTTTTCCAGTACCCTTGCTCTCTGGCCTTCCTTCGGTCCTTTTTTGTTCCTAGTATTTTTCTGCCTATACAGAAGCTATTTTTCGACCATATTCTATTGATTTTATAGGCATATTTTTTGTTGGAGATTTTGATTAATACTGGAGAAGATGGAGGGAAAGAAGGTAATTATGTCGAGTTTCGATAATCCTTCACTTCAAATCAGTCCTGAAAACTTAATGGAACTAATTATCTTGCTTAGTCAAGATCCTGTTTGTTGTTCGTTAAAGCTAGAGGATTATAGGGGTACATTACTGATGATAGTAAGAGACTCGATGTCAATACTTCTGATTATAATCAGTGGGAGTTCGAGAATTCTCTCGTCATGTCTTGGCTCATAAATTCAATGAAACTGGAGATTGCTCAGACATACTTGCTACTTGACACAGCAGCAAAGATATGGAAATCTGCTTCTCTGACCTATTCTCAAATAGGTAATAAAGCTCAAATTTTGTTCTTCGTAATAAATTGCACAACACAAAGCAAGGAGATATGACTGTATCACAGTATTTTGTGGAGCTATGTGGGTTGTGGCAGGAATTAGACTATTATTAGGACTTTCAAGCAGAATGCTAAAAAAACGTTGCTAGATTCTAGAAAATGATAGAAGAAGATTGGGTATTTGATTTTTTAGCAAGTCTTAACCTTGAGGATGATCATATAGGAGGAACAATACTTGGAAAAGATCCTTTCCCTTATGTTCAGCTCGCACATTCTCTAGTGCCACAAGAAAAAAGCAGGTGAAATGTTATGCTACATACACCTATCGTTGAAAAAGCAGGATTAGTAGCAAGCTCTACAGAAAAGGTGAAACTTGCAAATACCTCATCTAATAAGGATTACTTACAATGTGATTATTATGGAAAATCAAGACATACCCAAGAAACCTATTGGAAATTGCATGGAAAGTTTAATCAGAGTCATGGAAAACAAGGTGGCTCAGTGGTAAGGGGTTAGGCTCACTTGGTTGATGGAAATGAAGTGTCTGAAATATCATTAGCTGGGTGATTATCCAATGAGAAACTTCAGGCCTTAAGACAGCTTCTCTCAAAAGTAGACTTTGCTTCCACAGTTGGTGCATCAAACCTTACCAAATCAGGTATTGAGCACTACAATTCTAAAGATAATCCTTAGATTATAGACTCTGGAGCTAACAAACATATGACAGGCTCTCAAAAGAAATTTTTAACATACTCTCAAGGAAACAACATAGATAACGTTAGAATAGCATATGGGTCTTTTACTTCAATATCTGGTACAGGTTTAGTTAATTGTACTCCCAATATTACCCTATCCTCAGTACTTCATGTACCCCGTTTTCCTATTAATCTTGTCTGTGTCAGTTCCATCACTAAGGGACTTAATTACAAAGTTGAAATTTTTTCCTGACTATTGTGTTCTTCAGGATCTTCACATAGGGCAAAGGATTAGAATTGGTAGATTGCAGAATGGTTTATGTCTTGGAAGAAGAGCGCCTGACAGTTGCACATCAAGTGTCTTTTGGAAACGATGTGATTAATAAGGAACTTCTACAATGGCATAGGCGGTTAGGACATCCCTCATTTTTTGTTCTAGCAAAACTTTATCGAAACTTGTTTAAAAGAACTTCTTTTAATTCTTTGTTTTGTGAAGCATGTGAACTTGCTAAACACACTAGGAATTCTTATCATTTATAAAGTAATAAGAGTTTTGATCCTTTTATGACTATTCACTCCGATGTTTGGGGTCCTACTCAAACTCCCTCTCTTTCTGGCCCTAGATAGTTTGTGACCTTTATTGATTGTTGCACCCGATTGACATGGCTTTATCTGAAGAAAAACAAGAATGAAGTTTTTTCATGCTTCCAACCTTTTCACAAAATAATTTGTACTCAACATGATGCTAGAGTCAAGATCTTATGGTCAAATAATGGAGTGGAGTATATGGATGGAAAATTTCGTGTTTATCTAGATTTTAATGGCATCGTACATCAAACTAGTTGTGCCTATATTAGTGAACAGAACGGAGTTGCAGAAAGGAAGAACAGGCACATTCTGGAGGATGCACGATCACTCGTATTCATAATGAATCTTCTAAAGGGATATTGGGGTGATGCAGTCCTTTCAATTGCCTATCTTTTCAACAGAATTCCACTTCAAATTTTAGATTTTAAAAGCCCTGTTGAAATACTACAAGGTACAGACTCTTACATTGTACCTCAGCGAGTCTTTGGGTGTGTTTGCTTTGTTCATGCTTGGAATGTTGGCAAGTTGGAGCCAAGAGCTTTCAAATGTGTTTTTGTTGGATATTCTCCCACACAAAAAGGATATAAGTGTTATCACCCCCAGTTTAAGAAATACATTGTAAGTACGGATTTCACTTTTCTGGAGTATGAGTTCTATTTCACCACATCCGCAACCCTTCTTCAAGGGGAGAATGAGATTGAAGAAGAAGTGTTGCTTAACTATAGAGATAATGTGATCCAAGGAGAAAGAGCAATTTAGGGGGAGACAACTAGTTTTATTCAAGAGGATCAAAGTTGACGCTTAGATAGACCAGACTTAAAGACATACTCAAGACGAGCTAGAATATGATTTATCTAATGATTTAGATAAGCCAATTGCTCTTCGAAAAGGTGTTAGAAGTTGCACTAAACACCCAATTTCTAACTTTCTTACATATGACTCATTATCTCCTGCCTATAGAGCCTTTGTCTTGTCTGTTTTTTCTATGTCTATTCCACAGGATTGGAGAGAAGCAATGACAATTGTCCAGTGGAAAGAAGCTATGATTGAAGAAATGAAGGCCCTGATAAAAAATGAGACTTGAGAACTTGTCACTGCTCCAGAAGGAACACGGATGGCTGGCTACAAATGGGTATTCACAGTGAAGCATAAGCCAGATGGCACCATTGAGAGGTACAAGGTGAGATTGGTGGCTAAAGGCTTTATTACACATATGGAGTGGACTATCAAGAAACCTTTGCTCCGATTGCTAAGATGAATACAATCAGAATCTTACTCTCGTGTGCAGCTAACTTGGATTGAGACTTATAGTAGTTCGATGTTAAAAATGCATTTCTTCATGGGGATTTGGAGGAGGAGGTCTATATGGAGATTCCTCTAAGGTTTGAAGATGAGAAAACACAAGGGAAAGTTTGTAGGCTAAAAAAGGCCTTGTACGGGATGAAACAATTACCACGAGCATGGTTTGAAAAGGTCAATCAAGCTATGATCACCTTTGGTTATCAACAGAGTAATGCAGATCATACCCTATTTATTAAGCACTCCCAATGTAAGATCATGCTTCTTATTGTCTATGTTGATGACATTATTGTAACTGGAAGTGATACAGAAGAGATGGCAAGGTTGAAGAAACTACTTGCTAAAAAATTTGAAATTAAGGACCTAGGAAAATTGTAATATTTCTTAGGAGTTGAAGTTGCTAGATCAAGAAGAGGAATCTTCATCTTCCAAAGAAAATATGTCCTAGACTTATTAGAAGACACTGGTATGATGGGTTGTAAACCAGCTGAATCTCCTATTGAAAGCAATCATAAACTGTAAGCAGGAATGGGTACATCAGTGGACAGGAGAAGATATCAGAGGTTAGTTGGGAGACTCATCTATCTTTCTCACACTAGGCCAGACATAGCATTTGCAGTTAGTCTGGTAAGTCAGTACATGCATGATGCACAAGAACCATAATTACAAGTTGTGTTTCACATTTTGCGTTATCTAAAGTCTACTCCACGAAAAGGCCTTATGTTTACTAACAATGGTCGTCTTAAGATAGAAGCATTTACAGATGCTGATTGGGCTGGATCTCCAGATGATAGGAGGTAAATCATTGGTTAGTGTACACTCATAGGAGGAAATTTAGTCACTTAGAGAAGTAAGAAACAGAATGTAGTTGTTAGATCCAATGCAGAAGCCGAATATAGAGCTATGGCTCAAGGTGTGTGTGAACTATTGTGGGTAAGGAAGTTGATGAATGAATTACAACTGACGGATGAAGGAAGTTCATCTCTCTACTGTGATAATAAAGTTGCTATTAGTATAGCTAACAATCCTGTTCAGCACGATCTAACAAAACACATAGAAATTGACCGACATTTCGTGAAGGAAAAACTTGTGAATGGCTCTCTATAATTATTCCATATGGGGTTAAATGAATAATTGGCAGATGTCTTCACTAAAGGACTCTACAACAAACAGTTTCATAACCTTGTTTGCAAGTTTGGCATGTGCAATATCTATGCACTAACTTGAGGGGGAGTGTTGACTATAGATTATTATCATTGATTTTGTATTGATATTGTTATAATTACTCCTATAATCTCTCCTACAATTGAGAGATTTCCTATAGTTAATAACTATATTACTTCCTAAATAGTCCTAGGAATTTTGTATATAAACCTTGTTCCTATGTACCCAAAGTATTGGAATATAAATTTTTTTCAACATTCAATACATTCAACAGTAGAGATAGGTTTGAATGTTATCAAGTATATCTTTAGCCTTTTTGATAGCCTTTTAGGTATATGATCATCTATTTCACCAAGGATTTTTAGTACAATCTTAATCATTTATAGCTTTCTAATATATATGAAGATTTTGCTTCCTCTTAAAAGAGCGTTAAGGGCCTTAGAAAGTGATTCATCAAATATTTCCACATTAATCAAGTATTTTTTTAAACTAGAATGGAAAGCTTTTGTTCTACTAACTAAATATATTGTACACCATGTAGCACCCCACTCCTGCCAGACCCGAACCTGATATCGATGGTGATATCCGAGCTCGCGCCCCACGAGGGTGGCGTACTAGGGCTCTCAAATCCGTTCAGAAATTTCTAAAAAAACAATTTTGTACTTTTTGAAACAAATGAGTGCGCAGAAATCATTAAACAATTTGGGCCCGCGATACAAAAACATTTTTTTTCCATCGAAATACTATTTCAGTAAACAAATAGTAATACATCATTAATCAATTGGGTCCTATGCAATAACAGTACAAATAAGCGAAAATACAACTTTACACATAAATTAGAATAACACAAATGCAGACGCGAACTGATCCCGACTTCAAATTCTGACTCTTTTGCCGTAATCATACTCCCGTTTCACTAACGGGGTAATCGCCAATTCCTGAAAAATAATTGCAATGTTGGGTGAGTTTGCGAACTCAATGAGAAACCATCATCGATGGTTCACCCAACTCATGCATATTCACACAATTCACAGTATCACATATATCACTTTCAGAGATGTCACACTATCCACATTGAATCATTTATATATGCAATGCATATGTGACACTGTCCAGTTTATTACGGTGTTGTGACCGAGCACCTATCAGTGATCAATATTCAATAGACGCGTCTAGGGAGTAGGAGAGCCCTCAGGGTATGCACTAACTCCCCTCGAGCTCGAGGCTCGGTATTACGTTGGGCTTGAAGCCCTGATCATTGAGCCTGTGGCTCTAAAAAATACGTTGGGCTCGAGGACCTGATTGCGTTGAGCTTTAAGCTCTGAAAATCGTTGGCTGCTCCGGTCACAACTATCATTATCTGATCATGGCATTATGCATGAATGCACATGTTCCAATTTCCATTTACAGTCATATACATTTCAATGAAATTTCCCATTCCTTCGGACCTTTGGTCCGGTATTTCACTCATGTACATTTACGATTTATTTCATTGATGCATTCGTAGTCATGTACGCACAATAGCACTTCAATAACACATATTCAATATTTCAGACACCCATGGTCCGAAATCAATCAAATCAGACACACATAATCCTTCCTTTTGTCTCCACATGACATAGATGCATAATATTAAACACATAAGGTTGAGAAACCAACTAGGTTACTCACCTCTAACTTCCGAGCCATTGCCGAGAAGTCACGCCTACATCAGACGATCGACGCTCCACTTGAGCCTCTATAACAATCAGAATATCCAATTATTACAAATTGCACAATTTCTAATATTCAGAAATGTATATGTAGCAAATACGATGAGTACTATACATGTTATGACATTCCCGATCCAATTCCCGAATCTTTCCAATTCATCTCTTTCACTCAAATTCGATAGCAATTCCTTAGACCATAATTCAATTGACTATATTCCAAACTCTCCAAAGACAAATTCCAAGACAAAGGAATTATCTTTAAATCGAAATCCAATTCACTATTTAATTTCCGACCGATTACTGAAATAAATTCTGAAATTTCATTTTTCTATATTCACAATTCTTAGTCTTTAAATCAAGATCATCAATCACTAACCAATCCATTTAGAATTAAACCTCAAAATTTTCAATTAACAAAACAATTCGATTCCGGATAATTGGGGTCCTCACCGCAGCACATAATCGCTCGCCGCGGCGAGCCTCCTCGCTTTCGCCGCCACGCATACACGGCTCCCCCAACGGCGAATCCGCTTCAGCTCGTCGCGGCGTGTGTCCTTGCTCGTCGCGGCGTGTGGAAGAATTTCACTCGCCGCGGCGTGCATCGCTCCCTCGCGGCGTGTGAAGAAGGACTTCTTTCGCATGGCGTGTTCATCACACGTCATGACGCCCAAACCTGTAATCGCCTCCAAACTCGTAATTTCAGATTTTCTGATATATAATCCATCCAACTCAATTCAAATCACTCCCAATCAATTTAAAACACTAAACTCAACTTATTTCTAACCTCAAATTCATCACATATTCATTATCTCATAAATACCCAAATCGAAATCAACTTATTTCCCAAAACCTACCTCATCCGAAACTTATAAATTCTTAAACAATTAATAACTCTCATCAATGATCAACTCAAATTTATCTAACACATAAAGGAGTAAAAACTTACTTGATTCAAGCCTTAAACCGTCGAAAATCACCAAGAGCTCCAATTTTCTCAAGCTAAACACATCCACGGCAATTACCCATTTCTCCACCAAATTTCATCTTCTCAATTCCAAGGCTTAAGCTAGATTGAAGATGATGGTCAAGCAATTTAAAGGAGAAAATGGAAACAGAATCAAGAAGGATGATCCACGATGGAGAAGAGAAGAAGAAAATCCAAATTGTCTTTCAAAGCAAAAGGAGAAATCGTGGAAAACAAAATCCAAAGATTAGGGTTATATATAAGGATTTTAAAGCTAAGGGCATGTTTGGCAACTCATTTGCCACATGCTCAATTCTTAGGGTCTAAAAATCCAATTCTTGTTCTAATTTCTCCCGATTTCGCAATGACTATAAATAATAAATCTTGAAATCTTAATTCAGATTATCTCGTGCCACTTGTCAATCAATTTCAGAACCGGAATCCAATTTATCAGTCATTAAGCCAATTTTTCGGTCTGGACCCATATCTCTAACAATTCTCAAAAAAAATCCTATAAATCTTCAGAAATATAAAACACATGATCCTACACCCAAATTTCATTTTTCAAACCTCTAGCTTTTAATTTTTCCACTCCAATTCACTAATCAAATCATAATCTATACAATTATTACCCAATTGCCAATTCACACAATTTATATCGGGAATATATCATACATGTATGTACCTACATATGCTTGTGCCAAATAACTCAGTCCTCTACAATCAGAGGCCAAACGAATGTCTACATTTCAAATATGCAATGCAACAACCTAGCTTGTCCCAATTTACCAATTTACCCTTTCCATCGGGGACGGGATGCTACACACCATATAAATATATGATTCCATAATAGATGACTATTGGATACTGATTTGCTTTTTGGAAATGCATCCATCCAGTTCTCATTAACCTTAACTTCATCTAGTTTTTTTCTCACAAACCAATTGCCTTTATGTTTATTGTTCTAGGTGTAAAAGTGGCCCCTAATTCTTTAATTAGTAATTTACAAGCAACTGGTACATTTTATGAGTTCAATAGTATGATTTCTTCAACCGACATTCCCTTAAGCTTTTATTAAGTAGATCATACTATTGAAGTCCCTTGTGATCATTTATAACATATTCAAATTCCCCCTAATCTCTTTAAGCTCGTCCACAAAGAGATTCTTAGAAAGTTGTGATTAAATTCATAAACAAATGCAATTTCTAATTTTTCATTTAAAATGAGGAGATGTATCATTTGTTCCCTTATAAATGGAGATGTATCATTTGTTCCCCTATAAATGTAGATCTATCCTCCACTTTACTTAAGTTAGAAGCCACTAATATTCTTCCATTGTAATGAAAATGGTGGTCTGTAATGATGGATAAGTGACTCCCTAGAAAGCTTAATTTTTATATTTTCTTTATTTATTTTAGTCTCCAAAATGTCTGTTAGGAATCATTCGCTATTTTTTGGGACTATAAAGCCCTTTAGTTTTCTAAGCTAGGATGGTCATTTGGGAGGAGAAATTATGACTTTCTTTTTTCCTTTTGGAGCTTCTTCTTTTGACTTTTTGAAAAAAATTGTTCTCAAGATAAGTACCATTAAGGGCCTTACTGATCTGGTTATTTTGCGTTCCTATTAGTGACTCTGTTGATTCTTGGGATATAGAGATAACTTTGTTCCTTAGCAAGGACAAGTTTTGAGGTTCTGAAGATTCCATTATAAAAAGTTAATAATTTTCGAGGATTGTCTTCCTAGTGGACTTCTTTTTAAGTTGAAGTTCAACAACCCTGTTGCTATTAATTTCTATAATATTGATAAAAGGATTCTCTTAGGATAGCTCCTCTACCTTTTCATTACAGTTAGCAGTGTTGATAGCTTTAAAGTTGCATCTTATTACATAAGCTTATGATATTCACCAGTTTAGAATTATTTTCATATTGGCTCCATTCTTGCTTTAGCTTAACCTGGTTAGGCCTCCAATTATAAGTGACTAATACATGGTCTTTAGAGAAATTACTAGCTTTATTAAGTCTTAATAAAATAATGATTTTTGGGATCTCCTTTTTTTTAATGTCATTTAAAACACAAACTTAGGTATAAATAACCCTTTTCATAGTATTTACTTCATCTATGCCCAAAGGTTTATATGTATAGCTTGCCATACGGCTCAAGACTTTAGCTGTCTAATAATCGAGGGAAATGTTATCGATATTTAAACAAAGAGGAACTTGTTTCTTCCTCAAATCATTAAATTTCATAATTGTAAAAGTAGAGGCTTAAATTTATAATTTCATAAGCTAACTTCCAATAACTTTTAAGCTTAGTTGGATGAGAATAATTTGAAAAGGAACAAAATTTCATCATTGAGTAAGACCTCCTATAGACTAAAATGCTTTCAATGGAGATTTCTAAAGTGTTTAAAGCCAAAAAAGTTAGCCTTTTGTCCTTGAAAAAACTAATAAGATTAGATTCTCATTTGTAGTATGCTTCTTAAGAATGTCTAACTCTAGAGCCACAATAGTGTTTCCTTTAAAGGAAAAATAAGGTAATAGCGGCATCTCACAGATGGTGAAATGTCCCTCATAACTTGCTTCTAGGATTAGAGAGGTCATATTAGCAAGGTTTGAAGAAAGAGGACTTACTTTTAGGTTTTGTGTGGAAACACCTGAGTTGCAGTATGTGCTTCAATTTTTGGAAGTGATTAGCTGTTAGAAATAAGTAATGGGTTGGAGTTGGCTAAAGGATGAAAGCCTTCCATACCAAAAGTTAAAGGTTCTAACATTACACTGAATAAGGAAAGAGATAAGAGGAAAAAAGTCATTAGAGAAAAATTGAAAAAGATGCAATGAGGAAAAAATAATGAAAGATAAAATTGTTGGACCAATGGTGGTTGACAAATTAAATCCCTTTATGTTTTGATAATAATGAATATCTAGATTTAGTTAAGAAATTATTTTAGGTACTATTTAATGAAAGAGTTATGCAAATTAAGAAGAGCAAGTGTTTAATCATTAAAGAATCAAGATGGGAGTTGCCTTCTAAGAGAAAATGGCATAAAACATAAGGATTATAGAGGATTTGGTCGGATGTTACCATTGAAGTCAATACAAGTCGACTTACATGGAGATATAACAATACAAGTCGACTTATCATACACAAGTCGACTTATCGAGGACGACAAGTCGACTTACATGGGACAAGTCGACTTATTGGAGAGTGGAGTTATAATTTTTACGTAAATGGTTGAAACAAGTCGACTTATACATTCGACAAGTCGACTTATGGATGCACCAAATCAACTCCAACGGTCCAATTAGCCAAAAATGGAATGGAGATTATCAAGGAACGGCTATAACAAATCAAGCAACGGCAAGAAGAGCTCCAACAGCTATATTTCTTCAAGTATAAATAGAGGATGATGGAAGAAGAGTATATACAAGTTCCACAAGTCTAAATACTCTTCTATTGCTTCAAATTGCTCACTATTGCTCTTATTTTGTTACTCTATTGTTTTGAGCACTTGTTCTTCAATCTTTACTATATTTCTTTTACAATTTGAGTGACGAGTGGAAGGTCATGTGTGAGGTAGGATTTGTGCCGGAAAACAAATCGTTTGTAAGGTAGCTTGATCCGGAATTCAAGTGGCATTGTAAAAAGTTCACACTCAACTACAAAGTGTGCAATAAAGTGATTGGCAAAATCCTAAGTAGGAGCTTAGGTAGAGGACGTAGGTCTTAGCACCGAACCTCTATAAAAACAAGTGTTTGATCTTCTTCCCTACACTTTTCAATTAAGTTTATCAAAATTGTTTTTGTGTGTTTTAACTTCTAATTTTCTTGTAGAAATTCTCAAAGAATTTTAAAGATCTATTCAACCCCCCTTCTAGATCACTAACAATTGGTATCAGAGCAGAAGTATCCGGGGATGGCACACAATAACTTAGCGGAAGAAGGTAATACTAATAATCGCCCTCCTTTATTTAATGGTACTAATTATTCTTCTTAGAAAAATCCTATGAAGTACCACATCATTAACGAGGGAGTAGAATATTGGAAGATAATAATCTTCGGTCCACAACCACCGTTAAAAGAAAATGGTGAGTTAAAAACGGAGCTGGAATACAATGACAATGACTGGAGGCAGGCCTACATCAACGCTAAAGCGATGAAGCTAATCTATTGCGCTCTCACAGTTGAGGAAAGAAACCGAGTTAACTCATGTACCAGCGCCAAAGAAATGTGGGAGAGACTTCGCATCACCCATGAAGGAACCAACCAAGTCCGGGAGACAAAAATCAACATGCTGCTTCATGACTATGAAATGTTTTTCATGAAAGAAGGTGAGTCCATTTCAACTATGCTTGATCGTTTTGCAGAAATCATAAATGGATTAGGCAACCTTGGAAAGCATATGTCGGACAGTGAGAAGGTAAAGAAAATCCTTCGCTCACTACCAAAGGAATGGGACTCACAAGTCACCGCCATTATGGAGTCCAAAGATCTCAATCATCTAGAATTCAACGCCTTGGTGGGATCACTTATCAACTATAAGATTATTCTCAAATCCAGAGGAGGTAGAGGTAAGCCTAAAAAATCTATTGCTTTTAAAGCTAACACTTCTTTTGTTGATGAAAGTGATGAGGAAATAGATGAAGACGAAGAAATAGCTATGTACGTTAGAAATTTAAGGAAGTTCAAGGGACTTCTCAAAAATCGAAGGAAAGAATTAAATGGCAGAAAACAGGTAGAAAGAAAGAGGTTTGGTGCGGAAAGAAAATCAAAAGGATATGACAAAAAGAAAGGCAACGAAGAATGTTGGAGATGTGGAAAACAGGGACATCTCGCAAGAGAATGTAAAAGCTCATCCTCCACATCAAACTTTCAGAAAAATGACAAATACGATAAAGGTAAAAGGAAAACTAGCCTGGTGGCAACTTGGAGTGATGAAGAGGATGCATACCAAAGCGATGATGAAAACAACCTGGCACTTATGGAAAAAAGTTCATCAAGTGATGATGAAAATGAGGTAACTTTCAATGACCAAGATCTAAGAGATTCCTTTGATGCTTTACAAGCTGATTTTGAAGAAGCTATTGAGATTAACAAAAAATTAAGAAAGAAAATACGAGAGTTGGTTGCTGAAAATAGTGCTTTACATGAAACTATTGATGATTTAGATAGTCCAAAGGAAGACCATTCTGCATGCCTTGTTGAAAAAGAAAAACTTGTTTGTGAGCTTGATAGACTTAGAAAAGAATTTTCATATGTGGTTGGAAAATTTGTGAATGGAAACGAAAAGTTTGAAAAATTGTTATCGTTGCAAAGATATTCAATTTCTAAACATGGATTAGGATATGATCCTTTTGATAGAGATTGTTCATTAATTTCCAAATTTACTAAGGATGGAAAAATCGCTCAATGTGCTAGATTCTTGAAAGATGGTCACATAGAAATTGCTTGCAAAAGTACTAGAAGATGTGTTAAGGTTAAGAAAATTTGGGTTATTAAAGGCACAACACCACCTAATGTGGTTTATATGGCTAACCAAAATAGACCCAAAATGGCTTGGGTACCTATAAGAAGAAAGAACGTTGATATTCAGAGGTACAAGCAAGGATGAAAGGCCGTCAAGCACTTGGTACATCGATAGCGGATGTTCAAGACACATGAGTGGAGACAAGAACCTTTTTGCGGAAATCAAACCAAAGAATCAAGATTATGTCACTTTCGGAGACAACAAAAAAGGTAAGGTCATTGGAATTGGTAAAGTGGGTAAGGAACCTTTGCCAACCATTGACAATGTTTTGCTTGTTGATGGGTTGAAACATAATTTGTTAAGTGTCTCTCAACTTTGTGATATGAATTTTAATGTAAGTTTTGAATCATCACATTGCCTGGTTAAGAAGGATGGTCATGTAGCTTTCATTGGTTTAAGACATGGAAATACATACATTGTTGATTTACATGATGATAGTTCGTTTAATGAAAAGTGTTTAGTAACATTAGAAGAAAATGCATTTTTATGGCATAGAAAATTAGGACATGCACCTTTGCCTCTAATCTCTAAGCTTTCAAAAAATGACATTGTAAGAGGTTTGCCTAAAATAAGATTTGTTAAAGAACACTTGTGTGAATCATGTTTAAAAGGCAAACATGTTAGAGAATCTTTCAAACCAAAGAAAGAAATTTGCACATCTAGAATTCTTGAACTTGTGCATATGGATTTGATTGGACCATCTAGACATGCTAGTCTTAGTGGAAAATTATATGTCCTTGTGATTGTGGATGATTTTTCTAGATTTACTTGGGTAAGATTTCTTTCTAATAAAAGTGATGCTTTTAACGAATTTACCAAGTGGTGTAGGTTGGTTCAAAATGAGAAAAATTTGTCCATCGTTGCAATTAGAACCGATCATGGAGGAGAATTTGAATGTGAACCTTTCGAAAGTCTTTACGACAAATACGGAATGGAACATAATTTCTCGACACCAAGGACTCCGCAACAAAATGGTGTAGTAGAAAGAAAAAATCGCTCACTTGAGGAAATGAGTAGAACCATGTTAAATGAATACAACCTTCCTAAATCATTTTGGGCGGAAGCAGTTAATACCGCATGCTACGTCATCAATAGGGTGCACTTGCGAAGAGACAAAAATAAGACACCCTACGAACTTTGGAAAGGTAAGAAACCCAATATTTCTTATTTTCATCCTTTTGGTTGTAAGGTCTTTATTCATAATAATGGAAAGAACAATTTAGGGAAATTTGATTCAAAATCTGATGTTGGTGTGTTTATTGGCTATTCTCAAACTAGTAAGGCTTTTAGAGTTTATAATAATAGGACTAAATGTGTTGAAGAAAGTATTCATGTTAAATTTGATGATATGATTTCACCCCCGAGAAAGGTTTGTTTTGATGATGATGCAGGAAGTTCAGGTAATAAAGTTGAAGAAATTGTATCCAAGATTGAGGAATTGAAGCTAGACGAAGAAAACCATGTACCCAATATTAAATCGTGGGCAAAAGCAAAGAACCATCCTATGGAGCAAGTCATTGGTGATTTAAATGATGGTGTAAGAACCAGGAGAAATATCTATGAGAATATGAGCAATTCAGCCTTCATCTCCTTAGTAGAACCCAAGAATATAGAAGAAGCTCTTAAAGATGAAAACTGGCTCTTAGTTATGCAGGAAGAGCTAAATCAATTCAAGCGGAATGATGTATGGGATTTGGTAGCTCCACCAAAGGACAAAACTATTATTGGAGTCAAGTGGGTAATCGGATTAAATATGATGAGAATGGTGAAGCGATTAAAAATAAATCAAGGTTAATGGCTCAAGGATTTTATCAAGAAGAAGACCTTGATTACAATGAGACATATGCTCCTGTGGCTCGGTTGGAGGCAATTAGACTGTTATGTGCCTTTGCGTCTCATAAAAGGATCAAATTAAATCAAATGGACGTCAAAAGTGTATTTCTCAATGGATACATTCAAGAGGAAGTCTACGTCAAACAACCGCCGGGATTTGAAGATCACGAGCGTCCAGATTATGTTTACAAACTCAAAAAGGCACTCTATGGACTGAAGCAAGCACCTAGAGCATGGTATGAAAGGTTAAGTACTTTTCTAACTCAACATGGGTATGTTCGTGGTAAGATCGATAATACTTTATTCATTAAACATGTTGACAATGATATGCTTATTTGTCAAATTTATGTTGATGATATTGTGTTTGGTGCTACTAATGAATTTTGTGTAAGGAATTTAGTGATTTAATGCAAGGCTTAATTTGAAATGAGCATGATGGGGGAACTCAAGTTCTTTCTTGGATTGCAAATCAAGCAACACAAAAATGGCATTTTCATCCACCAATCGAAGTATACCAAGGAACTTCTTAAGAAGTTTAAAATGGATGGATGCAAAGTGGCAGCAACACCAATGGCAATAAATCTGGTCTTGGAAAAACATGAACATGAAGAAGATGTTGATCAAAAACTCTATAGAGGTATGATCGGCTCTCTTTTGTATTTAACTGCCTCTAGACCTGATATTATGTTTGCCACATGTCTTTGTGCTAGATTTCAATCTTGTCCGAAGATTTCTCATTTGAGTGCTTGTAAAAGAATTTTTAGATACTTGAGTATAACTATTAATCATGGTTTGTAGTATCCTAGTTGTGATTCATTTGATTTGTATACATATAGTGATGCTGATCATGGTGGTTGTAGAATTGATAGAAAAAGCACTAGTGACTTGTGTCATTTCTTAGGATCATCTTTGATATCTTGGGCTAGTAAAAAGCAAGTTAGTGTAGCCATTTCCACTGCTGAATCTGAATATGTAGCAGCTGAGAGTGCTTGTGCCCAAGTTCTTTGGATTAAACATCAATTGCTTGATTATGGTATTGTGGTTAAAAATATTCCTATTTATTGTGATAATACTAGTGCAATTTGTTTGAGTAAAAATCCTATATTGCATAGTAGAACAAAGCATATAGAAATTAGACATCATTTTATCCGTGATCATTGTTTAAAGGTGACATCTCTTGAAGCATGTATCAACTAGTGATCAATTGGCTGACATTTTACTAAACCTCTTAAGGAAGATGTGTTTGTGAACATTAAATTGAGATTAGGCATGTGTGATTTAAATTCCTTTGGTTGAATTTGAGTTTGCTACATTAAATGGTCAATATATGAGGCACATATGCAATTACATCCAAAGATTTCATCATCATATTTTACACTTAGACTACCAGTAGACTAATTGGAGTTTCAGTCTATTGCTAAGGATTAATTCGAGTTATCTTGAGTTGGATATTGACTTGTTCTGGGTTAGAAGGAGATTATGTGGAAAATTAGTCGAGGTATGGTTTACACAGCTCTCTGGACATGAATTTTGAGAGGATAAGTCGACTTATGCATTGGACAAGTCGACTTATGGAGGTCGATAAGTCGACTTATGTGGAGCACAAGTTGACTTATGTATGGACGGACCCTTTAAAAAAACCCTTCATCCTTTCACTTCTCCGAAAACTTTCTCACTCTAACCTTTGAAATCTCTTGCCTTAACTCGACTTAAACCTTGAAATCTCTTCAGATCCACTATACCCATCATCAATCCACCACATTTAACACAAAACTCATTCTCCATCTCTTCAGATCTATCCTTCTTTTTCGAAAACTCCTCTCTCAAAACCCTAACCCTAACCTGCGTTTTTCCATCTTCTCTCTACAAAACAAATGGCTCCTCAAAAATCTTCTCAGAAAGCGAAAGAAACTGCTCAATCTCAAGGTCCCCACGTTCCTCAAAGACCACGGCCGGGGTCCTCATCAAGGGAGATCGTCGAGGAGGATGACGCGATTGAACCCAGATTTGTTTCGAGGATGCTCAAACATTGTATTATAAGGTACTTAAAGATGAAGTATTGATTCCTCTATGAGATTTGATTGGACTGAGTTAGATAGTAGCGAGTTCTCGATGTGTTTCTTGAAATTGTTAACCTTGGGCTAAAAGATTTTTGGGTTTTCATGATGATATCTATGAAGAAGCAAAAAGGAATTCTATGCGAATCTGGTTGTGATTGGAAGTAATGTTGAGGATGGAGTTACCTTAGCCTCTAAAATTAACGAGAAAGCAATATATCTTGGTGAATCGATTTGTGTACCATGTTTCATTTGCTAGAGGAGGAGTTAGGCCTAGAGCTTTCTTCTCGATTTTGAGATTTTGAGGAATCTTGAGGTGACATCGATGAGGAAGTCAAGAGAATTTCGGCTATACCGAGGAAAAAGGGGCTGATTTGTTAGTTCGGTTATGTACTGATCATTCCCCTCCATTTGAGGCGATGGATCTACCTTTGAATTATCGGTTACTCCATTATGCGATAAATAGGGTTGTGTACCCAAAGAAAGCGAGTAATAATCAGATTACTTCTCTAGATAAGGAGATTCTGTGGCATATGGAGGAAGGAAGGAAAATAAACTATCCGAGCTTAATTATTCAAATGACGAGGAAAAAGGCGAGCCTATTACGTGGACAGCTGAAGGGGAAACTAGTTCGGCATAAAGGAATGCCGTATGCCGCACTGATTACCCATATCTCTCAGGTTAGAAAATGCAATCTGCATTCCTATGTTAGTTTTCCTTATCCTCAAAGTTGGAGATTCACGCCTTACAACTTAAGGAGTATGAAGCTGGTTAGAACAGTTGAACAAGGTTGGGTTTACTCCTATCATGTTGAGAAGCTTGGGTTGGCGTTGGTAGGTGAGCGGTACCTTCAAGGAAGCGATCTAGGACAATGAGCGTCCAAGTAGCTCACGACCAAGTAATGTCGGAAGAAGTGAGGTCTCTCAAAGTGATATTCAGAAATTGAGATCAGTTGGATGAGATAAATGAGCGACATGATGATCAACAAGATGTGCTTGTAAGATTGGAAAGAAAATTGATGAACAACGCAGCATACTTACCCGCAGAGAAAAGCATCAAGAAGATTTTGACAAGCTAGGATGTAAGCACGATGATTCTTAAATCCGATGTCTTTGCATTGTGCCTTGACCAACATTTCATCTTCTATTGTTGTTTTATGTGTTTTTATATGCTTTGTGTTGGATTCACATCTTTTGTAATGACTATTACTATCATTTGTGTTTGATGTTATGTTTGGTTTTAAACTTCATTAATCTTCATTTCTCTATTGATTTTTTATTATGACAAAAAGGGGGAGTAAGATTGAAATTGATATTTGATTAAGGGGGAGTGAAAATTTCATTGATTTGCGATTTTATTGATTTCTATTTTAATCATTGATTTATAAATTAAGGGGGAGACAACCTAACCATCAAGACAAGGGAAACCTTGATCAAGTTTTATGTCTTTCAAATTTCTTGTCAATTTCTAAATATTTTGTCATTATCAAAAAGGGGGAGATTGTTGGACCAATGGTGGTTGACAAATTAAATCCCTTTATGTTTTGATAATAATAAAATATCTAGAATTAGTTAAGAAATTATTTCAGGTACTATTCAATGAAAGAGTTGTGCAAATCAAGAAGAGCAAGTGTTTAATCATTAAAGAATCAAGATGGGAGTTGCCTTCTAAGAGAAAATGTTATAAAACATAAGGATTATAGAGGATTTGGTCGGATGTTACCATTGAAGTCAATACAAGTCGACTTACATGGAAATATAACAATACAAGTCGACTTATCATACACAAGTCGACTTATTGAGGACGACAAGTCGACTTACATGGGACAAGTCGACTTATTGGAGAGCGGAGTTATAATTTTTACGTAAATGGTTGAAACAAGTCGACTTATACATTCGACAAGTCGACTTATGGATGCACCAAATCAGCTCCAACGGTCCAATTAGCCAAAAATGGAATGGAGATTATCAAGGAACGGCTATAACAAATCAAGCAACGGCTAGAAGAGCTCCAACAGCTATATTTCTTCAAGTATAAATAGAGGATGATGGAAGAAGAGTATATATAAGTTCCACAAGTCTAAATACTCTTCTATTGCTTCAAATTGACTATTGCTCTTATTTTGTTACTATATTGTTTTGAGCACTTGTTCTTCAATCTTTACTATATTTCTTTTACAATTTGAGTGACGAGTGGAAGGTCACGTGTGAGGTAGGATTTGTGCCGGAAGACAAATCGTTTATAAGGTAGCTTGAGCCGGAATTCAAGTGGCATTGTAAAAAGTTTACACTCAACTACAAAGTGTGCAATAAAGTGATTGGCAAAATCCTAAGTGGGAGCTTAGGTAGAGGACGTAGGTCTTAGCACCGAACCTCTATAAAAACAAGTGTTTGATCTTCTTCCCTACACTTTTCAATTAAGTTTATCAAAATTGTTTTTGTGTGTTTTAACTTCTGATTTTCTTGTAGAAATTCTCAAAGAATTTTAAAGATCAATTCAACCCCCCTTCTAGATCACTAACAAAAATAGAGGTCCCATTTAAAGGAGTTACTAAAGCTAAGAACATATTAATGGCGTGTCAAACCAACAAAAATAAATTCCTACTCTAGAATACTTAAGTGAGTAAAGTGGTGAATAGGGTCGAACCACAAAGACCAATGTAATAATTATTTATTTGTGTGAAGTAAAAAAAAAGATGAAAATAAAAATAAAAATAATAAAATTAATTTGATTTGGGAATGATTGTTGGGACCCGATCTCTGAACCGGATCCCAACCGGAAGACAAAATGAAAGTGGCCGAAACTAAAGCGAATTCAAATCGGACAATACAGTCCGAAGGCGAATTGAAGAACAAAATGCAAACGAATCGAAGCAAAGCTGGCGGAAAGCGAAAAAAAAAGCAAAAGTGAAATCGAATCGTAAGGCAAAATATACCGAAGCAGAAAAACGAAGCGAACTCACATCGAATTCACAAGTGGAAACATAAACATGTCGGAAGCAAATCGAAATCGGAAATCGAAAGAACACACGAATTGAATTGAATTACAAAACGGAGACAAAATGATAACGGATCCGACATCCGATAACAAGAACAAAGAAACATGATCGCGTTGGAAATCCTTAAGACATTTCAAAACCATTATATTTTTTTTCTTTTTTTTTCTCTACTCAAGGCAATCTTATTTCCTTTTTCTTGGAAAATTGTCCTCAATCAAAAAAAAATTCAAATCATACACACTTCTTATACATGCAAACAATCCCAAAATTCATCTTTTAAACATCTAATTCCTTTTTTTTTATTCTTTTTCAACTTATCATCAACAAAATTTTGGCAGCATAACGGCTGCATTTTGACTAACCCAAACCTGCAATGTGTTTAAAACACACTTCTAAAATTCCCAAACAATCACATAAACATCAAAATCCACCGGACCCTCCGTCCGGGATCTCAGCATACACAAACACAAACCTATATCTAGTACTTCCCATATCAGAAATCATCCATCTCAAATCCAAAATTTTCATAATTACAATATATCACACTCTTTTATAAACACCATTTCATAATTCATCACATCCATAGCCAAATCAACAATCATATCTCAATTCCATAAATAATTTCATAAATCAAATCCAAAACCTAAACCAATTATATTCATATACAATTCATAACTCAGATCAATACCCAAATCCCGAATTCATATGCTTCATACTCAATTACATACAAACTTCATAAATCATTTACATCCTGAAATAAATACTTTAGATACATAAATGGCAATACAAGCCATATACAAACTTAATACCAAAATCCCAATTTACACAAAATACAAACGATACAATATCGAACTTGACACTCTTTCATCCGGTCTCCTACTCTAATACTTGGAGATGGGGATGAAAGGGGGGGGGGGTGAGCACAAAGCTCATGGATAATATGTTTATAAATTGAAAAATAAGCAAAAACATATTTGCAAAAACCTTTGCCATTTTACTTTAGAAGTTTCACGTTAGAAAGATTTGGCAAATTCGTTATTTCTCAAAATTTTCAAAACATTGCCAAACAATTACGATAAATTTTCGTCTGAAAAACCACAATCGTTTATTTCTCAAAATTTTTACATTTCTTTCACATTTCATGAACAAAGTCGATATTTCTTAAACATTTTCAAAATATGCAATGCATTACACTTAGAAACAAAAACAAAACACATAACACATCAAATGGTCTGGTTCGGTCCAAAATAGAACATACTGCACATTTCCCGCATAGCGGTCCTGTGCAGCCGTGAACGAACGTACTACACTTTCCCGCATAGCGGTCCGGTGTAGCCGTGACTTATGGGAGTCCGAGATCAGAATTCCAGTGCCACTAGCGGGTAGCTGGGAGAAGGCTATAAAAATAGGCAAGTGCGCACTTGTCCCACTTATGGGATCTGACCAAACCCACATAACATATAATCGAAAACGAAAATTCGGATTGCCCGAAGGCACTTTTCGAAAATCTTAATTTTTTAGCTTTTTCAAATCACATATTCATATCGTGTCAATACTTGACACATTCGCATATCCACATATCACATCAATTTATATAGCAATCACATTCAATCTCAATTTATCAATTTAATCACATATAAATCAAAATCATAACAATGAATGCAATAATTTTCTTTCAAACATATATGAATTCATAAAGCATATTGCTCAAATTTTCCAAATAATTCGAAAACATGATTTTTATAAATCTTGCATTTTCTAAAAATCATTCCTAAAATATCTTTCGAAATCATAATTTTCAAACATTTACCTAAACAGTAATTTCTTAAAATTTAACACATGCTTAGCTTAAAATTCAATAAATAAACATACTACCCACCTCGAATCGATGCTAGAAGCTCGTCCTTAGCTTCAATTTGACTATTACTTCTTTCTTTCTTCCAATTTAACATTACCTCTATCTCCTTCAATTTCGGATTTTTTTGGTTCAAGATGAAGCTCTCTTCATCCTCCCCTTTTTCTCTCTTGGAACAACGTCAAAAACTCTCTTCTAGTGGTAGAAAAATCGAGCCTTAGCTTTCTCCCCTTTTCTTTCTCCTTCTCCACCACCGAATGCTTCTCTTCTCCTTTCTCTTCTTATTTCTTTCCTTCTTTTCTCTTAAGTGTCCTGAGTTACCTCTTAAAAGTGACAGCCAAGTCTTTTATATGTTTCCATGTCATTAAATGAGGGAGAAATGACTTAATTGCCCCTCCATTCAAAGCCTTTAACTTATGTCCTTAAGTGGACTTCCCAATATGCCCCTAACTTCATGCTACTTTAGGACATTTTCTAATCATCAATTTGAAGGAATTTGCCAACACTTCCTTCTAGAGAAATGTTCCCCTATGTATTAATTTCATAATTCCATAAAAATTGTTCCATTTGGAGCACTACATCAAAAGTTATGCTCAAAACATTTCAGATATGTCTTATGCTAAATCATTTTCCAGTACGATTATTTCCGTCCAAATATTGACATTCTAAATCACAAAATTGAAATTCTATGTATTCATAAAAATTTTAGACCTATTTCTCTAGTTTAATCCAAATCAAGAATCACCTCATTCGGATCTCTATAGCTCCAGATATCTGCAAATTACTGAAGCATGCTCAGACTTTTTTAACCGATCATCACACTTTGTTTCAATCCAACTTTTTCAATTTAATATCGATACCGATCAACATGGTATGGAGAGATATAAAACTGTCTTAGGAATCCAACACTTTAAAAATCAGGTCGATCAAAGGTTGGATGAAAAAGTTATGGCCAAAAGAAAGAAGAGAGGTCGGTTGGATGAAAATCGACCTCGCAGGCCGATCGATAAGCGCGCAGAGGCGCGCGGGGGCCTGCTCGCCCGATACTTTACCCCAATGGAAAGATAAAAACATAATATAAAGCTTTCATGAAGAACTTAAGAGCAAATTCAGCCTCTATATAGTTCAAAAATTCAATCAAAGTTACTATCTGAATACTCTCATTAGAACAGTAACAAAACTTCTAAAATTCATAATTTCTTATCCCATTGTCCAAAAATTCTATACTTTATATCAAAATAAATATCAGAACATTATCTAAATCTTTCATGAAGAACTCAAAAGCAAATTCAACTACTAACTGGGTCAATTATTCAGTCAAAGTTTCTACCATATCATTTGTCAACCTATGCCACATTCGAATTTCCAAATTTTATAACTTTTGATTCCGACATCAAAAAATATCATACTTTATGGCGACGGAAAGCTCTCAACATAAGCTACAAGTTTCAAGAAGACCATTTTCTCAAATTTTGCCTAAATAAAAAATTCAACTCTCAAGTCAAACTTTCAATACCCAAAAGTCAACTTTCTTAATTCTTCAAATTCTCATACTTTCACTATTTATTTCATGCTTTTCAATTCCATTTCAATCAACCCATTCACTTTAACTTTCATAAATCATATAACTCTACTCAAATTTCAAAGTCATCAAAACCAATCACTTCATTTCTTATCAATTTCCTTTAAGCACAATAACATCTATAACACAATACTTATACAAACACACTCATTTAATTTCATTTAATATTTCTAAATTTCACTCAAAGATCGGGGTCCAACAATGATTGATTTTAGAACACGAAAATAGAGCACGAAATCACATCGAAGGAAATTAAAAATAAAGATTGAAAGCAATATAAAGAAAAGCCTAGCCAAGGTACTCTCCCGGTTGATACTGTAATTCGATCATAGACTCAAAAAAATATAAATCTCGTTCATTCTTATGGATAAAGTTATAGCAGACAGTGAACAACACATATCAACCAATCCATTCGTAGTTATTTGATAATCCTGAGTAAAGCTCCGCAGAATATAATCTATGGCAGCACTAGGCTCTAATGGACCTTTGTCTTAGCCAACAGAATCGGAAAAGCCGCAATCTATTTAGACTAAATTATTTAATCTCACTAATTTCTTAATTGAAATTAATTCTCCACTTTGATAGATAGCAATCACGGATTAACTAATCTATTCGGTAATTTATTATCAAGTCAATCAATTAACAAGCCTCATTAATCAACAGACTCGACAATAATAAATCAATTAAAGCGCAGAGATCAAGTAAACATAAGAAATAAATGAAAACAATTAAACCACGAGAGTCTCACGAACTACATGAATCAAACGTAAAGTACCTTGTTTAGATTAAAAACTTAGCCACACATAATGCTAGTCTCTATCTATTATAGCTGAAATTAACAAATTAATGTTGGAGTTCAACCTTCACTGTTACCAAATGAACTAGCTTCAGCTCCTGAAATACCCTTCAACGTTGGTCACCGCCTATAGCAAAGAAACTTTTAATCCCTCGCCCTTAAAGCTCTGCCGCTGTCGTCTATTCTTCTTTTATGTGATAAAAATATCAAATCTTCTCTCCCAGTGCCGCACTATTCACTTTCCTCACTATAGCTGATTGAAGTGACAAATAAGGGTCACCTCCTCTCTACTAAACACGTCTATACCTTTCTTTTGTCCTTTTCCAAATATAGGTTCTTCTCCTCCAAAAGCTACCGCCGTCCCTCTCTAGAGCTCCCTTCTTTGAGTAATAATATTCTCCTCTCTAAGCTGCCGTCAACACACCTTCGTGCATCCCTGTCAATGATAAGCCAAATAAATGTTCAGTATTAAAAGATTAAGAGACGCTACAGCCAAGAGAAATAAGCAATTAAATTAAAAGAGGAGGCTGGAAGCTGGGGGTTAGCGTGGAATCAACGAGATGCTAGCAACAGGTGGCGTCGTTTGGAGGAGAGCAACGTGGCCGGCACACTTCCCTATCAGTTCTCCTAATTTTTGCAATTCTCTCCACTCAAAACTCTCTTGCTTTAGCTCACGTCGACACTGTCGAAAGAATAATCCCCCCTCCTATCTCCTGCCGTCACTCTCTTAATTCTCCCCCTAGGTTTTTGTTCCTTCTCATTAAATGAACTGGGCCCCTTTTTTTTTCTTTTCAAAGGTCCAATGTTTCAGCCTCTTTAATGTCCCTCATGGCACTTGTTCAATCCTTAGACAATTAAAACCCATTCATAAACCCTCCTTCAAAGGCCACGCAGCCTTCTTATGCGTTTTACTTAAGCCCTTAGCTAATTGATTTATTTCTTTCTTTTGTAGCTTGTTACGCCTACGTCCATTTAGTTGCGTTTTGTGCTTGATTGGACTATTAGCATTGCAACTCTTTAAAGTCTCCTTGTGCCTGAAGCCACGCATCTCCTTGACTCAAATGTTTGCATTTTATGCTTGTCCTGTAGATTGAAAAGACAATTTAATTAGCTGCTTCAATTTATTTTAAAAAATTTTATCTTTTTAAACTCAAAAATATATCAATATATCCAACCTAATAGTCAGCCCAAAAAGAACACAAATCAAACATTTTATCATAAAAATAGGATTGAAATCACGTGTGAATGCATAGGAAAATATCAAAAAATTTAATCCTATCACATATAAAGTAAAAGTAAAGGAGAAGACATTATGAGAAGAGGAAGAGGAAAAGGAAAATGATAGTGGGAAGTCAATAACATGTAGAGATAGAATAATGACTAAAGAAGTGGAAAACTAGAAGATCTATCAAGCTTTAGAAGAGGAAGCAAGGGCTCGAGGAAAAAATCAATAAAAAGAGGCTAAAAGAAACAATTAGGAGAATGCTAGTACCAAAAGTTAATTGAAGAGAGACAAAACTGAGAGAGAGATAACCCACCATACAGAACATACAACGTTTAAGAGAAGCTAGAGCTTCTCTTTCTAAAAATTATGACTAAAGCTCTTTTGAAAATAATATAGTATTACTTCAAAGTGAAATAAAATATTAATCTTAAAATGGGGCAAGGAACCATAAAAACTATATAATTTAAATGTAACTTATATTTCTATTTCACTATTAAATTTAAAACTGAACTTTATATATATATATATATATATATATATATATATATATATATATATATATATATATATATATATATATATATATATATATATATATATTAAATCCCAAATTGATGTTTACAAACAATTTTACATCATATATTCTATAAAATAAAATTGTAAAAAATTAAAAAGGACTTACACTTAGTATACCCACTTCTTTAAGTCTCTTATTTTAATTTTCATTTCACTTATTATTTTAAATTTCTATATTTACGATATGTTATACAATATTTAAGTTCGTGCATATGAATTTTTAAATATTACCATTATTTTCTATTTGTATATGTAAAAGATTGTTACACAAGTTAAGTTGCATAAAACTTTTATAAATTTTATATGTTTATGATACATAAAACTTAATTATTAGATACCTTAACTTTCAATTTGCATAAACATAACTTGTACCTAATTCTAGTAGAAAGGATAAATTACTTATTTTAATATAATTAATGATTCTTTTAAAGGAACTTAATATCAAAATATATTTGATATAAACTAAAAGTTAAATTATTTAATATTATTTTTAAAACTTTGATCATGCTAAAAATAAACATTTTATGATATATTTTATGTTATTTTATCCATTATTTTATTTGAAAATGATTGCTTATTATTGTCAATACATATAAGTAGTAAATAAAATGGGTATACCTCAAGATAGAGGGATAGGAAAATTTATATAATTACTCAACTATTACAATCTTATCAACTTAAAACTTTTTAGGTTGCTAATATATATAGACTAGTTGGGGAATTGGTGATGCTAACATAAGTGAAAAACTAGATCACGCTCTATGTAACCCAAATTGGCATCTAATGTTTTAGGAAGCAAAGGTGATCCATCTTTCTAAGGTGTTTTCGGACCACTACTCTATATTACTATTGTTATAAAGGTTTTCCTAGATACTGAACTTATAACAAAGTCACGCCTGCTCCTTTACACAATATGTAACACCCCACTCCTGTGCGACCCGAACCCGACATCGACGGTGGTATCCGAGTCCGTGCCCTGCGAGGGTGGCGTGCTAAAACACTCATTCAGTAGTCGGTACATTTTTTTTTACAATATATGCGGAATTCAAACCCCAAGTTAGGTCCTCATTCAATCATATACAATTCCATTATACACAATTTCCAATAGCCATTCGGGCTTATTTACCAAATATAAATATACACTTCATTTCATAAATAAAGACATGCAATGCAGACGCGAACTGATCCCAACTTCTATCCTTCACTTAAATCCTGCAAATATACTCCCGTTGGCCTAACGGGGTATTCTTCTGATCCTGAAAAATAATTGCAAATTTTGGGTGAGTTTTACAAACTCAGTGATTGACCATCATCGATGGCTCACTCATCACATATCACATAAGACATATATTTCATAAGTCACATTTCATTACACATTTTTTTCCTATATCGCACATGTTCATATTATTTCACATTCAATCACTGAATCAATCTCACTTTATTTCCTATATCACATTATTTCCCATATTCATATCATTTCATTAACAACCATATTGAATCATATAAACTTGTTCAGTTATTTCACATTCAATATCATTTAATCATTTATGTCATGCATACTCAGTGTATATGTGAGACTCATTTTCCAATTATTACTCTGTTGTAACCGAGTGCCTGAACTGTCCCATATAGGGCTCATTGATAACTGTCCCATGTAGGGCTCATTGATAGCTGTCCCATGTAGGGCTCATTGATAGCTATCCCATATAGGGCTCATTAATCGTTAAGCTTGTAGCTCTGATCGGTGGCTACTCTAGTCACAACGGTCATTGTCTGATCATGCATTCATATATGTAATGCATATGTCACAATGTATCACCCACAATTATCTATCCCTTTCAATCACTTCTCATATCATCGGACTTAGTCCGACATTTCACCCTTGAAGTGGAGCATTTCACAGTTTCGTTCATATCCAAATACACATTTGTCAATCAAATAAGTATAAGGCATTTTTTTGCCTTTCACCAAATCAAAATTTTCACTCAAATGCATATGGAATGCGTATGTGACACTTTTTTTCCATTTATTTCAGTGTTGTGACCGAGCGCTCAAACTGTCCTAATATGGGCGCATTAATGGTTGAGCTTGAGGCTTTGAAATCATTGTGGGCTCAAGGCCCAAGTACGGTGAGCTTTTAGCTCTCGATGGCTACTCCGGTCACAACTATCATTATCTGATTTTGCACTCATGCATGGAATACATATGTAAAAAAAATGCAGTATTTCAATCACAATCAATCCCAAATAGTTCACAATCACATTTAATCACAATCCTATTGACACACATTTCAAACACGGAGGGTCCAAATTCACAGACAATTTGCACTTCTATATTATAATCTCCCATTTCATAGGACCTTCTCTCCAGAATCCATAATCAAATGCAACTCACTAACCCACCATTATTCACCACAGTTTAATAAAGGAAAAATTTTTAAGCATATAATAATTGAGGAACTGTCTAGGTCACTCACCTCATATCCATGCTTGAATCTTATCCAAAGAATCAATTTCTTCATTATTTCTTTCCTTCATCTAAGTTAAAATTCTCTACGCCATAATCACCCAGATTCAACATCACTTACTACATAAACACTAAAATTGAGCTTAAGAAAAACAAATCCATACCAATCATAAGTCATATGAATCAAAACCTTTCACAACTTAGCAAATCAAAATCTCAATTTTTACCTCCATCTTCACCAATTTCGGAAATTTTCTTGGCTCATCATGGAGCTCTCTTCTTCTTCCATCTTTTTCCTCCTTGGATCAACCTAAAGAGCTCACTTAAAGACCCATAAAAATCGAACCCTACTCTTTCTTCTTTCTTCTTCTCCCATCCGAAGGCTCTCGACTCTTCTCTTTTCTTCTATTTCTCTCCTTTTTGTTTCTGTCAATTTCGTGCATCACTGCCCTTCTTATACTAAAGCCCATTCTCCTTATTTATCAACTTGCCATTAATGACTGAGAGAAGACCCTTATGCCCTTACATATAAGCCTTATAACTTAACCCTTTAAGTGATGCTCCAAAAATGCCCTTCCTTTTTTCCTTAAAACTGACATCTTGGCCCCTTATTTCGATCAGGTAAATAAAAAAATTTGATAAAACTTTCTTCTAAAGAGATGTTCATCTATGGCTTACGAATCCATCGCTTCAAGAATCAGATCGATCGGAGCTCTATATCTCAAAATATCTCAAAAATATTGAAGTCTGTTAGATATTTCGTTTGGACCAAAACTAAATCAAGACTGAACGCTACACGTAACTTCACTCCAGAAGTTGAACATCTTCGAGGCTAAATTGTCGATCTGTTCCTTCATATAACTTGTAGATCTATGTCTCTAGTTTCATTTAAAAGAAGAATCCGATCTATTGGAGCTCTATAGCTAAAAATATCCCCAAAATACTGAAGTCTGTTCAGACCATTACAAAGTTGAGACTGAACACTACACCTAACTTCAATCCAGAAATTGAAAGTCTTAGAGGCTCAATTGTCAATCGGCTCCTTCATATAACTTGTAGATATATGTCTCTATTTCATTTAAAACAAGAATCCGATCTATTGGATCTCTATAGCTCAAAATATCTCCAAAATACTAAAGTCTGTTCAGACCATTACAAAGCTAAGACTGAACACAACACCTAACTTCAATCCAAAAATTGAAAGTCTTAGAGGCTAAATTGTCAATCAGCGCCTTCATATAACTTGTAGATCTATGTCTCCAGTTTCATTTGAAACAAGAATCCGGTCTATTGGAGCCCTATAGCTCAAAATATCTCCAAAATACTGAACGATGTTTAGACTTTTTTCACCGGTCAGCTCACTTTAATCAGGTCGATCCTTCTTCATTTAATGTCAAAACCGATCGATTTGGTATGGAAAGATAGAAAAATGTCTTAGAAATCTAACGCTTCAAAAATCGGGTCGATCGGAAGTCGGACGAAGAAGTTATGCTCAAAAGAGTGAAGGGAGATCGGTCGGCCGAAAAATCGACAGAAATGCCGCTCAGTCAATTGGTCAAGCGGTGCGCGAGGGCTGGCGCTCGGCCTGTCGAGCGCTGGGCTGGTCGAGCTCTTGCGCTGACGAGTGCTCGAGCTGGCCGATCGGCCAACCTAATCGACCTTCCAACTTCTAACGCTTAAAACTTTTGACTCCGAACTTCGAATTAGACAACATTGGTGTCTATTTCATAGATAAAAGAGAGCTCTACAATTTTCAAGAAGAACTCAAAATCAATTGAGGTCTCTAAAGGAGTCAAAAATGCACTCAAAGATGACCGATCGATAATCTCCTCAAAACTTTAAAACAACACCCCAACTTGTAAACATCATAACTTTTGACCCAGAACTCCAAATTTGACAAACTTGGTGTCTACGGAAAGTTAAAAGAACCCTATACAACTTTTATGAAGGCCTTAAAAATCAGATCGACCTCTAAATGGATTAAAAACTCCACACAAAGTGACTGGTTGATCAGCTTCACACTAAACAGCATCAGAACTTCTAAAAATTATAACTTTCTACTCCCTTGTCCAAAATTTGCGTGCCTTATATCAATGGAAAGATAAAAACAAGCTCTAAAATGTTCATGAAGAACTGCAAAGCAACTTCAACCTCTAGATAAGTCAATTTTTCAATCAAAGTTTCTGCCCTGTTAGTAATCACCTAAGCAATATCCAAACTTCAAATTATCATAACTTCTTGCCCTGATATCAAAAAATTGTATACTTTATGGCGTTAGAAAGATGGAAACACAAGCTACAGCTTTCATTAAGACCCCTTTGACTAATTCCATCTAGATCAGTACAGTTTTGCCGTTAAAGTTCCTGAACACCATTCCTACACTTAGGACGACTTATCAACATATCAACTTCAATTCTTCACCCTATACCACATACTCTTCATCTAATTCATCGCAAACTCAAAATTTAAAACTCCAACATGTTCTTCCCAAGCAATAACTCAACAGTGAAGATTTATGCACATACACGTTCCTTTTTGCAAAGCCATACATAATCTCATACAATGTCTATTTAGCAAAACAAACATACTACTTTCACTCTTTCAACACCTTCTACCCATAAATTTTTAGAAATTCACATTTCCTATCTTTTATACCCGGCAATTGTCAATGAATGCATGTACCACTTTATGAGTCAGTAATCATTATGTAAATGCATGTATGCTAATAAGATGCATGAGCAAAACCAATGCATTTCCTTTGTCTCTCCTTGAGCACACTTGTACAATATTTTGGGTCCTCACCCTTCATTTGGGGACGGGATGTTACACAGTAATCCTCCTTAGTTCCATTTAAACAAGACTCATCCTTGCCACATAATCGTCGATCAATTAACTTTTTCTCAAATGCCTCATAGCCTTTATAGTGTTTAACTCTCACACACTTGTAAGAATATTACGTAAGCAATGGATAATCAAAGGCAATAATAAATACACAAAAACTAAAGTAAAATCCAACCTTTATTACTTCCCCAAAAGTATCCAAAGGAATGCTCTCTCTCGATGTGGTCCCCTCGCACCTAACTCTGTTAAGGAGAAATGCTCAAATAAACTATTTATAAGCAGCTGTGGCTTTACAATTCAAAATCTTAATTAAAATGAACTAATTAGATCAAATCTTATCCATATCAAATTACTTCACACTAACCAATTGGATGCAACTCCTATCTAAATAGGACTCTGTCTAATAGATTTTAGCTACATTATAAATAATAAGATAAGAGATTACATTTAATTGGGAAAGATACATCTATATCCATGAAGAACTCCATTATCTTTAGATGATCCCACATGGTTATTATCTTAGATGACCTTTTTTTTCTAACCAACATTAAGATCTTGTTAAAGAATTTTAATCAACATTATCATATTCTAAATTCTATGGATAGATGTTTAATCATTCAAAGGGCATCCGTCGAGGTGAACTGGTATAACCCTACTTTATAGAGGTTCAATCATTTGAAGGGCATCTATCAAAGTGATTTGATATCACCCTACCTCTTTGTACTTTGCTTAGAGAGGTTAATTAATTGAGAATAAAGTAAGAACTAAAAGCTAAAGAACAATTCAGGTAGTACAAAAGGTCCCCTTATTTTAAACTTATTATTTGTAGAAAACCTTACTCTTTTTTTAGTTTTTGGATAATAAGGTGAGTGTGATCTTGGACTGTCATTCATAGTTTTGTTTTTAGTCTATATTGTAAATTAGTTTTGACATATCACTAGTTTGATTTTCACCAAATATTAGCAAACAACTCATAAATTATAAAAGAAAACTCACTAAGGATCTTCTTAAAAGAACGAACCTCATGGTTGATTGGCAAATAATAATTTGGAACAAAGTACTACCACCTATGATTTCTTTTTTCTTTGGCTCATCATTAAGAATAGGCTCAATACTATAGATAGAATCAGCTACCTAGATGTTAACAAATCCTGTCCATTATGCTCAATATAAGAGGAATCAAGGAACCATATATTTCTTCTAGGTACTTCTGTAAATAGAATTGGGAACAAATGAAAAAGAAATGCATTTGATCTACTCTAGGAAACACTTTTTCCAGAACCATTCACTGGTTATAAACCTATAAATTTCTTCCTAATTCTATTAAAGAGATATACATAATAGCTATTAGACTTTGTGTGTAGATTATTTGGAAAGAAAGAAACTCTAGGAGATTTGCAACTAAGTTCACCTCAGTTGAATCACTCACCACATAAGTCATCAATGGGACCAGAGAACTTTTCCTACTGAAGAATATAGCACCAAATTGTAGTTCCAATTTTTTTATCCTCTGTAAACATTTAAATTTATATTCTAAACACAATTTTTGATAGGCATATCCATTGTGTTTTGAAACATGTCGAAAGGTACTCCCCTTGAATTTTATTTTGTATTGTAATTCATTTCTTTATCAATGATATTTTCTCTTTTAAATTTTTTAGCAAATATAAAAAATGACCTTTAGAATTAAACTTAATATAAGACCTTAGTAGATACCTCATGTCCCTATTATTTATAAAATAGTTACCAAGTCTCTTTATAATGAGATTGTAGATAAAATATATAACTAAATAATAGGTAGGAAAATGTCTCATTTATCTTTAGCTAAACTTAGAATTTTAATTCAATCAATACAATTTATGATTCCTTTTGATTGTCATGCAAAATTTTGATTTACCTATAGGCAACTATGAGTGTATATATCAAATTTGCAAACAATTTCTTTAAGGGAATGGACATAAAAAAGAACAAGCATCTAATCTCTTGTAAAAGGATCTATAAACCTCTAATAAATGGCGAGTTTAGAATTTGATTGAGAATGTTAAATATGATCTTTCCAGTGAAGTTAATGTTAGTCTATATATGGTACATAAGAGGGGAGTAAATTGTACATTCTCTTTTTGCCTATGTGTAAACTAATTAATAAATTACCTATTCTAATAAATGATTGTGATCAATTTATATATGATTATGATACAACAATAACAATAATAAACAAAAGAGAGTAGAGAAAGAAAAACAAAATTGATTTATAATAGTTCGATCAAATAATCTTTGCCTTTTGTCCACTTCTCAAGCTCTATTTAGGATTCATTATCTTCTTCATTCAATGGGTGAAGAATAATCCTTTATACAACATCTTTTTAAGTCATTGTGAAATGGAACTTTTATAATCCTCTTGCTTTACTACCAGTAAAGAATAACCATTTACAAATCATGTTAAAGGTAAAGAGTAACACTATATAACTCGAAGCTCCTTTTGCTTACACCAATGAACAAAAACTTAATATGCATTATGTAATCCACACATGCACCTTTTTCCTCTTAAATATCTTGAAAACTTTCTAGTATGCCCATAAAACTTTCTATAATTTATAAGAGGTTTTTATAATTAAAACAACCTAAAATAGTCATTAACAAAAATTAATTAGTATACAAATCTAGCTCATTGTTTGAACAATGATCCATATTGGTCTACTAAAGTATCAAATAATACAATATACAAAGTTATGATATATACATTTTCACTTTTTTAATGCATTGATTGACCACACCTAGACTGTAGCACCCCCTTACCATAGGATATGTACCGAGACGCCCGTAGGTCATTCCGATACACACCCTACGATAAGGGTACGCTACGAACAACCACTAACACTCCACATGGCATCAACAATCATAAAGCAGTAATATGAAATCCATTAATTTTTAAAACCATAAATTTCAAATTTCATAACCTCAAAGCAATAAACTTACACAACTGGTATGTTCTGTACATTACTCTAAAAGAAAATCAAACAAAAAGCTAGCTAGGTCATCCCTCAAAAAGTGTCAGCTGACCGACCTGTGTGCCATGACTTCTCTTGCCAACTCAATCTACACGGCAGGAAAAGTCCCTCTGGAGCTATAAGTCTACTTTCTCGGTCCTGAAAAATAATTTGCAATTTTGGGTGAGTTTGCGAACTCAGTGAGGAACCATCATCGATGGTTCACCCAATTCATGCATATACACATACATAACATAGATACGCACAATTTTCTCACCAAATCACATTTAGTAGTACCACATAATTTTCATAACAATCCAAAGAACCAATTCAAATGCACATGAAATGTGTATGAGACGCTTTTCCAATTTATTACGTTGTTGTGACTGGCGCTTTAGAATCGTCCCATTAAGGGCACATTAAATGGTGAGCCATAGGCTCTGAATCACTGTGGGCTCAAGGCCCAATCACGTTGAGCTTTAAGCTCTCGTTGGCTGCTCTGGTCACAACTGCCAATTACTGATCATGCAATTATGTATGAAATGCATATATCCAAATAAAACAATACCAACATCATATCAGATCCCAACCCAACATATCCACATAAGTCTCGCACAGGTAATCGTAAGAAAATCACATATGACACTTCTATGTCAGAATTCTCCAATCCCTCGGACCTCCGGTCCGCAATCCAGGCACAAACAAACATAATTTTCCTACCATTATTCTCCACAGGGTTCTAAGTGCAGAATTATAAACACTTACTAACCGAGAAACCATCTAGGTTACTCACCTAATAACTTCCGAGCTAATACCGGGAAGTCTCTGCAACGTCCGTGGGATGACGTTCCAACTGAGCCTCTATAACAATTAAAATAAATAAACATTACCAACTGAATAGTTAAAAATATCAAACAATGCACATGGAATAAGTAAAACGTGTATAATGCATGTTCATAGTATTCCCGGCCCTAATCCAAAATTTTCCCATAATAAAATCCATCTATAAATTAGAAACCTATTGGCGCTGACGGTGCGCAATTCGGACCTCTATAGGTCCCCAATTAAACAAAACAGTGATTAAAGGCTCCGTTACCCGGGGCCACGTCAATTTCCCGCCCAAAAATTCCCAATTTCTCACAAAATGAAATTAAATATTCTACGAATCCGATGCCTCAAGAATCAGGTCAATCGGACGTCGGACGGAAAAGAAATTGACATTCAGTTGTTATGGAAGTTACTGCCATTCGATTTCTAACAATTTCAAAACTGTTATGGAAGTTACTGCCATTATCAGCAATTCACAACCTAATGCAGGGTCAGTTTTTGCAAAATCATAACTTCCAACTCTGACCTCTAAAAATTACACACCATAAATCATTTTCAAGATAATTTCTTCCTCTACAACTTTTCAGAAGATCACTCACACCAATTCAGTCCACAAAAATTGCTCCCAAGCAGAAAGCTCACAAAATCAACACTTTGACTAGGTTTCTCCAAAAAGCATAAAACCAATCAATAGAAATCAGTTCATATCTCCCAATATACAACTCGAAAATTAGCAAGATCAGTGTAAATGGAAAGCTAACTCAATATGCCTCAACTTTCATAGAGACCATTTTTCCTAGTTCCATACCAATTAATTTAGAAAAATCAACAAAGTAATCAGGTCATAACTACGGGTACTGTTCATAGGCAATAAAACAGTAACTTTCCATGCAAAATTTCGCCCTTCTAGCATTACAATTTAACAACACCTATTTCACACAAAGTTGTAGCCAACATCCCAAAGTTTAATTGGGCACAAACCTCAACTCATTTTCTCACCTACACAATTAGTTATGATCAAAGCATTACAATAGGTCAAAGATTCATTTTCCAGCTTTCAACATTAACCTAACTCCTATCACTTCTAATATCAATACTACATCCCTAAGCATCCAATTATACCTCTAATTAAACCACAAATTCATCACAACATATACTTATATAATTATTCAAAAGTTGGCAGCACCCACATAACCAACTTCCATCTTGTATTTCCATTCATTAAGCACCACAAACATCATTAATAATATCACTTTCCCATTCTTTAACTACCATAACCAATTCCTTCACACAAGCATGCATTAAACCCATTCAAACCTACTACTATGATAATCAACTACATGTATAAAGGACCTCCATGAATGCTTCTAACTACCAAAAGCATAAAAACAAACATCAATTACTCACCAATCAAGTTGCAAGTTCCAATTGCTTCAAATCTTCAAGTCTTTAAACTCTCCACACTTCCTACCTTGATACCTCACCCACGACTATCTCCACTACACATGCATATCATCATCTTCTCAAGGATCAAGCTTGGTCTTAGGTGTGCAAGGAAGAAGCAAGCAAAGCTCCAAAGAAGACCTTCTTGTATGGAATAAGTATAAGCAAATTTGAAGGAGAAAAAGAAATACTCTAAGAAGATGAAGCAAGTTTCGGGTGAGAGGTGTTTTAGGCTTTCAAAGTAAGTTGGTTTTGTTTTAATCCAAGATAAGAAGCATAAGTCGTAGGTGATGAGTGGAAAAGACAAAATTAATTAATTAAAAGGGACACATGGCTATTCAAAATGAGAAAAGACAAAAAACTAGTTAATCTTAGTTAATTAAGCACTAATCCCAATTAAACTCTAATCATGGCACTAAAATAATTCCCTAACACCATTTAGCCAATAATCTAATGCCATTAGGCAATCCTTTTCAGTACAAAAAGGCTCACTCAGCCAGTCAGTTGGAATTTTCCGGTTCGGGCACGAACCCCGAAAAATTCCAAAAAATTTTTCATAAATCCCTAAAAATGTAAAATAATTTATGGCGCACTCCAAATAATTTTTCAAATACAATTATCCCATAAATTTTACAAAAAAACTTAATTTGAAACCTAAGTCGGAAAATGTCATGAATGCATGTATACCATGTGCAAGTGCAAAACAATCATCAGTTATAGAGGCTATATAATGTATGTTCATGCCGAGTTATAATCCAATTCTCCTAACCCGTCCCAAATTACCAATAAACCCTTCCTATGGGAGATGGGATGTTACATAGACATTGGTTGACTAATGGCTTTAGAAATAACATATTAGTTGATCAATATTTCTGAAACAGTACATTGGTCGAATGTACTCATATATTGATTAACTAATGTATTTTCAAAGATTTTTCAAGTTCTTTCAAAGATTAATTCATATTCCTTTGAATAAAACTTAATCCAAAATATTTTCAAATATTTCTAAAGAGTATTTTTAAAATCAAGAGGATTTTATTTTAAAAAATCTCTTAATTATAAAATAATTCATGCATTATTTCCTATATGAAAATGATCATGTAACGATTAAGCATATAATATGTTAAAATGACTAAGATAAGGTTACAAGAAGGATTGTAATGTTTTGAATCTTGATATACTTGGTTCCTCTTTATTCTTGGTTCTTTACTTAAATTGCATGTATATTTCACCTTCTCCTTTTCTCTATCAATTTATTGTTTAATTTATTTATTGATTACTTTGCTTATTTTACCCTTTATTGAACTTTGTCATTCAAATATTACTTGATTTCATTATAATATAGTGACTAATAACATCCAATTTGAATTCATTAATACAGTAAAGCTATGGGTTAAGATCTCCCTTAGTCAACAATCTACCCCTTTTTTATAACAAAAATATTAGGTGATATTAGAGAAAATAATTGATATTGAGCTGCCCTTATGTTAAAGGTATATGTAATGTATGGTTCCTGTTAATCTATGAATCTTGAATGATTAAGTTTTAAGAAGAACAAAAAACATCAAAAACTTCAATCTTTGATGTTTTTTCAAAGATTCTATCATATTGGAAAAGTGTATATGCAAAGCATTTATAAAATCAAAGAGTTATTTTATAATTATCATACACTAAATTAAAAGATCAATCTTTCTTTTTCCCTTAGGTACATGTAACAATGCTCCTTTACCCTAAATTTGTGTACAATTAAATATAACAATGCTCCTTTACCCTAAATGTGTGTACAATTAAATATTCTTAAATATTTTTAGCATAAAAGTCAGTGATAACCTCCTTTTACATATATCATTAATGTTCCCATCCTTTTCTTCCTCATATGTTTCACGAATTGATCTTTTGATACCAATTTCCATGCTTGGCTAATGTGGGGGCTTTTGGTAATTTTCTTTTAGAATTAATTATTAGAGAAACTATTGATATTTCTCATTTGATAACCATAGATGTTAGACAAATTATTGCTATTAATTTGGAGCAATTTGATATTAACTTACAAGGTAAAAAATATCAAAATGTTCTAGGTTCACACATAAACTTTAGTCTTTGGATATTAGTTCTTAAATCTTGCTCAACACATATTATTTTAGGTCTAGTTAACAAACATTTCTCAAAAAGAAATTTCTATGCATATGTTTATAAGCATTGTATATAATATCCTATATGATTGAAATTGAAAGTGTCAGTTTCATGTGACAAAGACTTATAAAATTGTAGCCTATATAAATTTTTAGGTCTTCTTTGCATGTGTGAGGGATGTTGAACCAAGGGAAGTTTCAATTGATCTTTTGATAATAACAAAACATGATTACTACTAGTTAGTTTATTAGTTTAATGAGAAGCAATATAAGAACAAGATATAGTCATATAAAGTTAGTAAAAGAAGAGATGAAGTTTGCAACTTATAAAGTGAAGACCAAGTTAAGAACAAAAGAAGAACAAGGAACATTGGGGATATTCTTTAGTTTGTAATTATGTTACTTGTAATCTCATTTAGTCAATTTGACGTTCTAAAAGGCACACTATGCTTAAACATTTCATATAACTTAATTACACGAGTCTTTCATTCATGAAAATGCATCGAAGCTTTTAGTTTTATTGAAAAAAGTTTCTTGATATTCAAATACACTCTAAGAAATATTTTGGAAAGTGTTTAAACTACAATCGCATTAAAATTGATTTTGAACATTTGAATATACTAAATTCATAATTTTTAGTAGATTGGTCAACCTATATGGCTTAATAGTTGACTAATGTAAGTTAAAATTATCAACTTTGGTGTAGTAAGAGTTTCTAGTAACATTGGTTGATATTTTAGTTGACCAATGTGTGCATTCAATAAACACCTGTCGACCAATATGATATATTGGTTGAATAGTAGTAAAGTATAACTAGTTATTATAATGACTATTTTGTTGCTTCAATAGATAATGAAGATCTCGAGATCTTGCAAATATATGTTTTTTCATTGGTTTTTGTATTAAGAAGCGTCTGAGTATCTTTTACAAATATTTTTATGTTTTTTATTCGAGCATCATTATTTCATATTTGTGTAAACGGGCCTCTTTGAAGATATCAAGTGATAAGATGATATATTTTGAATTGTTAGATTTATTTGGAGTATTATATTATTATAATTAGATAATGTTTTAGGTGAGACAGAAGGTTCCGGTAAGTTTGTAAAAAGGTTTCTCTTTGCGGATACAAACTTTTATAAAAGTTATTACTCACTTTATAGTGAAATTTTATGAAGAGATTTACGGGTGGATGTAAGTAAGGATTGTTTACTAAATTATTATGAATTAATTTGCATTCTTTCTTTGTCATCTTATTAACTATTAGACTGTAATAACGCCCAAGAAAAGGAGTGAATTGATATTACTAAATTTGGGAAAATGAAAATGATGTTCGATTAACTTTCTCTACTTAAGAATTGAGTTTGAGTGACTAGAGAAAAGATTAGGTTGCTTTTAAAATGACAAGAGTATGACTCTGATGGACCAATCTTATAATATCATAAAATTTGAAACATTTTAAGCAATTAATTAGGAAACAATTTACACTTATAACAGTATGATGGAAGGCTTTTATTCATAAACCTTTTGGAAAGAATTTTGTCGTTTACTCTCTTGTTCTTTAAATTTATATTCAGATAACTTGATGATTGTCATGCAAGTGCTCGGATCGTCCACTTCCGAAAACATGAAACATGTAGTTGAACTGCCTTCACCCACCAAGTTAAATTAATGGGCCAAACCCAAACATGTAAATATCAAATAGAGAATAAGCTAATCGTCTTCCTTAATCCATGTGTGAGAAAGTTGTACAGAGGATAGCGTTTTTCCCTTGTTCTTCGCGGATTGTAATTGACTAATTGGTAGACAACATGACGTGTCAGAAAGAGAACTTCGGTGTGGCTTTTGATGTCTACAACTTAGCTTGGCATTTTCCATACTAATCCTGTAATTAATAATGCTCAACCAATTTTTGTAATAATAATAATATTTTTTTTTGTTTTTTTGCACACCTAAATAATGTGTGATTTCATTATTTTGACACCAGATAAAGTATATTAGCAAGAATTGTAAAGTCCCAGTACACCTTTATTTTTAATTAATTATTACTTTTCAAATTAAATAACAACACTAAATATGCATAGCATATGCACCTTTTCAAATTAAAATAAATTAAGGGCCTTTCGGTTTTTTCTGTTACAGTTTTCAGTTTTTCTTCTAAATAAAAACAAAAATATGTTTAGTTGTTAATATTAATATAGTTCTATTTTTATCATTGATAATAATTATATTTTAGATAAAAATTAAAGATAAATTATTTTTAATTAAATAAATTTATTTAATCTCTTATATAATATTTATTAACAAATTATTTATAAAATTATGTTATTTTAATAAAATAAATAATTTAAAATTAAATTTTATTTATAAATTAATATTTAGTTGAAATATATTTTAATTGTTAAATCAAATTTTATTTGAATATTTATATATCTTAAATTTAATTATATATAATTTAATTATTAAAATTAAATAAAATTAAATCATTCATAATTTAAATTATTGATAATAAATTTAAATTTATTAAATATATAAATATAATGTTGAATTAATTTATTCAAATTTTTATTAAAATAAATAATTAAATAATATATATTTAAATAATAGCAAATTAAATTAGGAAAAAACGAAAACAGGAAGCAAAACTGTTTTCATAATTTTAAAAATTGAAAGAAGTCAAAACTAAAAACAAAAATTAAAAACTCAAACAAACATAATTTTTTTACTAAATTTAAAAATAAAAATAGAAACAGGCACTGCTAACATTCCTTTACTTGAAACCACGTCCTTTTTCTTTTGTAAAAATTACTAAAAAAATTTATATCGAATATAGTAAAAATTGATTGGGTTCTCTAACGCCCTCTAGTTGTGACGGAAACAGTTTCGTACGTGAATAGTTTTTTCAAACTTCGGAACAAACACTCGAGCCAGCCAAGGGCATTTTGATAATAACAAAGAAAGCGGAGGGCAAGCTTGGTAAATAAGACAGGACTTTACTGGTGAAAATATGTTCTCCCTTATGCCCCACACAAACAGTTCCGCTTCCCCGCTTCTATAAAACCACCCACACCCACAATCTCTACTTTTACCTCTCTCTCTTACGACCGACCATGGCACAGCAAGAAGCCCAGAACGGAAGCTCACAGGTGGTTTTCACCGCCGTAAAGCCCCAGCTACTGGTGGAGGCTCCAAAGGCAAGTGATGCTGTTCAGTTCAACAAAGCAGCTTTTGGTGCGGTAGAGACCGGCCGCACCACTCATCCAAAACGCAAAGCCGATCAGGAGCTACCTCACATCATCTCAGCTCAGCTGCAGCTTGCTGGCTGCACCCTTGTTGTCTCCGACTATTGTGAAGACTCTGCTCTGTATGTTCCCCTCTCGCAGCTCTACCTTTTAAGTACATTTTAATAGTAAATATGCAACTGCTTTCTCAGATCTTGTAAGGTTGAAGATGTGATATTGTGTGGTTTTACTCTTTTTTTTTTTCTGTTGGTTTTACTGGTTCTTGACACAGTGTGATGTACATTGCGGTGTTTGCTTTAACGTTACCTGCATTACTTTTCCTCGCACTAGTGAATAAGCACTTAAAATAACTAGTTCAGATCATGCGTGGACCCGCCATTTCCTTTTTCCGGTTTTGTATTTCCATATGTATGCGTTTCAATGCTTCTTAATTTCTCTCTCTTGATTTCCGCGTTTTCTCCACTGTTTTCAGCTTATGTGGTTCTGTTAGGTTTGAGTATTCGTGAACATAGAACGATTTCTGTGTTAATTCCTAGTGATGCCTTTGAAAATGGCTGGATAGTTTCCCAGAGGTATTAGTCTGCCCTATTTTTCCGGTTCGATCGAAATGTCTGTAGGTTCGTTCCATTTGACTTTTGCTTACTTCTCAGGGGTTTTTAGTTCCTCCGCTGTCTGGTATTTTCCCTATTTTGTATTTGGAGTTCTTCTTTCTTCCTTCTTCAGATTTTGTGTATGGTTCACATGTTAGGTCGCGGAATTTTTTTTTTCTGGTTGTTTGCTTGTCCTCTCGGAGTTCTAACCTGATCTGTTGCATTCAATTGTCTTTTCAATGAGATTGGCCAGAGTGAAGAGTGACGGTGCTGGAATCGCTTTCTGCCTGGAGACGGAGGACGTAGACGCTGCTATCACCCAGGCCGTGACTGCCGGCGCTATTGCGGAGGACGAGGTCACAGAGGCCACTGAAGGCGCGTGTGACAAATTGCGAGTACGCAAGGTTAAGGATCCTTATGGTTATGTTTGGCTCATTTGCACCCCAACCGAGAAGTCTTGCTCCGAGGTGGAAGCTTGAAGACGAATCCCTCAATCTCGACATTCATCACTCTGATAAATACTTCTTTGCTTTGCTAAGTTTGTGTTGTTTTCCGTACAATATAAGTCGTCGGATTATGTTACAAAAGGCTTTAAGCCGTTGGATTGGACGTGGGTTACTTGAATAGGTTTAGGCTGAAGGGGCGAACAATTTTCGCCCTTGATGATGTTGACTTCTTAACTTTTGCGAAAATATGCCAGATTACCATATTTTAATTACTCCAATACGCCTTTAGATGACCAGTTTTGATAAAATATGACTAAAAAATGTATTTGTTAACTTCAATATTATATTTATAATAGAATATAATTTGAATTTTAACTTTTGAAGTGTTTGAATTAAAACTAAATGTGTTTAAAATTTAAAAAGTCTTAAATAATGAAAATTTTGATGGAATTAATTGAATGTCGGCTAAGTATTATCTTAATGTTAATATGATATTATATATATTTTTAAGTAAAAGTAGATTTTATTGTCATATAATTAGTATTTTAAAATTAATTAAAATAAAATTTAATGTCATGTAATATAACATTTAATTGATATATAGTTAACTTTGTTAAATTTTTCGTTTTAAATATTTTAAAAATATTAAAGTTTAATTTGAACGTATATAAAAAAGGTTTATTCTTGTTATAAATGTTAAATTTTACAATGTATTTTAATCTGAAAAAATACAAAATATGGAATTTCTATTTTGTAAATATGTTGTTTTTATTTTTAAAACAAGAAACTAAAATTATATTCCACATTTTTTAAAACCACAAAAAAACTTAAAAAAGAAAAAAGTTCTAAATAGTCAAATACCCCCTCGTTCATTGTTGTACTTTTAGTTTTTCCAATGCAACAGTAAAGAGTAGCGTTTGGCTTGGTGGTGGAGTTGCTTCTTAAACAGAACAAAACAGACAGGGCAAATTTCCTTCACTTTATATTCTCGCTATAATGCTTGTTTGGTTGGCATGAATTCTTGTTTGAGAAAACAATATTTTTTTTTCTAAAATTTATATTATCATGTTTGGTTCATTTTTTAAAGTACTTAGGAAAGTAAAAACTTTCCTCATCTAAGAAAAATAGTGACATTTTACTTAGATTCTAAATCTCAACACCACTTTAGTATCTAGATTACTTTCCTTATAAATTTAATCTAAAAAATACGTTAATTTAACTCTTCCTTCTCTCTCAACTCTAAGACAACTTTTTTATAAAACCCTACATCCTCTTCAACCAATATTACGAATACTGTACCGGACTTGATACTGGATTAGGTTCTGGTACGGTACTATAATGGTATCGGTTAATATTGAGTACCATTTCGAGTAATTTTTAAATTTATGAAATAGTCTCTAAATTTTTTAAAAATTACAAAATAGTCCATTATCATATTATACTCTAATCATGTCTCCAAAAATCATAATAATAAATAATAATCACAATTTTAATTTAATTTTTAATTTAATAATTATTAAAGAATATAATTGAATTTAAAATATGTTTTAAAATACACAAATTTCAAATAAATTTTGATTTAATAATTAAAATATATATAATAAATATTAGTTTATAAATAATAATTTTAAATTATTTATTTTAAAAATAAAATATTTTATTAATAAATATTATATAAAATATTAAAATAAATTTAAATAAAATAATTTTTTAAGTTTTATTTAATTTATAATTATTATTAGTAATAAAATTATTTATTATTATTTTAAAAATAAAAATAAAAATTACAATAATTACGATTTTGGTATGGTACGTATCGATATTCATAATATCTGTCTTCAATTATTCTTATTGTTCTCTCTTGAGTAAGATTTTGAATATTTTTGCTCAGAAGTTTCAATCGAGAATCTTCAAGTTCATATTTTTCCTTATTTAACGATTTTAATTTTTATTCGATTTGTAGGGATATAATTGAAAACACAAGTCAAAATTAAGTTACATTCTATGAAATATTGTTGCATACCAAACACTATAATAAGAATCCACCCAACTTTCTTATTAGAATTCTTATAAGTATCTAAACATGTGAATATCTTTAGTTTCCATGGATTTATTTTCCAAAGAATCATATTTCAAATTTACTTTATTTTCTCGCCAACCAAACAAGCCCTAAAGGAAAAAGTTAGGCAATCAATATTTTAGCGAGCCATTACATTATCTTCGGAGGTCTTTAAATATTTTGTTGGTGTACTATGAATTTTTGAGATAATAATGAAAATTATTAAAATAATAATTATGTATTTGTATCTTAAATTAAAAATTAAAATAAAAAGATATCGTTTTACGATTCATCAATTATACTAAAGTTTTATGTGCTTTAAGGTTTCGTTGAAGATTTGTCTTTTCTAAAAATTTAAAATTAGTTATTTGGTTAAGTTATATCATTATTACCTTTGGTTGATGTACCAATTTATGGATATAAACTTTAAATGGATAGTCATATTACAATGATATCATTGAGAATTATAGAGATGATAAATGTCCAAATATATAGTGGATTTTGGGTTAAAAGAAAACCTCTTATGTGATTATATCAATTCCACTAAAATTCTTTATATTTTAAAATTTTAATAGAAGGTCTTTATACTTTGTGAAAAGCTATTAATTAATTCATCTATTAAGTTGTACTATTAATTTTGGTCAATGTGACAATTTTAAATACTATAATTACATCACAAAGAGATTGGAGATTAGCAAATTAAAGGGGTATTATGTGTCGAACATATTGATTTATTAATTTGATTAAGTTATCATACTTACATATAAGCACATCTATTAAAATATAATAATATGTAATGGATAAATGATTAATTCATTAACTTTATATATCCATATTTAGTGTGCTTTACTTATTTTTTGAGAGTTTTATGATATTTTTGATACTTATTTTTGCTTCAAGTGTGTTTTAAGGTGATAATTGCCTTCATATACCAAACAAAGAATAATTTGGGTGAAATCGAGGCATAAAATGGAAGAATTGAAGCAATTTTGGAGATATATGGTCATGTATAGGGACCGTGTAAGTCATTATAAACATGTGGAGCTTCAAGGACATTGTTTATGTTAGTGTAAACACGCTCGTGTATGTTGACCTATGCAGTCGCGTATGTGCCCGTGTAAACTTTTACAACTATGTGGTGTGAAGTCAGGATTTAGAAGAGATTTTATGATACATGGTCTCCTACAGGTCGTCTAAGTGACTGTGTATATTCTAGAAAACATAGTTTTTGCTAAAAAAGGATATTATGAAGAGTATAGAAGAGGAGGTAGATTTTAGAGTCTCCAAAAAAGGGAGAAAAACATAAAGAAGGCTACGTATCATTAAAATAGAAGATCAAAAGTGGAAACATCAAGATTAATTCTAGATTTCAAGATTTTCTATATCAAGACTTTAAGCTAATTTCTTTCTCTTATATTCTTCTATTTCATTACCTTGTATGCCAAATTTGAATAGTTATGTTTTGAAAATAATTATAGATTGCAAAATCTATATTAAGGTTTTATTCCTAAATTTTACTTTGTTGAATTCAATATATTACTATTTTGTAATATTTATTATGCTCATACTTGAATTGAATCTAGATACTTACATTAAGTTATGCGGTGAGAGTTGGTACCTTAATAAACTTACAAATATCAAGTAATAAGCAATTAAAAAGAGATCTTTATTGTGAGTTGATTATCGATATATGCATAATTGATCATAATTTACCTCATTGATATTTGATATTTTTATTATATATTTGGTACTTAATTTGCTCCAAGTGTGTATATAGATTCTAATTGCCTTCATAGACTTAAAGGAGAAGAATTCGGACGAAAATACGACATAAAACAAAGATTCAAAGCACAGAAGGGATGCAAGATTGTGCATTTCACTCAGGCTTTGCAGTTTCGTGATTTTTGGACATTTTGTTTATGCACGATCTAATGCACGGAAGTGCACCAATCGGTGCATATTCTAGAACCCTAAAGTTTGCCAGAAAAAGATGTTTTCGGGGCAGATAAAAGGGAGCAGACATTAGGAGGGGATTTCCATAGTGGAGTTTATTCTTAATGGGCAATTTTGGTCCAGGGAAGTGGAAAACATGAAGAAATCATCGATAGATCCATCAAAATACAAGATCAACCCTTTATGTCGCAAGAATACTTGAATGAAGACAATCAAGGAGATTTAGAATTATGAACCCATTGATTTCAATTCGTTTTTCTTTCATTTTATGTTTTATTTCTTCAATAATGTGTAACTAACAATCTTACTACTATTTAGGTTAGATAAACCCTATGTTAATACTTTGATATGTTTGATTTTTTATTAACTTAATTGGTTTGATTTATTATTGTGATATGATTAAGCGTTTTATTTTTGTTCTAATAAACTCAAAATATTATATCATAATATGAGTTCATACGTAAAGATTGAGAAATCCTAGGTTTGAATAAATCTACCGTAATTGGAAGGAGTTAATTGCAACCCTAGAGATAGGATGAAATAAATCTTCCTTATTAAGGTCAAACTTGATAGGGGGATTAACAAATTGATAAAACAATCCTATAAACTTTAACCTGAGTAATTCGATTGGAAACCATATGATTAGTTGTTAGTAAACTTAGCTATTAACGTACCATAGGAATCTCCACGATCCAATAAATCAATAAAACAATTGCATAATAAAGGATCATTATGTTAAAGGTTTAAGGGGATTCGAAACCTAGATACTAATTCTCGATATCGATCATTTCCTAAGTGCTTCCTTAATTCTCTGTTCAATTTCGTACCTATTTTATTTTACTTGCTTAGTTTTAGTTGTTTTAATTAAAAATCTAAAATCAATTCATAGGCTAGACAATAGGGGAAGGGAATTACTAGTACTTATCGTCTTCTTGGGATTGACCTATCTTTGTTGGTACTAGTTATAGCTACATCGTGCACTTGTGAGGATTACAATATTGACTAACTCACGAAATTAGTCAAATCAAGTTTTTGTCACCATTAATGGGGGACTTTGATATTAGGAAAACCTGGATGCTATCATTTTAGTCATTTTCATTTCATTTTGTTTTTATTTTCTTCTATTTTAAGTTTAATTTTAATTTTAATTTTGTATTTATTTTATTGCATCTTACTGTATTCTTTTGGCTTGTTTATGTGGTGGTTTATTTTAGGAATTGAGATTTAACTTCATAGCCATAATACACAATGAAAGAATGGAATAAATAGTATTTTATGGGGGCTAGAATATATCTTCATAATTTATATCATCAACATATGGAAGAGAAAGATGTTCTCTACATGTTTTCAAAAGCTCAATTGATATCTAGTTTGTGTCGTGACATTGGTGGGAGTTATCATTACAATCATGAATGTCGAGCACCAACATATATACGGTAGTGACCAAGCAGGTGCTATTAACCTTATGGTGTAATATATAAGAATAGCTACAATTAAGAGGGGAGCAACTCTTACACAAGAGAATGTAATGATTATGGTCCAACTAAATATTTACGACACCAAACACCCCCAGTTTATGAGCCAACTTTGGCAAATATGATGATTGATTTCAATCAAGAATTAATTATAAAGCATCAAGAAACAGAGGCTCGTATAAAAAATTTGGTGAATTGGATGGACTATCTAGTGGAGATATTATCTAATGAACTACAAGGGAGTTTGCCTAGTATTATTGAAGCAGATTATGAAGAACATGGAATGAAAACCAACCTTAGTAGTGAAAACGAGCTCCTAGAAGAAGGAGAAGAGGAAGAAAGTCTTAAAGATAAATTAATGGAAATACTTGTTGAAATGAAAGTTGATCGACGTGAATTCAAGAGGAAAAAAAAAACAAAGGATAGTTTCATGAATGGAGGGATATTCCAAGAAGAGCCCCCTGAAGAAGAAGACAAAGAAACTTCCATCCAAGAAGAGAAAATAGAGGAGTGGCAGAAGATAAGTAAAGAAGATGAGCCAGAACCTCTGTCCAAGAAGAAGAAGAAGAATAGTGGACAGAGAAGGTTGAGGAAGAACTGGTAGAGGAACTAAGTAAGTAAACTACTAATGAGTTATTGGTAGTAACATTAAGGGTGGAGGGTGCCCATTTCCTCAAAGACAAAATGTTTGAGTTAGCAGATGATATAGGGAGTTTTCTTATTCCCTATGTTTTTAATGATTTGTCATTGAAAAGGGAATTACTGTAGTTAATTAGTTTTACTAACTCAATACATTATGTCCTTTTGATCATTTTGCAACATTTGGCTTATTTACAGGATATGAAACTACTTTATAGAGAAAAGGTGGAAGCAAGCTGCTACTATTGATTCAGGATGAAGTTGAGCATAAAGGTACGTCGAGGTAATGATGATAAAAGCGCTGTATGGGAGGCAACCTATAAGATATTTGATCATATTTGATGGAACAAAATTAGAACAAAATCGTCATAATCAAGAAAGTATCAAACAACCCTCTCACTTTCATATATACTTGTATTATATATAATGAGGACAATGTATAATTTTAAGTGTGGGGATGGGTTTAATGAATCTTTAACTAATTGTTTCAAGCTTATTATAATCTGGATTATAAATCTTATTAACTAATATTCTTAATTGGTAGAATTTGTCCATGAATACTATATTTCCTTATTGAATATTGATTTGAGTTTGTGTGCAAAAGAATGACGGCTAGAATAAAATGAATTTTCTAAGTCATGTTTTTCATAGTCATTGAAATATTTAATTTCAATGAAATTTTCATATTATTTAAATATATATATACCCAATTTTTTCGTGAGCTTTTGTGCCTAAGATCAAATTTTCAAAATTTTTAAAAGCTCTTGTTATTCTTACATGTGTGTGATATCATCTATAGTAGAATAATTCTAGAACTTACTTTCATTATGCATATTGAAACCATATTTGTTAAATTAGAAGCATTGACATGATAAAGGCACTTACATTCAATAACTTGCTTTAGCCTATTTCTTTGAAATTTACCATACCCTCAAATTGACCTTTAGGAATAACCAAGTTAAGCCTTATCCTTTTTCATTGATTAAATCCATACTTTATCATATTTTTTCTTTGAAGATCATTTTATTGTTTTCAACCTTGAAGGTTATTTATATTATTTACTTGTTGAGACTTGAAAATTATAGTATTGATTGGAATATTGTGAAAAAAGAAGAAAAAAATCATAAAAAGAAAAAAGAAAAAAGAAAAAGAAGAAAAATGAATAAGTATAAAAAGAAAAAAGAAAGTAAGAAGATGAAGACCACTCACAAAAAGAATACATCACCTGCTGTTCAACAGAAGAAAAAGGAAGTTGAACACAAATTAGCACAATATAATCCTTCTCAACCTATCCGAAAAGAGGATTTGAGAATTAAGGTGATTGATGAAGTGATGCTTGTTAGAAGCAAAACCTCGATTATTATAAGAGAACTTGTGAGAAGGTTGGTCAATGTACAAGTTGAACCAATTCTGATCAATAATCTATCAATACATCTTTTGAATCATGGAGAAAGAAGATTATATGGTATTCTGAAAGATGAAAAGTCAGTGCCATATCCTATGAAGAAGTCTAAGGATCGATATATTATTTTCTCAGTGACAAATAGAACTGTTGGGTCCCGAATTTTTATTTATTTATTATTATTTTTCTTTATCTTTGATTTAATTGTTTATTATTATTTTAGTGGAGTCTTTAAATTAGAATTTAGAAGAAAATGTTAGAATTATATTATTAAGTGGGTTGAAAGAGTAGAGACATATAAGACAAATTAAGGGCAAACTTAGAAAGCCTAAGTGAAGGAGGGGCAAAATTGGAAGAAGGAGCGTTGTCTTGCTTATAAATAAAGGAGAAATGTGAATGAGAAGATTCTAGAGAAACAAATGAGTGAATAAGAAAAGAGATAAAAGAGAGAAACTTGAAAAAGAAAGAAGAGGAAAAAGAAGAGAAATCCATTTGTGAGGTAAGTTCTCATCTTCTTATGCTAGATTAAAAAAGGAGATTAAATGGAGGTTAGGGTTTGTGTTGGAAATGAAGGAAGAAAGAAGAGAAAGATGAACCCAAATTGATTTTGGGACTTCTAAGTTAGGGTTTTGGTTTTTCTAGGCTAGATGGGCTATGAGTAGGTTAGGTTTAAATTCAATCTTAGCATTGCTTTGATTTTTTTGCATTATATGAACTTCTTTTGAATGTATGGATTAAATGAAAATTGACTCAATTAAAGGGAATCAAGGAGATTATACTCAAGAGAGAGAGGAAGGGCCATATTGAGGTTGGATTTTCAACAACTTAGGTGGGTAATATGTTTATGGTTATTAGGTGATGAGCTATGCCCTATTTGTGTGTGTGATTGCTTTAAATGTTGTAAATTTTGAATTTGAATATGTTTTCTTTGAAATAAATGAAAAGTATGAAAATGTGACAATTTGATGAAAGGAAAGAAACATGAGAATGCAAAGTTTCGATTGACTATGTGAGCATAGATTTGTTTGTGATTGGGCAAGAGAGAAACCCGTTTTGATTGTCACGTGCACGTTGACCACCTTTTCCCGGCTGCCCACTTGAAGCCACGAGATCCTGAGAAATCGGACTCGTTTTGTTCACGGTGTAAACCGTTTTGTTCTACGAAAACTCTCTAGCCAATTAATGTGCATTCATTTTGATTTTATTGTCTATGATGCATAATAAAGTGCTAAGATTGAAAAAAGTTGACATGTTATGAATTGTGTGATGAAATTGCAATTTAAATTGGATTGTTTGATATATGTGTGCCGTGCTTGTGGTATGGCTCGTTTTCGAGGGCTATAAACGTATTAGCCACTGAGCCGTGTTGCTCACCCCACTCTCCTTCCTCAGGTGCGACTCAAGACGAAGGTGAACCTTGCAAGGCATCGGAAACTCCAAGGCTTTAGATACTTTTGTACTAAGTTAGTAACTAGTCATTTTGGATAGCTTTTCAAGCATATCAAACATTGAGCATCTCATATATTGTGTATCTTGTGCTTAATTCTTGATGGATATGTTGTTATGTATTTAAAGCTATGCATGAATATTTACTTTGATTGGAAATGAGAATGAGAATACTAGTATTCTCCTTTATGTATGATTGTGTTTTTTTATAGATAGTGTATGAGATTGCGTCTGACTTGCGAAAAAGGAACGGGAATGTTCATGTCCTTCCTTTTTGAGTTTGTTGTTGGGTATTTGCTTGGGAATAACATGTTGGAGTTTAGAATTGGGTTTGAGATGAATTGATGGAGGTGGAGCTAAATAGTATCGAAGAGTATGTAGTAGCAGGTGAATATGTGAAGTTGATATGTTGAGAAGCCATCCTAAGTATAGGAATGATGTTCAGAAACTTTAATGGCAAAACTATACTAATATAGATAGAACTCGCTAAGGTGGTTTTAATGAAAGTTGTAGTTTATATTCCTAGCTTTCTAACGCCATGAAGTATGCAAATTTTGGATATCGGAGTCAAAAGTTATGATCCTTATAAGTGGAGACGTTCTGGGCAGAAAAGCAGACATAGAAAGTGAAAGGAAGAAAGCATATGATAGAAAATCAGATGGAAAAAAGCAGACGATAGAAAAGCAGACGGAAGAAAGCAGAAAAATAGAAAAGCAGACGGAAGAAAGCAGAAAAATAGAAAAGCAGACGGAAGAAAGCAGACGATAGAAATTGAGATGATACAGAAGGTAGAAGATATAATTGGCCTTTGAAGTCTTGATAAAAGTTGTATATCTCGAAGTCCTCTTTTCAATGGCCTAAAAACGAAATCAATCAGACATCTATAACAAAAGTTATTACATTCGTACTGAGGCATGTACATTTAAAGTAAGGGCAGAAACGTGTTGGAGTCTTTTGGCCATAACTTCTTCTCTAGACCTCCAAATGACCTGATCTTTGAAGCATTGGATTCCTAACACATTTCTGTATCTCTCCACAAGAATTTATGATTTTTGGTATTAAATTAAAAATTATTGATTGAATCAAAGTAAGGGTATCGGTGGAAAGAGCATGAACTGGATATCCCATTGAACATACTTCAGTTTTTTGATGATACCTTAATCTGTAGAGATTCAAATGAGATGATTTCTGATTCGGGGTAAACTAGAGACATACAGTTGCAAAGTATCTACAGGAATTGAATTTCAATTTGGGCCTTAAGATTTTCTATTTTTGGGTTGAATTCGTGTATAGTATTTAGTCTTGGTAATGTAAGCCCTCCATGCGATTATGACTTTTCGAATGTTGGGCTTCGGAAACGGGGTCCAACATTGTTTGGTATCAGAGCTTAAGTTTTCTCCTAGGCTTAGAATGCATAGTAGGTTGACTTGTTTTGCTATGTGATTAATTGTTGCATTGTGAATTGATTGTTCGCATTAAATGACATGCATATCATGCATACATATAGGAACTATGATTAAAATGAACTATAAGCTAATCATTAATATTTTCATTGAAGGAGTATGATGCCACCTCGTAGAAGGACACGAGGAGTTGTACAAGGTTCAATTGCGCCTGACTCTCCACTAAGGGTGGAGAGCACCGATGAGTCGGTAGCCCTAGGAGTTGCTGAGGCTTCCTTAGGAAAAAGTAGTGAGCCCATCTGATCTCAGATACAAGAGTTGCCTAGTTAGTCAGAGAAAGTGCCTACACTGGATCCAAGATTGTTCCAGGCATTTACTCAGGCCTTTGTTCAGGCTATGGGTCAGATGCCGCAGGTTTCTGCATCGGCCCCAGTTAAAAGGGAGAAACAGTTTGACAAGCTGAGGAAGTATGTAGCAGTGGACTTTTATGGGACCATTGACCCGGAAGAAGCCGAGACCTGGTTGAGGAAGACAGAAAGGGTATTGGAGCCGATGGACTGTGAAGACGATGAAAAGGTTGTTTATGCTGCAAGTCTGCTTCAGGGGGATGCTTTGCATTGGTGGGATTGTGTACCGGGAAGCCAGTTGAAACCGACAAGGTTGGCCTGGAAGGACTTGCTCGCTGCTTATAAGAAGAAATATCTATCTGAGGTGTACATTCAACAGAAGCAGAGGGAATTCCTGAGTCTCACCCAAAGGGAGATGACAGTTAGTGAATGTGAGCGCCGGTTTACACAGTTGTCAAGATATGCTACTGAGATGATGCTGAGTGAGACCGCTAAGTGCCGCTGATTTGAGTCAGAATTGCACCTAGCCATCAGAGAGAAAGTGGTAGTGCAGAACTTCTGTGACTTTCAACAACTAGTTGAAGCAGCATTAAGGGTAGAAAATATTGAGAACATCAAGAGTGATGTCAGCAAGAAAAGAAAGGGGAGAGAGCAGTCCAAGACGGGAGGTGACACTTCTATACCTGAGAGGAGTGCCAGAACTTTCCTTGTGCAGTCTGAGGAGAGAAGCAGTGGTGCGAGCAGACCTAGAACTATAAGGACTTCTACTGTTTCTCATCAAGCCTCAATGGTGGGAGGTAGTGTAGGAAAATCCCGGTGTGAGCATCACATGCCTACGGTGCGGAAAACAAAATTTTTTTATTCCGGGACCTTCCCGAAAGCCAGGATCCATGTGTCTATACAACAAACTCAAACCATAACGGCCAAAGGAGACCGTCTCTAACGGTATCCACGCAGAGATCGGAGAACTTAACCGGGATAAACCCTTTGACCCGGGAATAGCTAGAACAATTAAAGACTGCTAGATCTTACCTTTGTTCTTGGAGAGCTTGAGAAACGATGGAGAGAAGGAGAAAACTTGGAGGAACTTGGAGAAGAGAACTTGATGAAAGACGAAGAAGTTTGGGATTTCTCAAATCCCATCTTCAAACCCACGATCATCACCTTTGAAAGAGAAGTAGGAAAAAAAAATTTTCTACCATTCTTCTCATCTTCCAAAAGCCAACGATGATCCTCATCTATCTTTTATTCTTTTGTCTTCTAGCCATTAAATGCTTTTGATGACAAAGCATGAAATGGAGAAGCTTCTCCTCTCTTCTTACATCAATCCACGTTGCACATATATATATATTAATTAATTATTTAATTAATTAATAACATATATATATATATGTATATATAAATGCTGAAGTGGTCCAGTCACACTGGGGTCGGTCCTACCGGCCTACCGGGTCCCGGTATGGAAAAATCACCGGAAACCCTTTTCAGCAATATCGATGTCGCGATCTCATCGGGACATATCTCGATCTCATCGGGATCTATTTAATCCTATTGCTCTCCATATATTGGATCTCTATCCAAAACTATTTTACGAATTCTCCGAGACACTCTTATGCGTGTGACCCATTAGGTTTCCTGTTATGTTGACCACTTAGATTAATACTTAATCTGAGCAAGTCATGAACGGTATCTAGCAACACATCATAACCCTCAATTGACTGGAAAGTAATTGGTTTGACGAATGAACTTGTATTCATCATGAACCATATCACGAACCTTTCCATAGACAATTACCGTGCAATTCGTCCTTTCACCATGCTATACCCCACTTGGTTATGAGTATGGGCAATGTGTCAACTCTTACTAGACTGACTACGTCAAATCTAGTCCAAGTGATATCAGTTCTTGTCTTGGGACTCATTACTTTATATGTCACTGAAGACACTCTTCATGATATATATACTCTACCGAGATTTCTAAGTAATGACCCTGACAAGAGGCCATGGGTATCATCTTCTGCTATCACAGAAGTGGTGAATCCTCTATTGGCTACTCAATTATCTTGAATACTTCAAGCTGCACCCAATCACCACCCTATGAGCGACCTCTCAGAAGGCAACAAGGAATGGAGTCAAAGCACGTAATCAAGATTCAAGATATCCTCGAGCACCTCAAGTCTAAGGATACTTGCACCATTGCTATGATGAGATTATCACCGACATTAGAATAGGACATCCATGTGATGATCTCATAGCAGTCATCTAATGTACTTACTACCTCTAGTAAGCATCCACATCTCAACCCTAAATATCTCATATTTACAGTTTTCGAGATCCACCGCTTGACCAAATCAAGGAGTTTGAGATGTGCTAGTCTTTCCGGACACCGATGTCCGATCTCGGAATCCTATGACTAGGATAATTTAGATATCTTGACATAATTGCACATGATAGGAATCTCGGTAGTATGATCACATCATAATTTCCTTCATGCTATGTCATATATCATGGACTTCATTAATTTGCTTATTGATCAATATCGGTTCATAAATAATGAACAAGAACGTAATGAAATATGCCTTTCTTTATTTATTCATAAAGACCGTACACAAATTTGTACAAAATGCGCTAAAGGCGATTGCCTTGTGGTACTACTCTAATAATCTCCCACTTGACCTAAAGCCAATCGCCTTGATATCTAATACCATAAGTAGTACATGAGAATCAAAACTCTTCGTGACAATGGCTTTGTCAACGGATCGCAATATTCGCTCGTGGGAATTCTCTTTATCGCACATCACCTCGACCAATGATCTCCCCGATCGGGTGATATCTCTGAGTACGTGTTTGGATCGTTGATGAGACCTTGGTTCCTTCGCGCAAGCAATAGCCCCATTGTTGTCACAATACAATCTGTATGGGCCCATCATCGCTAGGAACCACACCAAGTTCAAGAATGAACTTCGATCAAAATCGCCTTTCACGCTCAAGCGGCAATGTACTCGCCTCGGTCGTTGAATCGGCGATCGTCTCTTGTTTGGAACTCTTCCAATCGACCGCCCCACCATTCAGTGTGAATACGTAACCTGATTGGGATTTGGAATCATCCTTATCGATTAAAAGCGGCATCTCAGATACCCGCTCACCGAGATCTCCATCCCATATATCAAGAACACATCCTTAGTCCTTCGCAAGTACTTGAGGATATTCTTGACAGCCACCCAGTGACCCTCATCAGGATCCGATTGGTATCTGCTCGTAACACTTAAAGCATATGATACATCGGGTCTCGTACATAGCACAACGTACATGATAGATCCTACCGCAGATGCATACGGGATCATATTCATGCGCATCCTCTCATCTTGTGTCTTAGGACACATAGATTTCGAGAGTGTTATCCCATGAGTCACGGGAAGGTACCCTCTCTTGGATTGCTCCATGCTAAACCTCTTTAGCATCTTGTCTATGTACGTTGATTGTGAAAGACCAAGCAACCTTTTTGATCTATCTCTATAGATTCTTATCCCAAGGATATAAGTTGCTTCACCAAGGTCTTTCATGGCAAATTGTTTGGACAACCAAATCTTGACTGATTGTAGCATAGAGATATCGTTTCCTAGCAGTAATATGTCATCTACATACAGCACAAGGAATACGATTGCAGTCCCACTAACCTTCTTATACACACAGTGTTCATCCGGATTTTTTGAGAAACCAAACTCTTTGATTACCTCATCAAAACGGATATTCCAACTCTGGGATGCTTGCTTCAATCCATAGATGGATTTCTGAAGCTTGCATACCTTTTCGCCATCATAGGAGGTGAAGCCCTCAGGTTGTGTCATATACACATCCTCAGTTAGATTTTCATTTAGGAAAGTTGTCTTCACATCCATTTGCCATATCTCATAATCATAATGAGTGGCAATGGCTAGGAGTATCCTAATGGATTTAAGCATTGCTACTGGGCTGAAGGTCTCGTTGTAGTCAACTCTTTGTCTTTGACGAAAACCTTTAGCCACAAGCCTTGCTTTATAGGTAATCACATTACCATCCATGTCGGTTTTCTTTTTGAAAACCCATTTGCACCCTATGGGTTTGATTCCTTAGGGTGCCTCAACCAAAGTCCATACTTGGTTTTCATACATGGAATCCATTTCAGCCTGCATGGCGTGAAACCATTTCTGAGACTCTGAACTCTTCAGAACCTCTTCATAGGTGGTAGGCTCATCATCTTCTATGAGCAATACGTCATTCTGTTCATTCACGAGAAATCCATATCTCTCGGGAACAGAGCGTATCCTACGTGACCTACGAACTTCGTGTGTTGTAGAAGGTTGAACTGTTACTTCATCTGTATGAGTCACAGTTTCAGGTTCAGGTAGTTGATCTGCGTCTATTCGAGCATCTTGAACTTCTTCAAGTTCAATCTTGCTCCCACTGTCTTCTTGTAAAAGAAACTCTTTCTCTAAAAAGACAGCATGCTTTGAAACAAACACCTTTGTTCCTCAAAGAAGGTAGAATTGATATCTCATTGTTTCTTTAGGATATCCTACGAACAAACACTTGTCAGACTTTGCATCAAGTTTATCTGACTGTGTCCGCTTCACATAAGCAGGACAACCCCAAATTTCAAATGAGTAAAGATAGGGTCTTTTGTTAGTCCACATCTCATATGGAGTAACATCAACTGTCTTTGATGGAACTCTGTTTAACAAGTAAACAGCTGTCTCGATTGCATATCCCCAAAAGGATTTTGGTAACTTTGCAAAGCCCATCATCGATCGTACCATGTCTAACAAGGTTCAATTTCTCCTTCGCCACACCATTATCTTTGTGGTGTAAGGAGGAGTCCATTGAGATAAAATCCCATTATCTACGAGATAATCCAAAACTCTTGGTCTAAGTATTCCCACCACGATCGATCGTAATGTCTTGATACTTTTTCCATGTTGGTTTTCTACTTCATTTCTCAATTGTTTGAACTTTTCAAATGCTTGATTTGTATCTCATCATATCTGGTACCCATATCGAGAATAATCATCGATAAAGGTAATGAAGTAAAGACAACTACTTCTGGCATGGATGGACATCGGACCACATACATCTGAATGTATTAGGTCTAATACTCCAGTCGCTCGTTCACCCTTTCCCTTAAAGGGTAACTTAGTCATCTTGCCTAATAAACAAGATTCACATGTGTCATATGATTCATAATCAAATGACCCTAAACTTCCATTCTCATGGAGCTTAGCTATGCGTCTCTCATTTATATGGCCAAGGCGACAATGCCATAAGTAAGTTGATTTTAAATTATCTCGTTTATGTCTTTTCGTGTCATTGACATTCATAATTGGATGTGACATATCTAATATGTAAATTCCATTGCATAATGTACCAGTACCATAAAGCATTCCATTCAAACTAATAGAACAACCATTGTTACTAAAAGTCAAATGGAAACCAGCTCTATTTAAACAAGAAACAGACAATATGTTCTTTGTTAATATAGGTACAAAATAACATTCATCCAATTTAATTACAAGCCCAGTGGGGAGTGACAAAAAGTAAGTGCCTACGGCTAATGCAGCAACTCTTGCTCCATTTCTCACACGCAGGTCTATTTCTCCCTTCATGAGCTGCCTACTGTCCCTGAGGCCCTGCATATCATTGCATATGTGTGAGCCACAACCGGTATCTAATACCCATATGTTATGATCAGAAACAGTATTAACCTCAATGACAAACATACCTGAAGAAGTCGAGGCATCTGATGCCTTTTTCTGCTTCAATTCATCCAAATAGACTTTACAGTTTCGCTTCCAGTGGCCAGTCTTGCCACAATGGAAGCAAGTTCCTTTTGGTGTAGTCTCTTTGGTTTTCTTCTTGGCTGCACTTCCTTTTGGTTTCTTAGACCTTTTCTTCTTTAGATTCTTTTTCTTTGAACCAGAAGAAGAAGCCACCATAAGCACTTGCTTACTATCCTTCTTGATAGATTGTTCTGCTGTCTTGAGCAGATTGATCAACTCAGGGATTGTCGTGGATATTTGGTTCATCCGATAGTTTAACAAAAACTGTGAATAACTATCAGACAATCCAACTAGAATGAAGTCAACACATAATTCATAATCCATAACAAAACCTAAGACGACCAACCTCTCAATCTACCCATTCATCTTCAGTGCATACTGCACTGCAGATGAACCTGGAGTCATCTTAGTAGTGAAGAGTAGCCTCGAGGTCTCGAACCTTTCAGACCGAGCTTGCTCATCAAACAGCTCCCTAAGATGAAACACTATGGTATGAGCATCCATAGACTCATGCTGCTTCTACAGCTCTGGTGACATCGAGGCAAGCATAATGCAGGTAGCCATGTCACTGTCTTTAAGATGCTTACGATATGCTTTCTGATCCTCATCAGAAGAATCAGCAGCAGGTGGATCAGGAAGTGGAACATCTAGGATATATCCCAGTTCCTCAGACCTGAGAACAATTCTTAGATTTCTCAGCCAATCAAGAAAATTTGGTCAAGTTAATTTGTTGGAGTCCATAAGTGAGCGCAAATTCACACTGGAAGTCATCTTCAATAACCTATAGGGAAAAGAGAGAAAGAATGTTAGAATAGAATTACATGCATGATCATAAGGACTTGAATGACATGCATATGGGCCCCACTAGTTTCCAAGAATCCATAACCCTCAGTATGAATCCAAGAAACATTATGACAAAATGTCATAGTGGGTCGATATCCGACATTGTTAAGGATAACCTTGGGTTTACCCAACAAGCCACCTTAGGTCAATCGGTAGGTATCGTTCATACCAATTGTATCATAGATATCCGACATTACTAAAATGACCTTGGGTTTACCCAACAAGCCACCTTAGATCTATCGGCAGGTATCAGTCATACCATTTGATTCATAGATGCAACTATCAACTAGTGCTATCAACTCGTGATGTATGCACACACATTGGGTTATCAACTCTTGATGCGTGTACATCTGATATACACTACCCAATTTCGCCTCTGTCCACGTTGACCTTGAGTTTACTCAACAAATCAACGCTTCTAGTGAAAACCGACCCATTAATCCGAAAAATCTTATTTTCATGGTTCGAACATATCCGTATAGAGCGAGCTTGGGTTTACCCAACAACCTAACTCTATAAAAACTCTGGTTCTTCTCATATTAATGGAAGGCGTTAGTTTTCATATGATGTGTGAGGGTTTTCTGGTCTCATCTATTTCTTCTCCAAGCCGTAGGATTATAGTCACTATGACTATATGGAATGAGTTAGGGTATTTCATCAATCACATTGAGTCTATACCTAAAATCATCCATCATCGCACCTCTGCATGTTGTTATAGTCGACTGGTGCATGTTCTAGTCGACTGGTGCATGTGCCAGTACTCTGGAACTTATGCTAGTCGACTACTATAGGTTACTGTGCACGTTCCAGTGGACTGGAACTTATGCTAGTCGACTACTATAGGTTACTGTGCACGTTCAATGGTGGTACATGTTCCAATGACCGATGAATTATGCACTTTCCAATGATGGTGCATGTTCTAATGATTCGAATGGATGTGCCGATCATTGGTACATGTGCTAGTAGACTGGTTTTTGGCCAGCTCTCTAATCGGCTAATTTCTCAATCCGTGTAGTTCAAATTCACAATACCAAGTGTAATATCCTTTATTATGATGTACCAATGAAACACTTTCATTGTTCCATGCTTACCATATATAGTCAAACTATACATGAAACTTGAAATTGATGAATACACTCTTATTCATTTAGATTTCCAAATAATTTGAGAATATCAAATTATCACCCTAAGTATCTCTAGGTAGTCTACACTTTATTAAGACTACTTCGGCACTTGTCACAAAATTTGCGACGGCCAAAACAATCAAGATAAGGGAATATACTAACGAGACGCTAATGAGACACATTTGACATCCCAAATTGTTTGGAAATCCGATTTCAAGAAAATCATTTAGGCAAGCATACAACATCAATATAACACATTTTTAATCACATTAAAAATGATCCAAGGCATTGGAATTGAGAAATACACAATTTATCATTTCAAACAAAACAGCTCCAGCAACTTTCTCAAAACTGCCAAGCTCTGTGTTTTGCTTGAAAAACTCATTGAAACAATGTCAATAAATTCTGAGAAAATTACAGAGGTTACAACATGTTCCCAAAATGCTTCATGATTTTTTTCAGGATTTATTTCCAACAAAAACTCATCCAACCTCAGAAACAAAGCCAATGTAGAATCTGTGTTCCTCAACACAGTTATTCCCAACAGCACACAATAAATTCTCAAATAAATAGTAAATCACCTTGAAAACATTTTTCCATTCTCATAGACATTCATAAACATCTTAGAGACATGTTGGTGAAAGAAAATCCGAAAAAATATTTTTCTACAATTTATTTTCGAATTTATAAGCATGCCTGTTCAATGAATGTGCACAAACACAGCAACCAGAACATTAGGGAATAAATTAGCAAAACCATATCAAATCACATTGATAAATTCTGAGCTTCCACAGACATATGCAACAACATCTTGTGAACATATCTGGGTAAGAAAATTTTGAAACCTATATTTCTATACTGAATTCGAAATTCACATAATCAACATGCATCATCGTCACAAGCAATAGGCAACTCCGACCTAGTCATGGTTTCTTTATTATATATGACACAAGTGGCTCTGATGCCACTGTAGGAAAATCATGGTGTGAGCATCACATGACCACGGTGCGGAAAACAAATTTTTTTTGTTCCGGGACCTTCCCAAAAGCCAGGATCCATGTGTCTATACAACAAACTCAAACCATAACGGCCAAAGGAGACCGTCTTTAACGGTATCCATGCAGAGATCGGAGAACCTAACCGGGACAAACCCTTTGATCCGGGAATAGCTAGAACAAATTAAAGACTGCTAGATCTTACCTTCGTTCTTGGAGAGCTTGAGAAACGATGGAGAGAAGGAGAAAACTTGGAGGAACTTGGAGAAGAGAACTTGATGAAAGATGAAGAAGTTTAGGATTTCTCAAATCCCATCTTCAAACCCACGATCATCACCTTTGAAAGAGAAGTAGGAAAACAATTTTTTCTACCATTCTTCTCATCTTCCAAAAGCCAACGATGATCCTCATCTATCTTTTATTCTTTTTTCTTCTAGCCATTAAATGCTTTTGATGACAAAGCATGAAATGGAGAAGCTTCTCCTCTCTTTTTACATCAATCCACGTTGCATATATATATATATATATATTAATTATTTAATTAATTAATAACATATATATATGTATATATAAATGCTGAAGTGGTCTAGTCACACTGGGGTCGGTCCTACAGGCCTACCGGGTCCCGGTATGGAAAAACCACCGGAAACCCTTTTCAGCAATATCGATGTCGCGATCTCATCGGGACATATCTCAATCTCATCGGGATCCATTTAATCCTATTGCTCTCCATATATTGGATCTCTATCCAAAACTATTTTACGAATTCTCCGAGACACTCTTATGCGTGTGACCCATTAGGTTCCTGTTATGTTGGCCACTTAGATTAACACTTAATCGAGCAAGTCATTGAGCGGTATCTAGCAACACATCATGACCCCCAATTGACCGAAAAGTAATTGGTTTGACGAATGAACTTGTATTCATCATGAACCATATCACGAACCTTTCCATAGACAATTACCGTGCAATTCGTCCTTTCACCATGCTATACCCCACTTGGTTATGAGTATGGGCAATGTGTCAACTCTTACTAGACTGACTACATCAAATCTAGTCCAAGTGATATCAGTTCTTTTCTTGGGACTCATTACTTTATATGTCACTGAAGACACTCTTCATGACATATATACTCCGACCAGAGATTTCTAAGTAATGACCCTGACAAGAGGCCATGGGTATCATCTTCTGCTATCACAGAAGTGGTGAATCCTCTATTGGCTACTCAATTACCTTGAATACCTCAGTGTACCCAATCACCACCCTATGAGCGACCTCGCAAGGCAACAAGGAATGGAGTCAGCACGTAATCAAGATCAAGATATCCTCGAGCACCTCAAGTCTAAGGATACTTGCACCATTGCTATGATGAGATTATCATCGACATTAGAATAGGACATCCATGTGATGATCTCATAACAGTCATCCAATGTACTTACTACCTCTAGTAAGCATCCACATCTCAACCCTAAATATCTCATATTTACAGTTTTTGAGATCCACTGCTTGACCAAATCAAGGAGTTTGAGATGTGCTAGTCTTTCCGGATTACCGATGTCCAGTCTCAGTAATCCTATGACTAGGGATAATTTAGATATCTTGACATAATTGCACATGATAGGAATCTCGATAGTATGATCACATCATAATTTCCTTCATGCTATGTCATATATCATGGACTTCATTAATTTGCTTATTGATCAATATCAGTTCATAAATAATGAACAACAACGTAATGAAATATGCCTTTCTTTATTTATTCATAAAGAATGTACACAAATTTGTACAAAATGCGCTAAAGGCGATTGCCTTCAGGGCACTACTCTAACAGGCAGTAGGAAGGGAGATGGGGATAGGCCACCTATTCCCAAATGCGAGCACTGTGGGAGGTTCCATAAGGGGTAATGTTACAGATTAACAGGAGCATGTTTCAATTGTGGACAGAAAGGACACATGGCCAGAGAGTGTCCGAAGCCGGTAAGAAGAGAGAGATCCCAAATGCAAGTTTCTAAGGGGACAGAGACAGTGGGACAGAAGACCACAAAAGAAGTGGGTATCTCTGAGGCAGCTAAGAGAGTAAATCCTCCAGGAAGATCAAGGGGGCAAGCACCAGCTAGAGTGTTTGCAATGACACGGGAGGATGCAGAGGTCGCTCCAGAAGTGGTGACGGGTATGGTTAAATTATTTGATGATGATGTCATTACTTTGATTAATCCGGGTTCTACCCATTTATTTGTGTCATCGGGTAGAACTGTGTATAGGAGAAATTTGAGCCCTTTGGATACTCCTATGATGGTGAGTACCCCAGTCGGCCAGTATATTATTATTATTCAAGTTTATAGAGATTGTGAGATATGCATTAGTGGAGGACGATTAGTGGTGGATTTGATGCCCTTGAAGATGGAGGGATTGGATGTGATCTTGGGTATGGATACATTAGAAAAGTATCTTGCCAACTTAGACTATGAGCAGAAGAGAGTGGAATTCGAGTTAGAGGATGGCAGAAAAGTGGTTTTTATGGGGGATAGAAAAGTCAGTCCACCTCGAGTTATTTCGGCTATGACAGCAGAAAGAATGATGGGGAAGGGGTGTGAAGCATTTTTGGCTTATATGTTAAATATGAAGGTAGATAGAGGGAGGTTAGAAGATATTTTTGTAGTCAGGGAATTCTCGGATGTCTTTTCTAAAGAATTGTCAGGACGACCTCCATCTAGGGAAGTTGAGTTTCCCATTGAACTTCTTTCAGGTACTAAACCGATCTCAATTCCACCTTACCGAATGGCTCCAGTAGAATTGAAAGAACTTAAAGAGCAACTGGAAGATTTGTCGGAGAAGGGTTACATTAGGCCAAGCTCGTCGCCTTGGGGAGCTCCGGTCCTCTTTATGAAGAAGAAAAATGGCTCATTGTGAATGTGTGTGGACTATAGGAAGTTCAATCATGCCACCATTAAGAATAGATATCTGCTCCCGCACATAGATGATTTGTTTGACCAATTTCAAGGAGCAAGAGTCTTTTCCAAGATAGATTTGAGATCGGGTTACCACCAGTTGAGGATAAAGGAGACCAATGTGTTAAAGACTACTTTTAGAACACGGTATGACCACTTTGAATTCTTGGTTATGCCTTTTGGGTTAACAAATGCACCTGTAGTTTTTATGGATTTGATGAATAGAGTCTTCAAGCTTTTCTTAGACCAATTTGTCATAGTCTTTATTGATGACATATTGGTTTATTCCAAGAGTGACAAGGAGCATGAAGAACACTTGAGGCTTGCTTTAGGAACATTGAGGAAGGAAGAGTTGTATGCCAAATTCGACAAATGTGAATTTTGGCTAAGAGAAGTGGCATTCCTTGGACATGTAATTTCAGAAGAAGGAGTGCATGTAGATCCAAGGAAGATAGAAGTGGTTGTGAAATGGGAAGTGCCGAAGAATGTAACTGAAGTGAGAAGTTTCTTGGAATTAGCCGAGTATTACAGGAGGTTTTTAGAGAGTTTTTCTATGATAGCCGCTCCACTCTCCAAATTGACAAGGAAGAATCAGAAATATGAGTGGACTGAGGAGTGCCAGAACAGCTTTGAGGTATTGAAGAATAGGCTCACAACTGCACCGATTTTGACATTGCCTTCTGGTGATGATGAATACGTTGTATATAGTGATTCCTTAAGGAAGGATTTAGTGTGTGTGTTGATGCAAGGAGAGAAAGTGATTGCCTATGCTTCTAGGCAATTAAAACCTTATGAAATAAATTATCCGACACATGACTTGGAATTGGCTGCTATAATTTTTGCATTGAAGATTTGGAGACATTACTTGTATGGTGTTACTACTAAGGTGTTTACAGACCACAAGAGTCTTAAGTACCTGTTGAGTCAGAAAGAGTTGAATTTGAGACAGAGACGATGGTTAGAGTTATTAAAGGATTATGACTTGATGATAGACTACCATCCGGAGAAAGCTAATGTGGTAGTAGATGCTCTGAGTAGGAAGTCCACTATAGCGCAGGTGGAAACGATGTACCTTCCTTTGCTGAAGGACTTAACCAGACTCAATGTGACATTGAGACAATTTGAGCCTGATTGTGTGTTGACAAATTTTAGAGTGAGGCCAGTATTGAATGACAAGATTAAGGAATTGCAGAAACAAGATGAATATTTGAGCAAACTTCGAGAATAACTTAAAAGTGGTAAACATTCTGGGATTGAGATAAGAGAAGATGGATTGATGGTTTTGGGCAACAGATTATGTGTGCCAGACATGTTAGAGTTGAAGGATGAGATTCTTGATGAGGCGCACAATGCTCCTTATGCAATGCACCCAGGGAGTTCGAGAATATATTGAGATTTGAAAGAGCATTTTTGGTGGAAGGAAATGAAGAAGGATGTTGCAGAGTATGCGAAAAGATGCTTAGTGTGTCAGTAAATTAAGGCTGAACACCAAGCACCTTCAGGCAAGCTTAATCCTTTGCCGATTCCAGAATGGAAATGGGAAAAGATTTCAATGGATTTCTTGATGGGATTACCGAGGACTAGCAGAAAACATGATGCAGTATGGGTGATCATTGATAGATTGACTAAGTTAGCACATTTCTTGCCAATTCGACATACAGGTTCTTTTAATGCTTTGGCTAAGAAATATGTGAATGAGATAATTAGGCTTCATGGGATTCCAAGTTCGATAGTCTCGGATAGGGATCCTAGGTTCACCTCCAGGTTTTGGGAAAGCTTGCAAGAGACTCTGGGGACTAAATTGCATTTTAGTACAACCTTCCATCCATAGACTGATGGACAATCGGAGAGGACGATACGGACTTTGGAGGCAATGTTGAGAGCTTGTGCTATAGATTTTAAAGGTTCGTGGGATGATCACCTACCTTTGATTGAGTTTGCTTACAATAATTCCTATCACTCGGGAATTCAGATGACACCTTATGAAGCTTTGTATGGTAGGAGATGCAAAAATCCTATTTGTTGGGATGAGGAAGGTGAAAGGAAGCTTGTAGGACCTGAGTTGGCACAAGTTACATTTGATAAGATTAAACTGGTGAAATAGAGACTTAAAGCAGCTCAAGATAGGATGAAGAGCTACACAGATGCCTATAGAAGAGAGATGGAATTTGAAGTGGGAGACAAGGTATTTCTTAGAGCGTCTCCATGGAAAGGTGTTTTGAGATTTGATAAGAAGGGCAAGCTTAACCTGAGATACATAGGCCCATATGACATCATTGAGAGGATTGGGCCTCTAACTTATAAGTTAGCTTTGCCACTGGAGTTATCTAAGATCCACAATGTATTCCATGTATCGATGCTGAGGAAGTATCGATCGGATCCTTCACATATAGTTCAACCTTCAGAGGTTCAATTAAAGGAGGATTTGACATATGAGGAGCAACCGATGGAGATATTAGATGCTAAGGAAAAGGTATTAAGAAACAAGATTGTAAAGTTGGTTAAAGTCTTGTGGAGGAACCATTCGACGGAGGAGGCAACATAAGAGCCTTTGGAAGCCATGAAGGAGAAGTATCCGTACCTCTTCATGGACTCAGGTAAGAATTTCGAGGACGAAATTCTTTTAGGAGGGGAGAGTTGTTGGGTCCCGATTTTTTTCTTTATCTTTGCTTTAATTGTTTATTATTATTTTAGTGGAGTCTTTAAATTAGAATTTAGAAGGAAATGTTAGAATTATATTATTAAGTGGGTTGAAAGAGTAGAGACATATAAGACAAATTAAGGGCAAACTTGGAAAGCCTAAGTGAAGGAGGGGCAAAATTGGAAGAAGAAGCATTGTCTTGCTTATAAATAAAGGAGAAAACGTGAATGAGAAGATTCTAGAGAAGCAAATGAGTGAATGAGAAAAGAGATAAAAGAGAGAAACGTGAAAAAGAAAGAAGAAGAAAAAGAAGAGAAATCCACTTGTGAGGTAAGTTCTCATCTTCTTATGCTAGATTCAAAAAGGAGATTAAATGGAGGTTAGGGTTTGTGATGGAAATGAAGGAAGAAAGAAGAGAAAGATGAACCCAAATTGATTTTGGGACTTCTAAGTTAGGGTTTTGGTTTTTCTAGGCTAGATGGGCTATGGGTAGGTTAGGTTTAAATTCAATCTTGGCATTGCTTTGATTTTTTGCATTATATGAACTTCCTTTGAATGTATGGATTAAATGGAAATTGGTTCAATTGAAGGGAATCAAGGAGATTATATTCAAGAGATAGAGGAAGGGCAATATTGACCTTGGATTTTCAACAACTTAGGTGGGTAATATGTTTATGGTTATTAGGTGATGAGCTATGCCCTATTTGTGTGTGTGATTGCTTTAAATGTTGTAAATGTTGAATTTGAATATGTTTTCTTTGAAATAAATGAAAAGTATGAAAATGTGACAATTTGATGAAAGGAAAGAAACATGAGAATGCAAAGTTTTGATTGACTATGTGAGCATAGATTTGTTTGTGATTGGGCAAGAGAGAAACCAGTTTCGATTGTCACGTGCACGTTGACCGCCTTTTCCTGACTGCTAAGTTGAGGCCACGAGATCCTGAGAAATCGAACTCGTTTTGTTCACGGTGTAAACCTTTTTGTTCCACCGAAACTCTCTAGTCAATTGATGTGCATTCATTTTGATTTTATTGTCTATGATGCATAATAAAGTGCTAAGATTGATAAAAGTTGACATGTTATGAATTGTGTGATGAAATTGCAATTTAAATTGGATTGTTTGATATATGTGTGTCGTGCTTGTGGTACGACTCATTTTCGAGGGCTATAAACGTATTAGCCACTGAGCCGTGTTGCTCACCCCACTCTCTCTCCTCAGGTGCGACTCGAGACGAATGTGAACCTTACAAGGCATCGAAAACTCCAAGGCTTTAGATACTTTTGTACTAAGTTAGTAACTAGTCATTTTGGATAGTTTTTCAAGCATTTCAAACATTGAGCATCTCATGTATTGTGTATCTTGTGCTTAATTCTTGATGGATATGTTGTTATGTATTTAAAGCTATGCATGAATATTTATTTTGATTGGAAATGAGAATGAGAATACTAGTATTCTCCTTTATGTATGATTGTGTTGTTTTATAGACAGTGTATGAGATTGCGTCTGACTTGCGAAAAAGGAACGAGAATGTTCATGTCCTTCCTTTTTGAGTTTGCTGTTGGGTATTTGCTTGGGAATAGAATGTTGGAGTTTAGAATTGGGTTTGAGACGAATTGATAGAGGTGGAGCTAAATAGTATCAAAGAGTATGTAGTAGCAGGTGAATATGTGAAGTTGATATGTTGATAAGCCATCCTAAGTATAGGAATGGTGTTCAGAAACTTCAATGGCAAAACTATACTAATATAGATAGAACTCGCTAAGGTGGTTTTAATGAAAGTTGTAGTTTATATTCCCAGCTTTCTAACGCCATGAAGTATGCAAATTTTGGATATCGGAGTCAAAAGTTATGATCTTTATAAGTGGAGACGTTCTGGGTAGAAAAGCAGATGATAGAAAGTGAAAGGAAGAAAGCAAACGATAGAAAAGTAGATGGAAGAAAGCAGACAATAGAAAAGCAGACGGATGAAAGAAGACGATAGAAAAGCAGACGGAAGAAAGCAGAAGATAGAAAAGCAGACGGAAGAAAGCAGACGATAGAAAAGCAGACGGAAGAAAGCAGACGATAGAAATTGAGATGATACAGAAGATAGAAGATATAATTGGCCTTTGTGGTCTTCATAAAAGTTGTAGATCTCGAAGTTCTCTTTTCAATGGTCTAAAAACAAAGTCAATCAGACATCTATAACAAAAGTTATGGCATTCGTACTGAGGCATGTATATTTAAAGTAAGGGCAGAAACATGTTGGAGTCTTTTGGCCATAACTTCTTCTCTACACCTCCAAATGACCTGATCTTTGAAGCATTGGATTCCTAACACATTTCTGTATCTCTCTATAAGAATTTATGATTTTTGGTATTAAATTAAAAATGATTGATTGAATCAAAGTAAGGGTATCGATGGAAAGAGCATGAACTAGATATCCCACTGAACATACTTCAGTGTTTTGATGATACCTTAATCTGTAGAGATTCAAATGAGATGATTTCTAATTCGGGGTAAACTAGAGACATACAGCTGCAAAGTATCTGCAAAAATTGAATTTCAATTTGGGCTTTAAGATTTTCAATTTTTGGGCTGAATTCGTGTATAGTATTCAGTCTTGGTAATGTAAGCCCTCCATGCGATTATGACTTTTCGAATGTTGAACTTCGGAAACGTGGTCCAGCAAGAACATTGATCAAGATTATACCCGACATCTAACCAAGATCTTCAAACATTGTACGCAATGTATATAAGAGGAAACAGAAGATGTACCCTAAAGCCAATACAGGTGATCTTACAGAGGATCAAATAAAAGCAGCTATGAGGGACATAGATGAAGCATGCTATACGACTCAATCAAGAGGAATCTATGTTTCTCATCACATTTCAAAAGCATTAGGAAGTCATTTTGGATGCTTCTCCACGGATGCAACCTCTTAGGTAGTTGGAAGAGTGACAAAAGTACAGTACAGAAATATCATAGTTAAAGGTATTCATTTCAACTTAGAGACTTTTGTGCATTTATTCATGCACTTTAGACCTTTGAGTTTTATATCTTTAATTAAAGATGTCCTACATCTTCTTGGAAAACCAATCCCAAAACTATCTAGACCTGATGATCTGGATCTCCCTAAAAGAAACCAATCTTTCAAACTTCCTGTTATTAAAATCATCGAGTTAGATGTTTTACCATCAGAAACACCAGTTGCTACAAACTTCTCTCCAACAAGAACATCTCAACAAGTCTCTACGATTGTTCCAGATGAAGTTTGTCACATACAACAGTGGACTCAGGAAGCCTTAGTTATGGAGATTGAAGAAATTCATACTAAGGTGGATGATTTGAGTGACTCAGTTGGTGATCTGCATGAGGAAGTGACGTATCTACGAGTTTCTATAGAAGAAGACCTTAAACTGATTCGAACTGACATGCAACAAATGTTTTCTGAAATCATGAAGCAGCTATGATAAAACTTTTTGATTCATAACAAATAGGGGGAGAAGAGGAGAAAAACAGAAGTAGTAGAAAGATAGCAAATGGGGGAGATCAGAAGAAAGCAAATAGGGGAGATCAGTAAGATGAAAGGAAGATAGCATTACAATTTTTTTTCATATATGTATTTTGTATATGCATGATATGAATAATATTCGCTAATTCATTTTTATCTTTAAAAAATTAATGATTATTTGTTATCATAAAAAATGGGAGATTGTTAAGTCAAAATAACTTCACGATTAATAATTTTGTTGATAATCAAATAATGATAATGTTTGAAATAAATGAACTATTCTGATGAGCGTGTTAAGTGTGCAGTGCCAAAACTAAGAATAAGTTCACAAAGAAGAAGTTTACGAAGAAGAAGTTCGAGAACTAAGAAGAAGTGGACAAGTCTAAGAAGAAGGGGACAAGATGAAGAAGAAGTTTCGAAGACTAAGAAGAAGCTTTGAAGACTAAGAAGAAGTTCACTAAGAAGAAGTGGACAAGACTAAGAAGAAGTTTCGAAGACTAAGAAGAAGTTCTAAAACTAAGAAGAAGCAGTTTGAGTTAGTTACAGAACTCAACTGAATAATGGTCTCTACAAGAAGCAAGAAGCAAGAAGCAAGAAGCAAGAAACAGTTATCAAGATTCAAGAAGCGGTTGGAGACTTAGGCTATAAATATTAGTCGTAGTCGAAGACTGAACAATCTTTATGCTTACAAGTTATTACTTACAAAAATTTTGTATACAAAGTACGATATATGAGAGCAAACATTACTGTAACAAAAGCTCACATTATCTTTCTAGTGAGAGAAAGAAAAAGCTGAGAGCCTGGAGAGGCTAAGAAAGCTGAAAGAATACTCAATGTAAGAGACCTGAAGAGGCTCTAGAAGGGAGGAAAAAATACTTGTAAATTTGAAGAAGTATAGTGAAAACTCATAAGGAGTCTAAGGATTGGACGTAGCCCAAGGTTTGGGGTGAATCAGTATAAAAATCACATCGTCTATCTTCTAACTCTTTACTCTTAAATACTCTTGTTCTTATACAAGTTTATACAAGTTATTTGCGATTTAACTAAGTAACTTTTTGGTATTCATTTAATACTTGAAAAATTTCTTTTTCAAGAAATATCAAAGGTTTTGTGTATTCACAAAAAGATTACACAATTCAACCCTCCTTTCTTGTATACTTCGTATATTGTACGTGAGTTTTATATTAACGTGTGATTTACTTCACCACAAACGAGAGGACAAGTGGAAGTTGTGAATTGTAAGCTAAAATGCATTTTAGAGAAGATAGTGAATAGTTTAAGGAAGGACTGGCCATTAAAGCTAGATGGTGCCCTATAGGCTTATCTAACTGCTTTTGAAACTTTGATCAGAATGACTCCATTTAGGCTCGTTTATGATAAAACTTGTCATCTGCCTTTGGAATTGGAGCATCGAGCATAATGGATAATGAAAGCTTTAAATTTTGATTTTATGTGAGTAGGTGCGAGATAACTTTAGCAATTGAATGAACTCGATAAGTTTTGCTTTAACACATATGAGAATGCCAAAGTATACAAGGAGAAAGTGAAGAGATGAAATGATTCTCATCTTAAGAAGGAGTTTAAGGTGGGAGATGCGATTTTGTTGCTCAATTCAAGGTTGAAGCTCTTTTTGGGGAAGCTCAAATCGAGATAGAGTGGAACCTTTACGGTTACCCAAGTATTCACGCAGGGAGCTCTCGAATTGGAAAATTTGAACAAGGAAACCTTTGAGATAATCAGGCATCTTTGCAAGCTGTATCTCGAAGGAGTGGTCTCCAAGGAAAGGGAAGTCATTTCTTTCCTTTTGAATAATTAAAAACTCTTCCAAGGATGAAGGTGAAGTTAATGACCATAACTTAGCATGTTCGATAGTTAGGTTTCATTCGAGTTCTAGACCTGGGTTTTTCTCTTTCTTTATGACCATGGTTTGGAATGATATAGATGGTGAAATGATGTGGCATTGGTGATAATATAAGCTAAGGACGAAAACTTGGAGGTTACATGGAGAAGAATCAAAAATGTGAAAAGAATATAAATAATGACAGTGTCACGATCATGACCAATGCCATTTGCCCACATAGCAGTGAAAGTGTTCTATTTTTCATAAAACAAAACCTTTCAATAATGCTCCTCAAGGTCTTCTCTAACCATCGCGAGAACCAGAAAAAATTTAGGAATCAATATCCTTGGACTGCATAACTCACCTGCCACCAGCTTATGGGAAAACTACAATTCTTGTTGTAGTTGATCGCTTATCTAAGCAAGTTCATTTCTCTGCCTTGGGTTATAATTTCTCTGCTTCCTAGTGTCTAAAATTTTTATTAGAGACATAGTCAAACTTCATGGAGTTACTGTAATTAATGTTTCTGATCGTGACTCGAATTTCACGAGTTTCTTCTAGCAAGAGTTGTTCAAGCCGCATGGTAGTTGGTACCACTTTCTAAAACTCCAGCCTTATTGTCAATCTTCATTGGCACATAAGAAGTCTAATAAACTAGCCCACAGACCAAAACGACATCAGATGAGTCCATAGCTAACTACCAGACACAATAATGAAAAACAACGTTAATAACCAAAGCAAGCTCAAACGAGGGCGCTTTGTAGACAGGGTAAAAACGTGAGCTTGTCAAATACATGGCAGAGTCTTTTCAATTTTCTGGAACTTTAACCGTACACTAGCAGTTCGGAGGAGGAGTGAGGTTGCACTTGGCAGGCAATCCCACGGCAAGCACAGGATCAATCCCTAGAGAAGGCAACATCATTGAATTCCTGTAAGAACAGAGGCATGTCAAGTCAGCCGTTGAAAGAGCTTGACAACAATCAGCGGACGGTGGGTCAACCGGGTTAGGTGTGGTCACTGATGGCTTGCAAGCCGTAAGACCATCTTCAGTCATGTTGCATAAGGTCAATGCCCAGCTTGACGATCCCTCGCACAGAGCAACCATAACCACTACCAAAAAGACCAGCCTGAAATTTGCCATCCCCTGTTGCTGTTATCTTCTAGTGAATCGGACCGAGGGACTCACTTTTTTATATAGAGCAATGGGTAAGGAGTTAAGCTAAGAGCCACAAGTTCGTGACTCGTGAACGAGTATTGGCAGCATTCCGAATCACGGGGCGCATTACGTTGGCCCATTGCTTTCATCCTCGTTGGCCGCTAGCTAAGTTCTAACAGTGTCGTGGCTGAATTGAAACTTGGAAAGATGCGTAGGTATCATCATTTATCTCCCCACGGTAGTGAAGCGTAATCAGCTCATCTAGCTAGATGTTTCAAATTTCAACCAACTTTTTTAAGACCGCAGTTTCCTAATTAAGAAGCTAGAAATTTATGTGCGTTTCTCACTCTGATTCTGCCGCATTTGCGGCTTCTGACAAACATCTATAAGTGGGCTGTGAAATGCGCGAGATTCCAAATTCTCGCTACTTTTTGAGAGAAGGTTCTGTTCATTCACATGCTTTCTCTGCTATTTTATCTTTCTGACAAACAAATTTTAAAGTTTTAAAATTTTTCCACGTTTTTCAATTTAATATTTAATTTTAAAAATTTTAATTTCAAAACTTTAATAGTTAAAATCAAAACGTTAACTATTTTAATAATTTGTTAGTTTGACTAATTAAATATTTATCATTCATAAAATGTAGATGTCCACCCAGAAATACATAGTAATAATAGAGTAAAAAGAATTTTGGATACCTCCGTATTATAAACAATAAAAATTATGTTAGTAGGATCAACAAATTATTAATAAAATTAGAGTTTTAAATTAAATTGTTAAGGTTTTAAAAATTGGTCATTCAACTAAAATTTTGATCATCCTCGAGCAAAACTACAAATAAAAAAAAACACAACATTTTCCTTTTCCATATTTTCTAAGAATAGATAATCATAAGAAAGCGGAAATAACTTTCAAAACTATAACAAGAATTAAAATTCAATATTTTTGCTCACAATCAATCATCAATCATTCCTTTCAAAAAGTGGGCAATCTAGGGGAAAACCGTGACAAATTGTATTAAAAAAATAAGATAAATCTAAATATGCACTCAAATACTATTCATGATTAAGATATTCTATGACTTTGCATATTAGTTCAATTCTCTAACATTAAAGATTCACATGCATAATAATAAATCAAAGAGATTTTTAAGGTTTTAATGGGGTCAAAAATCATTAAAGCTGGTGAAGTAGGGAAAACACTTAATTGAGTACCAAGTACAAAAAATTAACATCTACTCAAAATTGGGTATCATCTGCTATGATAAATATAGAAACTCTATTTCACAATGTAGATTAATGTCTTCTATCAAGCAAGTTTTATATCTAATAAAACTCTCAATGCCTGCAAGTATACGAATCGTAATTTATATTTTTGAAATGTATCGATCCCACGAGGAACTTGATAAAACAAATTAAACCTTTTATCGAAGGTAATAGAATATGATTTGATTGAAAATTATAACAAAAGTTAAAGCAATTAAATCAAATCAAATCAAATAATAAGTGAGCTGCCAAATTGATTTAAGGTTGATCAAAGCTGAATACTTAGGATTTATTCTTTCATCATTTTGCAACCACGATCGTGACAAAGGCCCCATGCAACATTCTTCACCATGATCGTGGCCAATCTCTATGCATCTAAGATCTTCTCTTTTCTTTACATTACTATTTACATACACTCACAAACACATCAAACACCTTTTGAAACATAAAATTAAGATTAAGTTCTTGCTCTAAACCAATAAAACACTTAAAACACATAAAAATACTAATAATAACCCAATTTTAAGTCTATACACATGATAAACACTTTAAAACACACTTAAATACCTAGAAGACATACTATACTCTACACCTATCAATATCCTCACACTTAAAACTTTGTTTATCCTCAAGAAAAACTAAAAATACAACCAAACAAAACACAAAAAACACATACACATGCAATCATACGACATGCAATAATGGTGTAATGGCATTAAATCTTATTGAATTAACTTAACCTCAAACATTAATAACTCAAAAAGTGTCAACATACTAACTTATTCCTTTCTATGTTTAAATGCTTTGATTTGAATATACATATGAATCAAAATATTAACTCCATATTCTCATTTTAATAAACCTTTATATTAACTCCATAGTGATATACTGGGTCGAATAAACCTTTTATCCAGAAGCTCTTGTAACTACACCTTCAACTCCTTCAATTCAGTAGGAGTCATTCTGTACGATGTTCTGGATATAGGAGCAATGCCAGGCATCACTTCAATAGATAACTCCACATCTCTTTCGGGAGGGAGTCTAGGCAATTTCTCTGGAAACACATTCGGAAACTCATTCACCACAGGAATATCTAGCAATTTTTCACCCTCCTTAGAATCAAACACAAAAGCTAGATAAGCTTACATCCCTTCCTAAGGAGTTTTTGAGTTTGCATAGCAGATACCACATTAGCTAAGGAACTAGCGCAGACGCCATGCAATGCTATTGTAGGTTGATCTAGCTTCCTAAGCATAACTATTTTTGCACCACAATCTACTACTGCCTGGTGTTTAGACAACCAATCCATACCCAGAATCAAATCAAATTCATGAAAAGGCAATCTTATCATATTTGCTACATACTCCCTTCCTTGGATCAAAATAGGACAATTCCTATACACATGATTGACCAATACACTACTACCCAAAGGACTGGTTACATGCATGTCATACTCTAACTGACCTACAGGCATTTCCTTATCAAACATTTCTCCCCCACAGATATAAAGATGAGTAGACCCAAGGTCAATCAATGCATGCATTTCAGAATTAAAGAGAGAAATAATACCAGTAATGACATCTGGTGCGTCCTGACCCTCACGAGCTTTCAATGCATAAGCTCGAACCGAAGCAACAAGCACAACTGGTCAATTCACAGTTTCTGAATGGGAACTCAGATTAGTTCTATTCTGATTATATCCTCCTCGACCCCTACCTCGTCTTCTGTTCCCAACAGATGCATGGGAGACCTCCCTCTTAGCTTGTGATGTCTGACCCTATCCGAGACGGCAACTAGCTATTAGATGCTTAGTGCTACCACAGCGAAAACATGCTCCTGTAGCCCTCCTGAAAACATCCTAATGATGCACAGAACAATCAGGGCACTCCAGAGGATTAGAACCTCGGCCTCCAGATGAACCCCTACTAGAAGCACTCCTTGACGGATAATTTTGTGACCTTTCCCGAGCTACAGATCTTTGAGTAACTTCTAGTGTGGAAGAAGCACCTTCCCTACATCATTTGCCCAAGGACTGATCTCCTCTAACAATCCCCCTCCGTTGACTTCATGCCTCTCAATCTTCATAGCAGCTTGTACTAATTGATGGTAAGTCATTTGTTGTAACAGAGTAAATGTTGCCAGAAGCTCCTTGATGGAGTCATGCAATCCATCCTCGAACTAATGACATCGGAACTCCTCAGTAAGCAAAGATTTAGGGGCATACTCACTGAGTCGGTTGAACTCCCGATCATACTCAGCAACTGACAATTTCCTTTATTTCAGATTCAGAAATTATTTCTGCTTATCCTTTTTGTAAGCCTCTATCACATATTTAGCTTTAAATTCTTAGGCAAAGTAATCCCAAGTCAGGGGTATAGGTAGCTGTGGATTCTTCAAAACAAACTTCCGCCATTCATAAGCTACTCCTTGTAGAAGGGAGACAACACAGTACATCATCTACTCTGCTGGGCAACTAATCTCATCCAACACTTTCTTCACCTAGTCAATCCAAAACTCAGCCCTTTCAGATTCCTCCATAGATGTCCTAGTAAAATACCGAAGTATGCTCAGTAAAATATTCCAGTCCATACTATTCCAACAGATTCCCTCAATTTGATTCAATCAATCTTTTCCAATATAATTCAGAAGGCTACCACGTTTTATGGAGAGTTAGAAAAATGTATTAGGAATCTATTGGTTCAAGTCTCATGTCCTTTAGAGGTCGGATGACAAAATTATGGCCAAAAGAAGCAAGGTGTTTAGGGTGAGTCAACCCTTCGGGTGCACCTGAACTCCCAATCATGCCAGCAAAGTCCGTCGTGTATAAACACGAGGGTGACATCCAACATAACCAGCAATGTCACCATCGTGCATAAGCATGAGGGTGACTTCCAACATAACCAATAATGTCACCATCGTGCAAAAGCACGAGGGTGACTTCCAAAATACTAGCAAAGTCACCGTCGTGCTTAAGAATGAGGGTGACTTCCAATATCCAACTTTTCCAACAGCCATTTTTTTCCAGAAACTCATCTACAAATTTGCATCTTCTTCCTCTCTTCTATTTTTCTCCAGATTTCTCACTTCAATCTTATTCAATGAACACATATCACATTTGAACCAATTCTTTTACTTCCATGTCAACTCATCATACCTCAATCAAATCAAATCTATATTTAAACACTAAAAACTGATGCATGCACATGAAATCATGTTCAACTTTCTCTCTCTATTGTATTTTCATTCTTACTACATTTGTTTCATTTTTTGCATTTTCTTTTCAAATTACACAAGACCCAGTAATCTCATATTCAATTCCAGATACTTTTACTACTATCTTTATACACTGACGACCTCAAATCCTCACCTAAGTCATTTAGTGAATTCATTCATCAAGACTACACTGCATACACTTCTCATCCATGTATAAGTTTCCAACATAAAGTGTCATCCAACTCATGCATGAATTCATTTCCAACACTAACACATCATCAAAATCATTCACAAAACTCAGAGGGTTAGTGTAACATCCCGTCACCGATGGGATGGATACAGTTCATTGCATTCGTATTTGGCATGTGCATGCATTTTGGAATTTGTGTATAATTGGCAATGATTTTATTGGCATTCGTACGTACATACATGTATGACATATCCCGATTTGATTTGGATAATTTGAATTTGGAGATGATTAGGACATGTGTGATAATTAGGTCAAAATAGGCTCGAGGATTGAATTTGAGTTAGAAATGAAAGTTAGGAAGTTGAATTATGAAATTGGAGTATATGATAATAAGTTTTCTATTTTTGAGGATTTATAGGAATTTCTCTGGAATTTTGAGACAATAGGCTTAATAGAAAAATTGATCAATGGTGGTTATTTGAATGTCGGTTTGAAATTGATTATCGATAGCGCAGACGGGTTAGAAATTTGATTTGAGGAATTAGGGTTTAGCCATTGGAATTCGGGAGAAATTGGAATTTGAAATTGGTTTGAGGTTGTTCGCATTTGGACTTGTGGCAATTAGAATTGCCAAACAAGCCCTTGTTTCCTTAATATATATAAAACCTTTCTTTTGAAAATTTGCTTCCTCGATACTTGCCTTCTGAGAAAGAAAAATTTGAAGTTTCTTCCTTCCTCCATCGTGATTTCTTCTGTGACTTGCTTCTTGATTCCTTCTTGCCATTTGTCCCTTCCTTTGCCTTGAATTGATTTGTTGCTTTGGAGTGGGTAAAGAAGAGATGAAAATGGGTTTTGTTTGGGTGATAGCAGTGGGTGTCGATGAGCTTGGATTTGAGTGATCTTTGAAGATTTGAGGTTATTAATCAAGTAAGTTACCTCTACCTTACTTTATATAGTTTGATTGGTTGGTTTATAGAGTTATTTAGATGATTTAATTTGAATACTTGAGGATTTGGTATGTAGGGTTTCCGATTAGGTATTTTCGTTAGTTTTAGGGTTGAAATTTGGGAACAATGGTTGTTTGATGAAATAGAAGCTAAAGATTAGTTGTATGATGTGTATGGAATTATTTAGGAGTGGTTTGTAAGGAGAAAATCCGGATTTGGAGTTGATATCAGTCAAAAATTTGGAAATTTCTGGGTTTTCTGGGCTTGTCCGTGGTTGCGAGTCATGCAAGATGAAGAACACGCCACGGCGAGCAAAATTACTCCAGACATGACGACGTCTTGTGGAAAGCCTTGTGGGCGAGGAGGAAAAGCGCCGCGTCATGACGTATCGCAGCGCGACGCTTGCATGACGAAGAAGCATCTTGATTCATGTGGCAAGGCGTGTATACGCCGCGACGAAGGTGAAATGAAAGGAGAGCTTCATGCATGGCGAGGATCTGATCTTGCATGGCGAGGAATGCTGTTTTTCCGGAGATGAAATTGTGAGGTTTTAAATAATGGGATCTAGGAATTTGATGGTTCAATTAATTATGGATTAAATTTAATTTGGAGATTATGAATTCGGGAATTAGAATTTGAGATCGGGAAATTCGGAATTGTGTCGGAAATGTCATAACACGTATAGTACGTACATCATTCGATTCGTATGCATCATTGAACATTGAAATTGATACAATTAGTAATGTTACTTATATTTTGATTGTTATAGCGGCTCAAGTGGATCGCCGATCGTCCGACGTAGGTGAGACTTCCCGGCAGTAGCTCGGAAGTTCTGAGGTGAGTAACCTAGTTGGTTTATCAACCTATATGTGTTTAATTCTATGCAAATATGCCATGAGGAGTTAAGGATGGATTGTATGTGTTTGTTTTGATTGATTTCGGACCACAGGTGTCCGAAATATTTGGGTTGTGATATAGAAGTGTTAATTGTTCATAATTGGTTTCAAATGGTGAGAATTAGGTATATGAAGTTTTAGTGAGATGCATGTATTGGAAATTGGACATGTGCATACATGCATAACAGTATGATCAGATAAAGGCAGTTGTGACCGGTGTAGCCACCGTATCCAGAGCTTTAAGCTCAGCGCATGTGGCTTTGTGCCCAACGATTTTCGAGCTTTATGCTCAGCGTATTAGGGCTTTTGGAGCCCAATGTTTTCGAGCCAATGGCTCAGCGTATATGAGCTCGGTATGCAGTCACAACAACGAAAGAAAATGAAAGAGTCACATGCACATTACATATATGAATGTTCCAAATGTGAATTGTGTGAAAGGCTTATTGCCTTATAAATGTGAAATTGTTGCATGTGATTTCTTGTTTGTGATATATATACGATATAGCGTGAATTGTTTGTCTATGCATGAGTTGGGTGAACCATCGATGATGGTTTCTCACTTGAGTTCATAAACTCACCCCAACATTGCATCTATTTTTAGAGACGGACGTTAGAGTGACTCTAGCTCCGTCGGTGAGACTTTTCTGCTTGTGTGTGCGTGAGAGAGGGCATGGCCCAGTGTCTATCGGTGGGGATCTTTTGGGGTATTTTGTGGATGACTTATCTAGGAGCTGTGTTAGTTCTTTTGGACTTATGCAGGTTGTAAATATGACCGGATGTTGTATTCGGGGTTTTATCAATGAGTGAGAAGGGATCTTTGGTTTTAAAATTTAGTGAATTATCATTCTTGCTTTCTTATATTGATGCCATGAGGTGTATAGAAATGATTGAATCGTAGTGCACCTAAATCGTAGGTTATGCATCAGTGCGACCTCACGGGCCCCGGTGTATACTCTACGGTGAGGGCTACATTAGGTGGTATCGAGCATGGTTTGGCATCTTTTGGGCATAGTATATTTTAGGCTTGAATTTACGTGAAAAGCAAGAAATTGATTGGAATTGTGGTTTTATTGTAGGTCATCCATCTTTGGTGATCAAGTTGATCAACCGGTGACCGAGGATCGATCGGAGCTAGTAGGGAGTCTTACGTACCTCTGCGTGAGGCGACCTCCTAGAGTTCCCATGAGATGGGAGCGGAGGTATGATCGCTGCGTGGCGATGGTATGAACTTTATGGCGGCCAGGACCTGCAGAGATTGAGGATGGTTGGAAGGACCGGCGGGTCTAGATCGGATGGATTGCGACCACGAGGGCGCGATTATCGTCTCTTTGCTCCGAGGTCCGGCTTATCGATGGTGGAAGGCTGTCCGGGTAGTTCCACGGGCCTTGTGTGTTGACTTGGGCTGATTTTCCGAGGGCCTTCGAGATAATTTCATGCCCAGGTCTATTTGGAGATGAAGATGCAGGAGTTCTTTGGTGAGACAGGGGTTGATGTCGATGGTGACTCGAGGTCGGGTTTAATGAGTGTCGGCATATCGTCTGATACGAATGCCTCTGAGGTGATAAGCGCCGGAGATTTGAGGGAGGTGAATCTGGAGATTCGTGCAGAGTTAGCCGGTCGGATATGGGCACGTTGTGGAGTTGAGGCATTGCCGTGAGGATAGAAAGCGACCGAGACAGAGCCGTGAGGAGACGGTCGAGGCTCTGGAGGCGAAGATCAGTGATAGTCGGGGTAGCTCTGGTAGGAGCTTGAGCGACGCTTGAGCGTATTCAGTTAGCGTGGGGATTGACGGTCAAGTTACAGTCGAGAGAGGAGATTTGGACAGATTAGTAGTGGCACGATAATGGTGGCGGAGGGCGAGACATGCTTTGCGGTTTGTGTACATTGTGATAAGAGCACGATGGAAGTCTTTGGAAGTGACAGAGCTGTTTAGCATGTGGATCTATGGATCACATGATTGGAGTTATCCTTTGACTTTGGGAGTTGATCGGCGCTAGTGGGAGAGTGGTAGTAGCTCGACAGTCTTGTGAGCCGTGTGATGGACTGGATTTAGGGGTGGCGAGCTCGAGGTGAGACGGAGATTCCTTTGTGGGAACCAGGACGAGGAAGCGTGAGCCATGATCCCAAGCCGAGTCTACGCCATGACGAGCGAGGAGGCCGGGATTCTCCCGAGGTGGTTCTGAGTTTATACTACTCTCGGATATTAAGGTGTATGCATTGATAGATCCGGGGTCCACGATTCATTTATTGCACCGCATGTGGCATGTAGATTGCATGTGGATAGGGAGATGTTACAGTATGGGTTGCAAGTGAGTACACCTTTGGGTAGTACTACTGCTTTAGGTGAGGTCTGAGGGTGTCCGATTCGGGTTGATTCAGGTATTGAGTGTAGATCGATTGTGTTGCCACTTTCGCGAGATTGATTTGATTTTGGGGATGGGTGGCTCACTTGCCCGTAGGGCTATTTTGGATTGTTATACCGAGGAGGTAGTATTGGAGTCTCTGGTCGGTAGAAATTTGTGTTTGGCGTTAGTCGGCGATGCCGGCCGGGATGATCTCGTTTTGAGTGCTCTGAGGTTGATCTTGAGGTGGGTGTGAGGCTTATTTAGCGCGTGTGGTGGATTCGAGTGTAGCGAGTCTGCGGGATGTCCTGTGATCGGGAGTTCCGGATGTGTTTCTGAGGAGTTCTGGGTTTCTTGCCGGATCGGAGAGCGAGTTCAAGATAGACCTCGTTCAGTACCGCTCTATATCGATACCTCCGTATAGGATGGCACCAGTGGGCGAGGGAGCTTAAGGCTCATTGCAGGAGTTATTGGATAAAGGGATTTATCGGGCGAGTGTTTACGTCGTGGGGAGCTCGGTATTGTTTGTAAAGAAGAAGGGCGGGACTATGAGGCTTTGCATCGATTATAAGCGACTTAATCAGATTCTTATTAAGAATAAGTACCCTTTGCCTAGGATCGATGACTTATTTGATCGATTCTGAGGAGCTCGGTGTTTACCAAGTTGGATTTGAGATCCGGATACTATCGATTGAGGATCGCGAGAGGCGATGTGCTAAGAGTGCTTTCGAGGCGGTATGGGCATTTGAGTTCTTAGTGATGCCGTTCGGGTTGACTAATGCCCGGTAGCCTTCATGGCCTTGATGAATAGGGTCTTTCAGCCATACTTAGATCGAGTTTGTGATCGTATTCATTAATGATATCCTAGTGTATTGAGGTCTAGAGCAGAGCATGCGGACATCGAGGATAATCTTTGCAGATTATGAGAGAGCGGTTGTATGCCAAATTCACTAAGTGTGAATTTTGGCTGGATGAGTGGTGTTCTAGGCCACATTGTATCTCGGTGAGGTATCCGGGTGGATGCTCACAAGATTGAAGCGATGAGGAGTTGGGAGATTAGAGGCGTGTCGAGTTGAGGAGTTTCCTCAGTTGGCGAGGATATTATCGGAGGTTTGTCGAGGGTTTTGTGATCTCCGCCCTTTGACAAGACTTCGAGGAAGGAGTAGTCTTGATTGGATAGATGAGTGGGAGGAGTTTTGAGGAGGCGATACATCGGTTGACTCGGACCGATGTTGGCCACCATCTAGAAGCGAGGAGGCTTTGAGGTGTTTAGTGATGCTTCGCGGCAGGTTTAAAGCGTGTCTTGATGCAAAGATGGGAGAGTTATAGCATATGCTTGAGGCAGTTGAGATCCATGAGATTAATTATCCGTGCATGACTTGGAGTTAGCGGCGATTGTATTTGCTTTGAAGATTTGGAGACATTATCTGTATGGGTAGAGCGTTCGGATCTTCACCGATCATAAAACTTGAGGTACTTGTTGAGTTAGCGAGAGCTGAATAAAGCGAGAGGAGATGGTTAGAGCTGCTTAAGGATTCTGTTGCCTATTGAGTACCACCCGGAAAGGCTAATGTGGTGGCGGATGCATTGAGTAGGAGATCGCATGGTAGTGCGGCTCGATTCGAGTTTCGAGGTTGCCGTGCTTGGTTCGATTGAGAGCTCTTAATGTGCGAGATGGATTTGAGTCGAGGATGGAGCTCGATTGCGACTTTGAGGGTGAGGCCAATGTTCTGAGATCGGATTAGGAGAGTGCGGGATCGGGATCCGGTATTGGTGAGGTGATTGATAGAGTTAGATCTGGATGGCTATCGAGTTTGAGTTGAGAAATGGTTCGTTGTGGATGGGCCAGAGGTTATGTGTTCCGGATGTGGAGGATCTGAGGCGTGAGATTTTAGAGGAGGCTCATTTGGCTGCTTATGCCATGCATCCTGGTGTCACCAAGATGTATCGCACTCTTAAGTTGCATTTCTGGTGGCCAGGTATGAAGAGGCATATAGCGGAGTTGTTTCTCGGTGTCGACATGCGGCGAGTTAAGTGAGCACCGAGGCCCGATTAGGAGATTGCATTCGTTGCCCATTCCGGAGTGGAAATGCGAGCGTATTACGATGGACTTTATCATGGGGTTGCCCAAGACGCCGAGACAGTGTGATGCTATCTGGGTCATAGTGGACCGTTTGACTAAATCGGCTCACTTCTTGCCAGTGAGGGAGAGCAATACCCTCGATCAGTTGGCCCAGAAGTATGTAGCAGAGATAGTTCGACTGCATGGGGTCCCGGTATCGATAATGTCAGATAGGGATCCCAGGTTTACCGAGATTCGGAGGAGTTTGCGATCGCCTATGGGGCGAGATTGAACTTGACCTGACGTTTCATCCTCGAACAGATGGGCGAGTGAGAGGACTATTCGGACTATTGAGGATATGTTGAGAGCACATGTATTGGAGTTTGAGGTCTTGGGATCGATGTTGCCTCTGGTAGAGTTTGCTTATAATAATCGCACGAGTAGCATTGGCATGGCACCGTATGAGGCGTTATATGGAGACCATTTAGATCCCTCTTTCTTTGGGATGAAGAGGGTATGAGGATGATAGAGGTCCCGGTGATCCGGGATACGGTTGATAAGGTGCAGTTGATTGGTCGCATCAAGCGACTCGGGACGAATGACGAAGAGTTATGTGGATCAACATCGGAGAGAGATGGAGTATGTTGTGGGTGATAGAGTGTTCCTCAGAGTGTCTCCGTGGAGAGGAGTTCTCTGATTTGGCCGTAAGGGCAAGTTGAGTCCTCGGTATATCGGTCCATGTGAGATTCAGGAGGATTGGACCGTTGGCCTATAGGTTGGCCTTAGAGTGAGATGTCATGACTTAGGATGTGTTCCACGTGAGCATGCTTGGAGATATCGTTCGACCCGACTCATGTGATTCCGGCTCAGGAGATTGAGATAGCCAGTGATCTGAGTTATGTTGAGGAGCCGGTGCGGATTATTGGATCGCGGGTCAAGCAATTGAGATATAGGGTGATTCCATTGGTGAAAGTCCTTTAGAAGAACCACTCATCAGAGGAGGCGACTTGGGAGGCGAGGAGCACGTGAGGCGTACCTCATCATTTGATCAGTCAGGTAAGAAAATTTCAGGACGAAATTTTATTTTAGGAGGGGAGAAATGTAACATCCCGTCACCGATGGGATGGATACAGTTCAATACATTCGTATTTAGCATGTGCATGCATTTTAGAATTTGTGTATAATTGGCAATGATTTTATTGGCATTCGTACTTACATACATGTATGACATATCCCGATTTGATTTGGATAATTTGAATTTGGAGATGATTAGGACATGTGTGATAATTAGGTCAAAATAGGCTCGAGGATTGAATTTGAGTTAGAAATGAAAGTTAGGAAGTTGAATTATGAAATTGGAGTATATGATAATAAGTTTTCTATTTTTGAGGATTTATAGGAATTTCTCTGGAATTTTCGGAGCAATAGGCCCGGACCGAAAAATTGATCAATGATGGTTATTTGAATGTCGGTTCGAAATTGATTATCCAATGGCACGGACAGGTTAAAAATTTGATTTGAGGAATTAGGGTTTAGCCATTAGAATTCGGGAGAAATTGGAATTTGAAATTGGTTTGAGGTTGTTCGCATTTGGACTTGTGGCAATTAGAATTGCCAAACAAGCCCTTGTTTCCTTAATATATATAAAACCTTTCTTTTGAAAATTTGCTTCCTCGATACTTGCCTTCTGAGAAAGAAAAATTTGAAGTTTCTTCCTTCCTCCAACGTGATTTCTTCTGTGACTTGCTTCTTGATTCCTTCTTGCCATTTGTCCCTTCCTTTGCCTTGAATTGATTTGTTGCTTTGGAGTGGGTAAAGAAGAGATGAAAATGGGTTTTGTTTGGGTGATAGCCGTGGGTGTCGATGAGCTTGGATTTGAGTGATCTTTGAAGATTTGAGGTTATTAATCAAGTAAGTTACCTCTACCTTACTTTATATAGTTTGATTGTTTGGTTTATAGAGTTATTTAGATGATTTAATTTGAATACTTGAGGATTTGGTATGTAGGGTTTCCGATTAGGTATTTTCGTTAGTTTTAGGGTTGAAATTTGGGAACAATGGTTGTTTGATGAAATAGAAGCTAAAGATTAGTTGTATGATGTGTATGGAATTATTTAGGAGTGGTTTGTAAGAAGAAAATCTGGATTTGGAGTTGATATCAGTCAAAAATATGGAAATTTCTGGGTTTTCTCGGCGTGTAAGTGGTTGCCTTGCCATGCATGATGAAGAACACGCTTGTGGCAAGCATAATTACTCCATACGTCGCGACGTCTTGCGGAAAGCCTTGTGGGGGAGGAAGAGCATACGTCGCGTCGTCTGTGATGCGTCTGCTTGTGACAAAGCGTGTATCGCCATGTGAAGGTGAAATGAAAGGAGAGCTACATGGCGAGGGATCTGATCTTGCATGACGAGGAATCTGTTTTAGGAGATGAAATTGTGAGGTTTTAAATAATGGGATCTAGGAAATTGATGGTTCAATTAATTATAGATTAAATTTAATTTGGAGATTATGAATTTGGGAATTAGAATTTGAGATCGGGAAATTCGGAATTGTGTCGAAAATGTCATAACTGCGTATAATGCGTACATCATTCGATTCGTATGCATCATTGAACATTGAAATTGATACAATTAGTAATGTTACTTATATTTTGATTGTTATAGCGGCTCAAGTGGATCGCCGATCGTCCGACGTAGGCGAGACTTCCCGGCAGTAGCTCGGAAGTTCTGAGGTGAGTAACCTAGTCGGTTTCTCAACCTATATGTGTTTAATTCTATGCAAATATGCCATGAGGTGTTAAGGATGGATTGTATGTGTTTGTTTTGATTGATTTCGGACCACAGGTGTCCGAAATATTTGGGTTGTGATATAGAAGTGTTAATTGTGTACAATTGTTCATAATTGGTTTCAAATGGTGAGAATTAGGTATATGAAGTTTTAGTGAGATGCATGTATTGGAAATTGGACATGTGCATACATGCATAACAATATGATCGAGATAAAGCGGTTGTGATCGGTGTAGCCACGTATCGAGCTTTAAGCTCAACGCACGAGGCTTCGTGCCCAACGATTTTCGAGCTTTATGCTCAGCGTATTAGGGCTTTTGGAGCCCGATGTTTTCGAGCCAATGGCTCAGCGTATATGAGCTCGGTATGCGGTCCACAACAACGAAAAGAAAATGAAAGAGTCACATGCACATTACATATATGAATGTTCCAAATGTGAATTGTGTGAAAGGCTTATTGCCTTATAAATGTGAAATTGTTGCATGTGATTTCTTATGCATGATATATATGCGATATAGCGTGAATTGTTTGTCTATGCATGAGTTGGGTGAACCATCGATGATGGTTTCTCCTGAGTTCGCAAACTCACCTTTGATATTGCATCTATTTTTCGAGATGCGTTAGAGTGACTCTAGCTCCGATCGGTGAGACTTTTCTTCTTTGTGTGTGCCGACAAGAGGAGCATGGCCCATGTGTCTGTCGGTTGGGGATCTTTAGGGTATTTTGTGGATGACTTATCTAGAAGCTGTGTTAGTTCTTTTGGACTTATGCAGTTGTAAATATGATGGGATGTTGTATTCGGGGTTTTATGCAATGAGTGAGAAGGGATCTTTTGGTTTTAAAAATTTAGTGAATTATCATTACTGCTTTCTTATATTGATGCCATGAGGTGTATAGAAATGATTGAATCGTAGTGCACCCTCGTCGTAGGTTATGCATCGGTACGACCTACGGGCGCCCCGGTGTATACTCTACGCTGAGGGGGTGCTACAGTTAGAAATATCCCTTATTTGATTTTTCTACAAATTCTTTGATAGTGAAGGTGAAGAACAGGTTTCGGTGAAAGGTTAAAGAAGCAAAAGCAACAAGAAACAAAATCTTAGCTGGACCAAATTATTTTGTTTACAAAGGTTAACACTAACTTAAAAATTAACAACAATAATCGATGATGAAGGTTCGGTGATTTTCAAAGAGCACTAACATAATCCGAAGAACAACAAGGCTTCAATGATTTTTCCCTCTAACACAAGTACTCACGTGTGTTGCAAGTACATGTATTGTTACCAAATTGACACATGGCTTTTGTATGTGTGTCATTTTTCATGCACATCGAAGTGTTACATGTCAAAATACCATTGGTCTAGTTTTCCTGATATCTAAAAATTCTCAAAAATTTTGAAATATTACTAATAGTCCCCAAATAAATTTTCATCACTAATAAAACACTATTCTTATCTTAATCGAAATTTTAAAATCAATTGTACCAGAAAATATCTATGAATGCATGTACAAAAATTTGTACGGGTCCAAAAATGCATATGTACAAATAAGCAAAAACTCAATTATACAAAGCATACTATACATTGAAATTCCTCAATATTTTAACCCTTAACACGGGGTGTTACAACAGGTGTATGTCCAAGAGAAAAAGAAAAATTGTACGAAGTCTTTGGTCGAATTTCAGAACGAAGTTACTCGCTTAGAAATAGCTTTACGCCCAGCTGCTAAAGACACACATGCGATTGAAGCTGAACTTCAGGAGAATATCATGGTAGGGTAACAAAGAACATTGGTGGATGTAGTTAGGCTTGGATTTCGGACAAATCAGCAAAACGTGACAAGACTTACTATGATAGCAAATAATTTTGAGATCAAACTAGCTCTGTTGCAGATGTTACAAGCGATAGTGCAATTTTATAGGTTAACTAATGAAGATCTAAATACCCATATCACAACACTTTCAAGTACATTAGAGTAACAGATGACATAATTTGATTACGGTTATTCCCAATCATTTTGAAAGATAAAGCTAAGGTGTGGCTAAATTCTCTTCCATCAGGGTCCATTACTATATGGACTTAGTTAGCTCAAGCATTTTTATCCAAGTATTTCTCGTTAGCCAAAATAGCCAAGATCATTAAGGAAATTACCAACTTCCGGCAACATGATGGTGAAACCCTGTATGAGGCGTGGGAAATGTTCAAAAAGTTGCAACGAAGTTGCCCTCACCACAATTTACCTCGGGAATTATTGTTAAATTTTTTTTACAATGGAGTTAACACCACTACTCATGGTACAATTGATTTAGCAGTAGGAGGATCTTTGATAGAAGACTATTGACGCGGCCTATGATTTACTAGAAGAAATGGCAACTACTAATCCATTATGGGCATCAAACAGATCTTGATCAATGATAAAAGAGCAGAAGGGGGTTTTGTCTTTAGATCCAGTAATTGCATTATAGGTCGAAGTTACGAACCTTGCGAAATAGATTAGCAGTTTCACTTCAAGTTCTTCAGTGGCAGCAGTTCAAAGTGTATGTGAATTATGCAATCAACAGGCACATTTCACCAATGAGTGCCCAATAGTTAAAACAACTGAGCAAGTCAAATTTGTGGAGAATAACCGTCCATGGAACAACTTATATTTGAATACCTACAATCCTGGATGGTGGAATCACTTTTCATGGAGTAACAATAACAACACAGTGGGAGAGCAAAGACAACTTTAGCCTAGGAATCCATTCAAGGATAAAATGGAGAAATTTATGGAGATGATTTGAACTAAGCTGAATCAACAAGATGAATCACAATAGAAGTTAGAAGCCAAGGTTGATCAAATAGAAAAAAATCACTCTTCATCAATTCACAATTTGGAGGTCCAAGTGGGAGAATTGGCAACTACTCTTGCTCAACGAAACTTTGCAGGTTTCCCAAGTACTACAAAACTGAATCCAAAGGAATCTCTAAAATCTATACAACTGAGGAGTGGTAAAGAGCTGGAAAATCAATGCAAGAATAAAAGTCACGATCGCAACCCTTTTTATGATAAGCAGATAGGATTATAAAGCTTCTATTCCGATCACAAGCCTGAAGGGTGCGATCATAACCTGGTAGTTAAGTTGGAACGAGAGAAATCCAGTCTTGGGTGCGATCGCAACAACAGAAGGTACGATCGCGAGCACCATGATTCAAGTAAAAATAAGGAAGCTGAAGCAGGTAAGTATGTACCACCTGTTCCTTTTCCTCAGCAACATAAAAAACACCAGGATGATAGTTAGTTTGCTTCATTTCTTGAAAAGTTGAAAAAATTGCAGATTAATCTTTCTTTTGTGGAGGCACTGGAACATATGCCCAAGTATGCTAAATTTCTAGAAGATATCCTGACTCATAAGAGATTACTTATTGCTAATGAAACTGTGTAGCTTCCAGAAAAATGTAGTTCAATTATTTCTAGCGCTATTCCTTCAAAACTACAAGATCCTGGTACTTTCACAATTTCTTATGTAGTTGGTGATATACATTTTAATAAATGTTTGTGTGATTTAGGTGCAAGTAAGTTGATGCCTCATTCAATTTTTCAAAATTTAGGTCTTGGAGAGGTTAAATCGACGTCGATGGTGCCACAACTAACGAATCAATCAATTAAGAGGTTGTTTGGGATTGTGGAAGATGTGCTTGTTATAGTGGACAAGTTTATAATTCTAGTGAATTTAGTTGTTTTGGATTTTGAGGTTGATTTAGAATGTCCATTGATATTAGGTCGTCCATTCCTCTACACAGGTAAAGCTTTAGTAGACGTCTGTGGGGGAAAACTTATATTATGCATTGGTGAGGAGAAAGTAGAGTTTTGTATGAGAACGACCATGAAACACCCCATAGATAATGAGGTTTGTATGAAGGCTGATGTTATAGATGAATGTGTGTTGAGTATGGAGGAAAGTAAGGAGAGAGAAGTATCTTTTAATTTAGATGTAAAGTTTATTGGTGAAAGTAAAGGTGAACAAGAAAGAGTAAAGAAGTTGATACAAGAAACAAATCCAGCTCCACCATCCATTATGCATCCACCAGTTCTAGAGTTGAAACCATTACTTGGTTATATAAGGTATGCATTTCTAGGGGAGGGGGAAACCCTACCTATTATTGTTTCCAATAATTTGAAAAATGAACAGGAACAATAGTTGGTAGAGTTGGTGAGGAAGCATGTTAGAGTGGTGGGGTGGAAGATTCTGATATAAAAGGAATTAGCCTCGACATAGTGATGCACAAGATTTACTTGGAGGAAGGAAGCAAGTCTATGAGGGAACGACAAAGACAATTAAATCCAAACATGAAGGAAGTCGTAAAGAAGGAGATCGTTAAATTACTGGATGCAGCCATTATCTAATCTATTTCAGATAGTTGTTAGTAGTATGCCCTAGACCAATGGACATATGTGACTTTTGTACTAATATTATGATTTATTAATAATATATTATGAGGTATTCTTTTATATATGCATGTATATCGTTTATGTAATGTGATTTACGTTCCATGAATAGTATTAGGCTTATGTCATCAAGTATGTGACTTGATAGTAAAACCATAAGTGTTATAATATTATTCTAAACTGTCCCTGGTTGATCGTTATTGGTGGAAAAATAATGAATTAAGGCTAGTATGTGTTCTGATTGATGATCACGTTTTTCTGATCATGGATACGAGTTATCAAATCAGAAATATAGATATATGTTAGAGAACATATATTGGACTGACCCACAAAAAGAACACTATATGGTTTCATGTCATTAGTGATTCTCAATATGGTTTGACTTTAGTCCTCTGACCTGAAGTCATCATGGTTACCTACATAAGAAATTCAGTGTTTTGACATTAGACTAAGTTATTTTTAACCGAATAACAAATAGTCTTATGTTGGACATTAAATAAATCATACGGAGGGATGTGAATGATGTAGATGGGATTTGTACCTCTCTTAAATGAGAGAGATATCATTTGGGCCTCTTAACAAGTATGTGAAGTGAATCACACGTTAATACAATACTTATAAAACGATATAGAATGAACGAGAAGGGGGGGTTGAATTGTGTATTCCCTTTTTTTGAAAATCTTTCAAAACTGTTTGTTAGAAATAAAATTCCTTACTGAACTTCCGATAGATTCTAATTAATCAAAACTTTTGAAAACTTTGTTTAAGTATTGATAAAACTTGAATCTAAAAATAGAGAATAGAGTGAGAGTAGTCGACACAGCAATTTATCTTGGTTCACCCCAAACCGTGGGCTACGTTCAGTCCTCAGAATTCTTTATGAGATTTTCACTATCTCTTTCAACGTTACAAGTATTCTTTGCGAGCCTCTTCAGGTCTCTACAACCAGTATTCTTTCACATTTAGCCTCTGTAGGCTATCTGCACTACTTTTTCTCAGAAAAGTGTTTGAACACTTGTTACAGTAAAATAACTCTTAGCTAAATTGAACAGAATGCTTTTTTGCTAACTTTCGCTCACTTTTTGTAACATCCCATCACCGATGGGAAGGGTAATTTGGTCATTTGGGGACGGGTTAGGCGAGTGACAATATATCTCGGCATGAACATGCATCATATAGCCTCTATAAAAATATAAACGGTAATTTTTGTATATGCACATGATTGTACATGCATTCCTGACAGTTCCCGGCATATGTGTCTAAATGGAATATTTTTGTGAAATATGTGATAAGTGTGTTTGAAAAATTAAATTGGGGTGATTTATGTGTGATTTACATTTTTAGGAAATTTCAGGAATTTTACGGAATTTTCGGTACTTGTAGGACCGTAAAATTTCAATCGGTGATGATGGGTTTCGATGCGAAAATTTCTGCCAAGATAAATGATTTTTGGATTAATTAGAGCCATTGGATGGATTAATTGGAGCCATTGGATTGGATTAAGGGTTTCTTAATAAATGATCTTTGTCTTTAATGATTTTGTCTTTTTCTTAGTAAAATGCCAAGTGTCTTAATGCATTAAATGGTGTTGTCTTACTCCCTCATTTCTCATACGACACTTACGCCTTGGAAAGCTTTGGTGCTTTTTCATTGAGGATTATCCATTCATCTATTATGGGAAAAGCTTCCACGTAACTTTCTTTGTAAAGTTTAAAAGAGTGTTGTTTTAGTGCATGAGTTGGTCTTCCACGACTTCCAAGCATCCAACTTTAAAATTTTCATTTGTTTCATTGCTTTTTCCCTCCTTCTGCCGAGACCCTCCTTCCTCCTTCCTTTGTTGGCTTGTTTCCTCCTCCATAGTAGAAGTGTTGTCTTCTTACTTGCTTTGAACCTTTGCCTACACATAAAAGCTCTCTTAACCTACTTACTTTCTCTTCTTAAGTGTACAAAAGTCCACAAACCTAAGTCTTGTGGTGGTGAGGGTCGTAGGTGGTGTTGAGAGGGAGTGAGTTGGGGTAGTTTGAGAACTTAAAGCTTGAAGCTTGGAGGTTGTTTAGGTGAGAAATTATGTTTATGTTCTTTCATATGGTTGTTAGAAGCATTTATAGTGACTTTAATGTGCATTAATTTCATGAAGCCTAGGGTTTAATGCTATGAGTATGTGTGCTGGAATTTAGGGTTCTATGTTCAAGTGAAAGTTTGGATGAACTTAGGGCTGATTTTATGGCTCAAGTTGATGCTTATTGATGTGTTATTGGCATTGGAAGTGATAGGATTTAAGTTTAGTAACAAAGCTGGAAAATTGATTTGTGAACCTATTGCAATGTTTTGATCATAACTAATTGTGTGATTATGCAAATGAGGTGAGGTTTGTGCCAAAATAAACTTTGGTTTGTTGGCTACAGTTTTGTTTGAAATAGGTATTGTCTAATTTTAGCCTTAAGAGGTTGAATTTTGGATTGGAACGTTACTATTGTAGTTTCTGTGAACAATAACCGAAACTATGACCTACTAGTTTTGATGATTTTTCTCAGTTAATTTAGAAGGAATTAGGGAAAATGGTCTTCATGAAAGTTCAGGCCTATTAAGTTATATTTCCATTCCCACTGATTTTGTTTTTTTTCGATCTATATATTGGGAGATATGCACTGTGGAATATTGATTGATTTTGAGCATTTTGAGGAAACCTAGACTAAATGTGGATTTGGTGCACATTCTGATTAGAAGCAATTTTAGCGATTTCTGTGAATTGAATTGGCTTGCTTGATCTTCTGAAGAGTTGTATAGGAAACAATTATCTTGAAAATTATATATAGCATGTGAGTTTTGGAGATCAGATCTGGGAGTTATGAGTTTTCAAACACTGAACCTGCATTAGGTTATTAACTGCCCTGATCAGCATAAATTGCATGACAAGTTTGAAATTGTTAGGGATGGAATTGGATTCTGAGTTCTTCATGAAAATTTAAGTATGAGATCTTATCTTTCCATTGATATAAGTTAGTGAGTGTTTTGACATTTGTGCTAGGAGATATGCTGCTTTGTAATGTACTGTTCAGATTTGGAAATTTCAGTGGGCAGATGCTTTGGTGAATTGTTTGGCCTAGTTAGCAAATGAATTTGATTTCAGGTTGTTATAAAAGTTGTAGAAAACATTGTGATCTTTCTGTGAACATTTATTGTGTCATTTTTGACTAAGGAAATGGGAAGTTATTGAATTTACAAAATTCTGCACTGTTTTGAGAGGGATTGACTAGGCAGTAGCTTTGATTGGATTTTTGACACCCTTAGGGGTGAAATTGGAATTTTCACTCTTCATGAAACTTGTAGAAATTTTCAAGATATTTCCAACGAGATCAAATTCGTAAATTTTCGATGTGTGTGTTAAAAGTTATGGACTGTGAAAGAAGAGATGATATATGAATGGGAAGAAAGAGTGGAAATTGACGGGGATCGGTTAGGTCGAAGTGAGGGGTACGGGTAGTGATTTTCCTAATCAGTGTTTTATTTATAATTTGACCTATAGAAATCCGAATTGAGGGATTCTTATGTCTATGGTTTTCTTATTTTTAGAGGAAATTTTTATGACGGGAAATTGTGAAATAGTGTCGGGAATGTCACGAACATGCATTGTACTCATTTTAATTGCTACATGTTCATTAATTAGTATCTCTGATTGTGCAATTGGTAATGTGTGAATATTTTGAATGTTATAGAGGCACAGTTGGAACGTCATCCCACGGACATTGCCGGATCTTCCAGGCATTAGCTTCGAGAGTAATCTGTGAGTAACCTAGATGGTTCCTCAATCTTTAAATTGTTTATAATTCTGTACTTATGACATTGTGAAGAATAATGGTGGGACTGTTGCGTTTGTTTATGCCCTGATTTTCAGACCGGAGGTGTCCGATGTAATGGGAGTTTATGACATAGAAGTGTTACCTGTTTGCGAATCTGTGACCTACTTGTCTGTAATGTGACAAATTGTGATTTGTGATTCGATTATGAGATAGTACCATCAAATTGTGATGCATTTACTGTGAAATGGGACATATGCATTTCATACATGAATGCGTAAAACAGATAATGATTGTGACGGGAGACCACCGAGAGCTAAAAGCTCACCGTATTGGGGCCTTGAGCCCACTCTAATTCAGAGCCACTGGCTCACCGTTTAATGAGCCCGAATTGGGACAGTTCAGGCGCTCGGTCACAACACCGTAATAAAATAGGAAAGTGTCACATACGCATTTCATTTGCATTTAATTGGTTATTTGGAACTGGGTGAAAGGCTAAATGCCTTGTACTTGTGTGATATAAACCTTGTGATATTTCTGAATGTTTTATTGTGCAATAATCTGTATATTATTTGGCTATGCATGAATTGGGTGAACCATTGATGATGGTTCCTCACTGAGTTCGCAAACTCATCCAAAATTGCAAATTATTTTTTCAGGACCGAGAGGGTAGACTCCTAGCTCCAGAAGGACTTTTTCTGCCTTGTAGATCGTGTTGGCAAGAGAAATCATAGCTCACAGGTCGGTCAGCTGGGATTTTTGGGGATGATCTAGTTAGGCTTTTGTAATAGATGTCTCTTGTAGTAATGTTCAGGCAGTGAAACTCTGAAAGATATGTTAATGACTGCTTGTATTGAAATGGAATGAGAAATATTTTATGGTTTTAAAAATTAGTGAATTTTATATTGATGCTTTATTTTATGATGCCATGTGAAGTATCTTAGTGATCGTTCGTAGTACACCCTTATCATAGAATATGTATCGGAATGACCTACGGGCGTCCTGGTGTATACCCTACGATAAGGGGGTGCTACACTTTTGCTAATTTTGCTAACTTTGCTAACTTTTGTAACTTTGCTATCTTCGACTTCGACTTGTATTTATAGCCTTTGTCTCCAACTGCGTCTTGATTCTTGTTTCTTGAATCTTTAAAGCTGTTATTGATTGAGTTACGTAACTAACTTCAATTGACTCCTTCGTCTTCTTTTGAATTACGCATCTGTTTTTCTTAAATGCATACTTTATAAATACGTGTTTACGCGTGCTGTCGTGCATCTGCTTTTACTTAAATGCGTATGCCTTTTACTATTTCACGTCTTAAATGCCTTTACTATTTGCATATAAATGCCTTTACTATTTACATGCAAATCTGCGTCTACTTTGTTTAGTGTCTGCGTCGCTTTTTGTATAAATCTATGTCTTTGTCGCTTAAATACCTTTTGTTTTCTTTTATTGATTCTCTTTGTTATACATCAAAATCATATTTAAGTAAAGTCATTTGGACTTAACAGTATGATTGAAGAAATGCATGGCCGTGCTCAAATGAATTGATAAGGAGTCATCAATGTCATTTGTTATAATCAATCAACTTGGGAAATAAGAAACTATGATTAATCAAAGGTTGACATGTACCATGCCTTGTAATTAATCTTGATATCGTGTTACAAAGGGACCGAGGTTGTAACTATGGTTACAAGTTAAATCGGATTACCGATCCTCATTTGATTTGGGTAGTCATAATGTCTTGCTAGAGACCACTTATGACTTATGGGTCTTGAAGTGTGATCAAGCCCATTGCTAGTATCAAATGAGTCTACAGGGTCGCACACAAAGAGTCATGTGATCTGAGCTTATTATCTTGGGCTTAATTTATTAGGCATTGAATAAATATATGTGGATATATTTATTAGGCTAGATTGAAATAAGTTGTTGGGCTTTTATTATATGAGATATAATATGGGCCGAAACTTATTAGGCTTCAATAATTCTAATGGGTTTAGGATTATGACGTTCTTATTCCTATTAGGAATAGGAATTAGAGTTTCTCTATAAATAGAGAAATTTATGTCTCATTAGATGTGAGACGAAAACCCTAGCCACCTTCGTTCTTCTTCCGACAGAAAAATTGTGCGGCATTCAAAAGGATTTTAGAACATGCTAGCACACATTAGTCGCTGCCCGGATCATTCATCCTCTTGTGGATACCAGTAGAGGACGTTTGCGCACTGCAGTGTCTACAAATCTGAAAAAAATAAAAACCAATCTGCGTCAAGAGGTAATTTTGTACATGTTATAATTTTTCGGTTATACATCTTGTTGTATAGTATGGTCCATTCCGCTACGTATTGTGAATACCAGGGCCACAGGCGATCCAACAATAGTGAGTAGGTAAGTCCGATTCAATGTGTGCTGAAAAAAGAAGGTATGATTGTTATTAGAAATGTGGAAGGTGAGGTTATTCCCACAAGGACAGTAATAGGGTGGAGAGTGTGCATTGATTTCAGGAAGCTGAATTTTGTTACCCAAAAAGATCATTTCCCATTACCATTTGTTGATCAAATGGTGGAGAAAGTATCAGGTCATGCTTTTTATTGTTTCTTAGATGGATATTTAGGTTATAATCAAAATTTTATCTATCCTCAGGATTAAGAGAACACCCATTCACATGCCCTTATGGAATATTTGCATATAGAAGAATGCCCTTTGGGTTGTGTAATGCTCCAGCAACGTTTCAGCGGTGTATGACAACAATTTTTATTGATCTAGCGGAGGATTTTATGGAAATATTTATAGATGATTTTTTAGTGTTCAGTGATTCGTTTGATGCATGTTTTCATAATTTAGGGAAGGTGCTTGCGCGATGTAAAGAATCAAGTTTAGTTCTTAACCAGGAGAAATGCCACTTTATGGTAAGTGAGGGCATAGTACTCGGGCATAAAATTTCCAGTAGGGGAATTGAAGTTGATAAGGCTAAGATCGATGTGATAGCAAAGTTACCACCTCCTACAATTGTGAAAGGAGATTGATCATTCTTAGGACATGCCGGGTTTTACAGAAGATTTATTAAAGACTTTTCCATAATTGCTCGACCCTTAACTAATTTACTTGTGAAAGACATACTGTTTGATTTTAATGTTGAGTGTGTGCAGGCTTTTGACACTCTGAAGGCGACTCTCACTACTGCACTAGTTTTGGTAGCCCCTAATTGGTCATTACCATTCGAGGTGATGTGTGATGCAAATGATCATGTTGTGGGATGTGTACTAGGACAACGGAGGGACAAGGAATTACATGCAGTCTAGTATGCAAGCAAAACATTATCAGGAGCCCAATTGAACTACATAACAACTAAGAAGGAGCTTTTGGTAGTGGTATTTGCATGCAAGAAATTTAGATCATACCTACTTGAAGCAAAAACAATAATATTCTCAGATCATGCAGCACTGAGATATTTATTTAATAAGAAAGATGCAAAGTCAAGATTAATTCGTTGGGTGTTGTTATAGCAGGAATTCGACATTGAAATTAAGGATAAAAAGGGAGCCAAAAATGCGGTGGCAGATCATTTATCTCAAATCGAACAATAGAATAATCTAGATGATCAACCAATTCAAAAAGAATTTCCAAATGACAAAATTTTCCTTATTCAACAGTTGGAAACCCCATGGTATGTTGATATAGTAAATTATGTGGTATGCGGTATCATTCCTTCCGATTTCTCTTATCAACAATGAAGGAAGTTCTTAGCAGATATTAAGCATTACCATTGGGAAGAGCCATATTTATTTAGAATTTGTGCTCATGGATTAATTCAGAGATGTGTTTCTGAAAGTGAGATGCTGTCTGTGCTAACTCATTGTCATAATTCATTTTATGTAGGGCATTATAGTGGAAATAGAATTGCGAGTAAAATCTTGGAATGTAGATTTTATTGTACAACATTGAACCAAGATACGAGGGAATTTGTGCAAAGATGTGACAGATGTCAAAGAATAGGAAACATATCAAAAAGAGACGAGATGTCACAATCGAGCTTATTGGAGGTTGAGATATTTGATGTATGGGGAATCGATTTCATGGGACCATTTCCTACATCATATGGAAAAAATACATATTGGTGGGAGTAGATTAAGTCTCAAAGTGGCAAAAGCTAGTACTAACTCAAGTAATGATGGAAGGGTGGTGACAAAATTCTTGAAAGGGTTATTCGTGAGATTTGGGGTTCGACGTGTTTTAATCAGCGATGGTGGTTCTCATTTCTGTAAGTCAAAGCTTAAATATTTTCTTAAACGATATGGTATGCAACATAAGGTGGCAACACCGTATCATGCACAAACAAGTGGGCAAGTGGAAGTGGCCAATAGGGAGTTAAAACGGATTTTGGAGAAAACGATGAATAGAGCAAGGAAAGATTGGGCAATGTAGCTTAACGATGCTTTATGGCATATCAGACAACTCGTAGGACACCAATTGAAAAAACTTCTTATAGACTTGTTTATGGTAAGGCATGTCATTTGCCTGTGGAACTTGAACACAAAGCGTACTGGGCTACCAAAACTCTTAATATGGATGGCAAAGTGGTGGGGAATAAAAGATTTCTGCCATTGCGAGAGTGTGACGAGTTATGTTACACAGCTTATAATAATGCCAAGTTATTCAAAGAGCAAACCAAGAGATGGCACGAACATTATATTAAAGATAAGCATTTCAAACAAGGAGATTTTGTGTTGTTATATAACTCTCTATTAAGGTTATTTCCAAGAAAGCTGTGTTCAAGATGGAGTGGACCTTTCAAAGTCATCACAATTTATGGGAATGGAGCTTTAGAACTTGACAATACACTCGGTGAGAAGTTCAAGGTGAATGGACAAAGATGTAAGCTTTATCTTAGAGATCTTATTCATATACCTAAGGACGTAATGGTTTTTCAATTTAACCCTTGAAAGATAGGCTTCGGTCATGCTAAAAGACCTAAAAATTAGCATATGTGTGTGGTTGGAGTAAATAAAATACAAGTTTGTTTATTTTTTTGTTTGATTGTTTGAGAAGTTGTTTTGTAGGAAACCTAAGCGGTGTGATCGCGACGGTGGAATAATTCTTGGATGTTTGGAGTGCGATTGCAAGCTTTTAGGGTGCGATTGCAACAGAGAAGTAGTTGTGAATACCATTTAGGTGCGATCGCAAGCTTCTAGGGTGCGATCACAATAGAGAAGGAGCTATGAATACCATTCGGGTGCGATCGCAAACTTCTAGGGTGCGATTGCAATAGAAGATGAATTGTGCATAATCGTTCAGGTGCGATCGCACATCATTAGGATGCGATCACAACCATGACATTACACTGAAGATACAACTAGGGCGCGATCGTAAGCTGATCGCACTACTCAAGGTAATGTTTAAAATTTAAACTGTTCTTTGGTTCCTAACCTAAATTTAAGAGTTTTCGACTACCTTCACGTCTCTTTAACCTATTTAAACGTGTATTGGGGGAGTTTTATTATTCTATTCCACTCTTTAAACCCTAGTTTAGAAAGTCTTGTGTAAAGAATGGCAAGAGAACCATTCCCTTCAACATTCACTTCAACCAAATCACCTATTAAAGAGAATGTCAAGAGGAAGGATGGTAGCATCAAAGTCTAAAGGCAAAGGAAAGGTAGTTAGACAGTTGATGTCGGATGTCTCGACACAATATTCTACCCTTTTTCCAATCTTTTCGCATGAGGAAGGGAAGAAGTATTAAAAGGTGAAAGGTTAAAGAATTATTGTTCCAAGGTATTTTGATTGGGAGACGGTGATGTAGTTAGGTGTGAAAGACAATTTTTTAGCTATGGTCGACCGATTGGGATCTTTGCAATTAAATATGGGCGAATGAGAGATTTACGAAGAGTTAATACAAGAATGTTATACAACTTTGGTAGTGGAAGGGTTGAAATTCATAAAATTGAAGTTTAGGATGGGCGGTCAAGAATGGGTGATGGATGCTTCAATGTTGGAAAACTTATTTGGATTGCGACAAGTTGGATCGATTAACCCAGTTGGTGAATTTTCCTGAAGGATTTCTAGAGAACAATTACAAGGGGTTCATCAGAATATTTAGTTCAAAACACCCCAAACCTACTCATTCGAGCTGCTTCGTTGATCCTTCTTCACAAATTCATGGCGTTATCCATTTTCAGTAGGGTAGAGAGTAATAAGGTATCAAGTTAAACAACACACCATATTGTACCTCCTTCCACTTGTTGAAAGGATTTGCACACATAGCACGACCTTCAAGCACCAAGCTGGGATTGGGATACATTTTGATAGCATTAGCTTGACCCTGAACTTTTCTTAAAAGACTAGAACTAATAAATGAGAAATGTGGATATGTCCATGTTCTACTTTGGTGTTTCTGTTGGATAAGAGATTTTGAAATACGAAGAATTAAGGTAAAAGTTAGAAGTAGAATGAAAGCAAAAATGAAGTTGAATTTGTGTAGTAAGTTGTTGAAGGATATGTATATAGGTGTATGTTCTGTCATTGGTGTTCATGACTAATCATGGACTATATTTTCTTTATGGATGATATTGATTTGAAATGTAGTTGAAAATTAGGAGTAAATGAAGTAGAAAAGGTGATTTTAATACGATTTAAGGAAAGATTGCGAAACAAAATGGGTGGTTGATCTGGAAAATGTTCACGAGGTGACGTTTCAGTATTTTAACCACAACTTTTTCTCTAGTTATCCAAACGAGATTATTCTTGATCTAGATTAAACTAGAAACATATGGCTACATTTATTATGAAGACATAGAATTTAAATTTTGTCTTTAAGAATCCTAAAATTTGTCATGAAGTTGAGAATTGAATGCAGTACATTGGATGAATGTAAATTCGTGTTCTGAATTTGAGGGCAATTCTGGATCGATCTAGGCTATATTAGAGAAAGTTGTCTTCTTAGAAATTGTAGGTATTGCTTTTTTCTTTCCAACTATATATAGTATGAAAATTTTGGACTTCTATACTGAAAGTTTTGGTCCTTGTAAATGAAGATGTATCTTCTATTTTTTCGCTTCTTCTATGTTTTGTATCTTCTATGTTTTGCTTCTTCTGTGTTTTGCTTCTTCTACTTTTTGTTTCTTCTGCATTTTTCTTCTTCTATGTTTTGCTTCTTCTACCTTTTGCTTCTTTTGTGATGACGTTATCTTCTTTTGTGTTTCTTCTGTGATGACATCATCTTCTTCTGTGTTTTACTTCTTCTGTGTTTTGCTTCTTCTACCTTCTTGCTTCTTTTGTGATGACGTTATCTTCTTCTGTGTTTCTTCTGTGATGACGTCATCTTCTTTTATGTTTTGCTTCTTCTGTGATGACATCATCTTCTTCTGTGTTTTGCTTCTTTTGCCTTTTTGTTTCTTCTCTAATGACGTCATCTTCTTCTATGTTTTGCTTCTTCTGTTTTTTTGCCTAGCCTATCTTCTATTCCATTTTTGACCCTTCAAAAGATATAATAGATCTTTTAGGTCTTCATGAAAGTTGTATATCTTGAAGTTCTTTTTCGAACCATATAAACAAAACCTTAATCCAATATCTGTAGCGAAAGTTACAACAATTTTTCCACTTCTTTTGTCTTTTTCTATTCTTTTGTTTTTTCATTTGGTTACGTTTGTACCTATCTTCTGGTCCATTTTTGACCCTTCCGAAAATAGAATTTGTCTTTGAGGTCTTCATAAAAGTTGTAGATATTAAAGTCCTCTTTTGAACCATATAAAGAAAACTTAATCCTATATCTTTAGAGAAAGTTATAGCAATTTTCCCATTCCTTTTGTCTTTTTTCATTCTTTTGCCTTTTCAGTTGGTTTCGTCTGTATATATCTTCTGCTACATTGTTGACACTTAAAAAGATAAAATATGTCTTTAAAGTCTTCTTCAAAGTTGTAGATCTCAAAGTTCTCTTTGAAATAGTTCTAAGATGATCTTAATCCAACATCTCTAGTGAAAGTTATTCCATTTTTCCATAGACAAGTTCAATATGATTGAAGACCAAACCTTGTTTGATTCTTTAGTCCATAATTTTGTTATCCGACTTTCAAATGAAGTGATTCTTGAACCAATAGTTTCTTAACACATTTTTTCTATCCCAACATAGATTTTGATAGCTTTTGTTATTGATTGAAAAAATATGGATTGAATCAAAGTAGGGGTATCGGTAGGAAGAGTGGGAATTGGATATTTCTTACTGAACATGTTTTAGTATTTTGAATATATCTGGATCTATAGAATTTCAAATGAGATGGTTCTTGTTTCACAATAAATTAGAGACATGGAGATACAAATGGTATGAAGAAGTTGAAATCTAATTCAGTCTTTAGGACTTTCAATTTCTGGATGGAAGTTGGGTATAGTGTACTGTTTTAGTCTAACAATAGTATGAAATGTTTGAGCCCTAACTTTCATATTTCTGAACCAAATGGATTGAGTTTGGTGTCATTGGAAACTTAAGACAAGGGAGTACACTTTTTTAGAAGAAAGAGTTACGTCAGAATATTCAAGAGTGCTTTTGGCAAGACACTTAAGTATAAAAGACATAAGGCATAAATGGAAGGGAAAATGGGACATTTCTCAATCATTAAGGGCATAAGTGGAAGAAGAAGTGTTGTCTTGCATTTTAAGAAGAAAGAAGAACAAAAATTGAAGAGAAAAAGAGAGAATGTCATGAAGAAGAGAGAGAAATACGAAGAGAAGAAGAGAAGGAGAGAAAGAAGAGAAAACAAGCTAGGGTTTAACTTTTCTTGGTCTTCAAAAGAGATTTTGGAGTTATTCAAGAAAGGAAAAAGGAAGAGGAAGAGAAGAGCTTCCCTTTGAGATAAAGATCTCTTCAATTGGTTAAGAATCAAGGTAAGACCATTTTGGATCTTTTGGATTTTGGAAGGATTTTAGCCCATGGAGTTTAGTAAATGCTTGGGTTTAAGCATTCTAGAATCAATTTTAGTGATTTTGCATTGTGGGATTTTCTATTGGATTCCTATTGAATGAAACTTGGTTTGTTTTAGGGAACCAACAGAATCCTTTCCAAGAGCAAGGGGAAAGACAACCTTGACTTGGATTTTTACAAGGAAATGAGGTGGGTAATGTATTTATAGTTATTGTGTGATTGGGCAAATTCTTGCCTATGTGTGAATATGTGTTAAATTGTTTGAAATTGACTTGTTGAAAATACATGATGATTTTGATTATGTTATACCATCAAAAAAGCATGATATCTTGAGGTAATTAAATTGTGATTTTGATCAATGCTATGCCTTAATATTTGTCATGGCATTTTGTATAAATGAAAAGAAAGGAAAGAATATGAAAAGTATGAAAGCATTTGATAAAATGATTTGAGCATGATTATGTGCTTCCGTTTGGGTGAGAGTGGAACCATTTTGTTCGTCACGTGCACATTATCAAAAGCCTTCGCTCGACTGCCCGCTTGTGGCATATGATCTCTAAAAAATGGACTCATTCTGTTAATGGGATAAACTTTGGTTTCCTCATTGTATTTCATGGAACCCTCGAGCCGTTTGTTGTGAATTTGCATCTTTAAATTATCAAGTATGAAGTATATTGAGTGTTATATGATCTGAGCTAAATTTGATGAATGTTTAACTTGTTTAAGTAAAGTATAAATGCTAGAATTGCTAGGCATATATATATATATACATATGCTTGACTTTGGTCAATTGCCAATGGCTATATATATATTAGCCACTGAACTGTGTAGCTCACCCCACACTTCCCTCTTCTGGTTTAGAAAGAGAAGATTAGCGATCCTTGTAAGGCATTGGAACTCCAAGATAATTAGAGACTTTTGTAATGAAGTTAGTTCAGAAAAATTTTGTAATTTAGAATCATTTTAAACATAAGCATTCAAATTGTATCGTGTGTATTTTGTATTTTGTATCTTGTAATAAGCCAAAATGGTGGTTTTTGAAATGTAAAGATGTTTTGAAAACAAAATTTGTATTCTGTAATGGGCCCAAGTGATTATTGAAACTCTAATGTGTTCAATAATGTTTGCATCTTTGTGACAACAATTGTTTTAAATAAATCGGGTCGTTTTGATTATCGATTTTCCGCATATGCATTAATTGTATATAAAAAAATTTTGCAATGAGTTTTGACTGTTAATTTGTCTCCGAATGCTGGGCTCCAGAAGCGGGGTCTAGTATGATCAGTAGGTCTTGACCTCACAATTATGAAATGTGTTCCGACATTAGTTTTCAACCCAAGGTGTTTACATATTTGTGGACTGTTGAGCTTCAATGGATTAGTTTGCTCCCTTATAATGATAGAGCAGTCATTAAACACCAAGGAATAAGGGAGGCATCTTCTAACGAGGAAGAGGAAGAAAGCAGTGAGTCACAATAGCAAGAAACACAATCTACAATTCCTATTACTGATGCTACTATAGTTTTGGAGATGTTCAACCATTGGGAAGCTACCTCAACCGCCAATAGCAACAGGTTAACAGTAATTGAAAGAAAAATGGTGGATATCCAAAAACAGCAGTGGTATCAAATAAAGAAGTTGAAGAAATTCTTCGCTGTGTCGAATGTGGAGGTGCCATCACCTACTCCTTCTGTAACATCCCACCCTCGACAGGAAGGGTAGAATAGTAATTTAGCAAAGGATAAGAGTGATTGGGACTAATTAGGAATGTTCATGCATACTGGTATTTGTGAACAGTGAATTTTTGCACATGAAAAATAACTGTACATGCATTCATGACATTCCCTGGTATTTGTGTCTAATGACATTTTGTTGTGAATAACGTGGTAACTGTGTTTGAAAAAAAATTATTTGGAGTGAGTCTTTATGTGTTTTATATTTTCAGAGAATTTTAGGAAATTTTCTAGACTTTTCTGGAGAAAATTCCCGGACCGAAAAAATCGCCAAGTGGCGAACCGGTTGATTTTCGGTAGTGAAAATTGTTGTCCAATGGCACTACAATATTGGGTATATTATTTTGGAATTAGAATTAGGGCCATTAGAATTGAATGGGTCAAATTTCATTAGGGTTTCTTGATAAATCCTATTACATGTTTTTGTCTTATCCTTCTTTTGTCCTTTTCTTCTAAATGGACAAGTGCCCTACACCATTGAATGGTTTTGTCTTATGCTCACCTATTGAATTCGGCAACTTCAACTTTAAAGAAGGAAAAAAAATCATTTGTTATTGCTTATATTCTCCTTCATCCGAAACTTCACTCTTCCTTCTTCTCCATTTGATGTTCTTTAAGTTTCCTAGTGTTTAGCTTTTCCTTCCACTTTGTTCTTTCTAGAAAGGGCCAAGCATACACTCCTTTCTCTTTTGGCATGATGATGTTTATGTATGGTGTGGAAAAGTAGAGGATTGGTGTATTAGGAGAGGAATTGGAACATTGAAAAACTTGATTAGGTAAGTTATTGTTTTAAGCTTTAATTATGCATTTAATGAATGAATTGGTAGTTAGATGCATTAAATGGGAATTATTGTACATGAATTATGATGTATTGTGTATTAATTTCATAAATCATGGATTGATTATTTGGGTGCAAATGCATGGTGGTTGTTGTTAAGTGAATTAGATTGCTTTTTGACTTGGTTTTGGATTGAGTTTTGTAAGGTAAGATTAATGGAAAAAGTTAGGAAAAGTCAATTGTGTATGCTGCCATTTTTTAAGGCTAGGTGCTTAGGTTAAGGTCTTGATGACCTAGTGGCTGAATTCTTGCCTCAATTGGATGCTTGTTGATGTGTAATTGGCATTGGAAGTGATAGAATATAAGTGTAGGAGCAAAGCTGGAAAATGCAAATTGATCATGGTTTAATGTTTTGCCATAACTAATTGTGTGGTTAAGCAAATGAGGTGAGGTTTGTGCTAAATTAAACTTTAGATGTTTGGCTTCAATTTCTTGTGAAATAAGTGTTGTATAATTGTAACTTGAAGAGGTTGAATTTCGGCCTTGAAAGTGAACTATACTGGCTGTGTGAACAGTATCCGAATTAGATGACCTGAAACTTTGATGAGTTTTATAGATTGATTGAGGAGGAATTGGTGAAAATGGTCTTAATGAAAGTTGAAGCCTATCTTGTTAGCTTTCCATTTCCACTGATTTTTCAATTTTTTGATATGTATGTTGGGAGTTATGAATTGTTGACTATTGACTGGTTATGTGCATTTTGGTGAAACCTAGCCATAAGTGTAGGTTTTGTGAGTATTGTGATTGGAAGCAACTTTAGAGATTTATGTGATTTGAATTGGCTCAAGTGATCTTCTGTAAAGTTGTAGAGGAAGCAATTATCTTGAAAATGAGATATACAATACTATTTTTGGATATCATAATTGGGAGTTATGAATTTGTAAAGATTGGACTTAAGTTAGGTCATTGACTAGTGATCAGGCGAGCCAGTTGCATGATAGTTTTGAGTTTGTTAGAGATGGAATTGGCTGTTAAGCCCTTCATGAGAAGTGTATTATTCTGTTTGATCTTTTCATAGGTACAAAGTATGCAATTTTTGACTTTTGTGCAAGAAGTTACGCTTTTTAGAAAATTCTTTATTCGATCAGAATTGGTTTCGATTAAAAGAATCATTCATTGAATTGCTTGACCTACTTAGCAATTGAATTTGATTTCATGTTATTCATGAAAGTTGTAGGTCACATTCTGATATTTCATTTGGCATAAATCTTGTAATTTTTAGAAAAGTTAATGAGAAGTTATGGATTTTATAAGATGTTGCATTGTATTGAAAAAATGTTGCACTGTTTTGAGAGGCATTGTGAAGGCAGTAACTTTGAGTGTATTTTTGACACCCTTAGAGGTGAAATTAGTTTTTGTGTCCTTCATGAAACTTGTAGAGCTCTCTTTTCTCTATAAAATAGACACCAAGTTTGTCCAATTTGAAGTTTGGAGTAGGGAGTTATGCCCTGTGGAAGTTGGGATGTTGGAGGACGTTTGTTCCAGATCTGCCATTGTAGTAGCATAAGTCGACTTGCATCCTCAAACAAGTCGACTAGGACATACACAGTAGCATAAGTCGACTAGGATTCTCAAGCAAGCCGACTAGGATCATATATTTTTCCTTCTTTTGCTTATAACTTTTCCGTCCGACATCCGATTGACCTGATTCTTGAGGCATCAGATTTGTGAAATATTTAATTTCATTTTATGAGAAATTGGGAATGTTTAGACGGGAAATTGATGTGGGTCTGGGTAATGGTTCTTTGGTCACTGTTTTATTTATTTTTAGACCTATAGAGGCCCGAATTGAGTAATTTCGGTGTCGTTAGATTTCTAATTTTTAGATGGAATGTTTGTGATGGAAATTTTAGATCAAGGCCGGGAATATCATGAACATGCATTGTACACCTTTTAATTGTTACATGTGCATCATTAACTAGTTCTGATTGGACAATTAGTAATGGTTATATTCTTTGATTATTATAGAGGCACATTTGTAGCGTCGACCGACCGACGGTGCAGAGACTTCCCGGCAATAGCTCGGAAGTTATAGGTGAGTAACCTAGATGGTTCTTTCAATTATTATATGTCTAATATGGGGAATAATGGTGGGATTAGTGATTGTGTTTGTTTATGACTGGGTTCCGGACACGGATGATCCGATGAATTGGGAGATTTGACATAGAAGTGTCCTTTATGTGCTGATTGTCAAATTGCTTGCTATTACTGTGCTTCATTGCATTGCCTCTACTATGACAGACTGTTTTATATTGACTGTGATATATTGGGCATATTGCATTTCATACACAAATATATGAACGGATAATAATAGTTGTGACCGAGTGCCATCGATCTTGAAAAAGAGCCTCGAGCTCGAAGGAGATAGTCATACCAGAGGGCTCTCCTACTCCCTAGACGCGTCTCGCCTCTCTGTTCTTGTTTAAGCGCTCGGTCACAACACTATAATAAAATGGGAAAGTGTCACATATGCATTGCATACACATTTTGATTGAATACAGTAAATGGAAAAAAAAGGCAAGAGTGCATTATACAATTGTGATTTGCTTCTTCTGAACGTGTTATTGTATATACTCTGTAATTTGCTTGAGTGATGCATGAATTTGGCGAACCATCGATGATGGTTCCTCACTGAGTTCACAAACTCATCCAAAATTGCAATCTATTTTTCAAGATTGAGAGTAGCCTCTTAGCTCCAGAGAGACTGTAGAGCCTTGTAGATTCAGATTGGCGAGAGAAGCTATGACTCACAGGTCGGTCAGCTGGGATTCTTTTGGATGACCTCTAGTTAGGACTGTTGTTTTTGTCTTAGTGTATATAGTAGTTGTGTTAAGTTTTTGGAGGAATGTACAGACAAATGATACTAATAGTTTGTAAATTACTGAGTTTGATGAAATGAAATGAATCAAAGTTTGGTTTTTAAAAAGTCGCAAATTACTATTAATGTTTTATTATTGTGATGCCATGTGGAGTTTAGAGTTGTTTGTCCGTAGTTCTCTCTTATCGTAGGATATGGGCCGGAATAACCTACGGGTGTTCCGGTGGGTACTCTATGGTAAAGGGGTGCTACACCTTCACCACCAGGTTCTCCTGTTCCTTAAAAGCCTTTTTAATTTTCTTTTTCTGCACTTATACATTGGCTACGTGTTTGTGATGCTTTTGTTTTATTTTTCTTTTCTAGGTTATGTGTTTATGACTAAGATAGTGATATGCCAAGAATTTTGAACTTAGCTTGATTGATTGTTAATTTCATACATGCCCTTTTAATCATTAAAAATTTATAAAATGTTACTAATGATCAGTTGAGAATAATGCGCATACTAGACCAATTTTGGTACCCTTAGTATAATTATTTGTATTAAGTTTGTGCTTATTAATTATTACTATTAATGTTTACTTGCAATTTAAACTTGAGGATGAAACAAAAGGGTGTGATAAATCATTAAAAAAATTATTGTTCCGTTGTGCTAATGGTGCTCACAACTGGCCTTGGACATATGAGCAGTGTTAGTAGCCACTTGATGATGAAGTGAACTAGGTCTTGTGCATTTGAGTATGCTCCTCAGTGTGCATTCGATTGAAAAAAACATTTCATCTTGAGCAAGCTTCATAAGTTGTGTTGGAAATAAGGTCTCTTCATCCTCATTGCATAGTATTGCCAATTGATAATGTTACAAATATGGTTTTACAGTGACTTGATTCTGATAATGATGTTATTGGTGCTGTTTATTGCTCTTGTATGCGTACTATTCTCAATTTGATTTGAGGAGCTTTTATACATTTTTGGTAATTAAGGGGTTGTAGGAGGTTCACAATCATGTCAAGATTGGTAAAATACTCTTTGGTATCAATCTTCTTGAGTCATTTTTTGTGTTTATTTTCTTTTATCAATTTGTGTGCTTGTGGACAAGCACAAGTATAGTGGTGAGCATTGATGTGTGTGCTCTTACTTGCTGAGTATTAATGTGTTTAGTTATGTTTGTGGCACTTTTCATTCTTGATTTCATAGTTTAATTAAGTTTTTAGGTAAGTTTGATGTTTTGTTAAGTATGAAGGAACAGGGGAGCAAAATGATAGAAGTTGATGAAATAAACAAGGACAATTGTATCTGATGCGATCGTGAGAGAGATAGTGTGAGCACGATCAAGGTGCGATTGCAATCCACTTTAGTGAATAGGTCTTCTGGATGTAGCTTCGAGTGCTATCACAAGTTAGCATGGTGCAATTGCATTCAGGACGTTTGATCGCAAGAGAGGTTATTCACATACGGATACGATCGCAAGTGTTAGACCCCGAATTTTTTTTTATGATGATATTAAGCATGAATTGTGATAATTGTGGTTTTATGCCTTGATTTGATTAATTTGAGAACATTAGTGGGTTTACTTGAGTTTAGTATGGTTGAATGAGAATTAATAGGTAAAAGTTTATGAGGGTATTTTGGGAACATGACTTGGGTTGAAGAGGATTTAGGCTTGTGAGAAGGGTAACTTAGTCATTGTTCCCTTTAGGTTTAAGAGAAAGAAATTAGAAAGAAAAGAAGAGAAGAAAAGAAAAAGAGAAGAAGAGGAGAGTGCGCCGTCGGTGGAGAAGAAGAGGAGAAGAAGAGAGATTTTCGATCTTCGAGATTTCCGACAGTTGAAGTGATTTCCGGGTAAGTCTCGTTTTGTTTAAGCTTGTTTTAGTTGGATGAAACCCTAAGATGGCTTGAATGTGTTAGAATCGACAGTTTTAGGGATTTAAGGCAAAAATGGTGAGATTTCTTGGGTTGATGCATTTGTGTTTGATTTTGAGTTGTTAATGGGTTAGAAATGTAGCATCAGTTTTGATCTACAGTTTAGATGTGGTGCATTTGAGTTTGGGAACGAAATGAAGTCAGAAAATGCAAAAAATAGGGGTTCGGAGTCGAAGCTCCGACCCGCACGTCGCGACGTGCGCAAGAGCACGCCGCGGCGTGCGGCGAATTGGTAACACGCCGCGTGCACCATGTGCACGTCGCGGCATACATGAAGAGACGTGCACGTCGCGGCGCACGGGTGTGCACGTCGCGGCGTGCGAGTGATGAGCACGCCGTGACTCACACTTCGGTGCACGCCGCGGCGAGCAGGGTCGTTCGCCGCGGCGAGCCCCCTGTTTCCTGAAAGTGCAATTTTAGTATTTTGGTCATATCTTTTGGTGTAGATGTCCAATTGAGGTAATTTTGGATTCATTGTGAATTAGAAATAAAGGGCTACGAGTTGTACGAAGAAGGGAAGTTCAGAATTGGTTTCAAAGGGTTCAAGAATTTAGTTGGAAGTCAGATGGAGACCTTTAATGCTTTCTTTTTGATTGTCAAGCTTTATGGAATATTTTCTATGGATTATTGATTAAATGAGAACTTGGTTTATTATAGGGAACCAAGCTGATTTGACCCAATCGCAAGAGGAAGGACAACAGTGAGTCTGATACTCAAGCGATACTAGGTGGGTAATATGTTTATGGTTATTGTGTGTATGCGCAAATTGCCTTGTGTGTGCTTACGTGCTTGCATGATATGACCTTGTTGGTATTGAATTATATGAGAATTATTGAATGTGCATTTTGATTATGATTATGCATGGCTTGCTAGGCCTAATGGCAATGGACAAGAATGAGAATTTAGAAAACTGTGGAAAATGCTTTGAGCACGAATCGAATGGATTATGTGAATTGTTTGGGTAAGAGAGTTACGGATGGAGTCACGTGCACGTTGACATAAAAGCCTTCTCCCGACTGCCCGCTTGAGGCCACGAGATCCTTGAGAAATCGGACTCAAATAGTTTACAGATTTACCTTTGGTTTATCCGGATCGTTACGAAACTCTCGAGCCAATTGTTTGTGCATACACGATCGATTTGTTGAGCATAACACATGATGGATTTGACAGACTTGTTGCATAATGATTGTTATGTTGAGAAATAGAAATTGCATGACCTATGTTTATATGAATGTGAATAAATTGATGAATTTTGATTTGCTAGTGATATATGTTATTGGACCCCGAACCTTGAAGCGAAAATTAGAAATATGAAAATGAAAATAAATGAGTGTTTTGTATGTGATTTGTGTTATAGATGAGGAAATGTGATTTGTGTAAGATGAAGGGCTGAGAAGCCTTAAGCATGAATCATGATTAGCTATGTGAAATATTATGCAAAATCAAGAAAGGATCTTGGTGAATGACAAAATGCTTTTAAAATGTAAGAAATTATATGAGTTGAGGCTGAGATTTGGATGAATTCCGAACGATAGTTGAATTATTATAAAGGATGTGTATTTAAGAAAGTGAAGTTAGGATGAATGTTAAGTGTATATGCTGTTTCAAGGGAATTAGGGAACAATTGAAATAGAATTGGCCAAAGTTGCTTTCTTTGAAGTTGTAGCTTGCTCTTTTATCTTTCCAACGAGATCAAGTATGCAAGATTTCGAGATCGGAATTAAAAGTTATAGTTGATATAAGTTATGATATTATATAAGATTTATATGAGTGATAGCTTTGATGAATGATTGAGAATTTGTGGTTTTGATGAACCAATTTAGTTGAGATTTGAGAAGTTCATGAATTGAATTTGTTGCTTGAAGTGTTATGAAGTGTTTATACCTTTGAATAAGTAAATATGTGAAGATAATAAGTGTTTATGAAGTTAGTTTTGATGGAGGAAGCTTTGGAAAAATGGTTGAAGGAGTTTTGGAAAAACGCATGTCCGTTAAACGGACATGTGAGTCCGTTAAATGGACCTTTACGGGTCAAAAGGACCCCTTGCTATGTTTATGTCCGTTAGACGGACATAGGTGTCCGTTAAACGGACTTACTCGGATGACTTGGAACATTTTGGGCCGTATGTGTCCGTTAAACGGACATGCATGTCCGTTTAACGGATAGCTACCGGTCAGCTGGAGAAAAATGTATTTTTAACCAGTTTTGAGGCCGAATCTCGTTTTGAGGCATCTAATACGAATTGTAGATCTTTATGTTATAGTTCAACTGGCATAAGAACGAAGGCATTTAGATATTTTTAGAGAACTTTATGGTATTTGCGCCAAAAGAGTTTCAAATCGATTTCTGGTTTGAATGTGTTGAGTTGTTTTGATCATAACTCACTCATCCGACCTCGGATTGAGGCGATTCTTGAAGCATTGAATTCCTAACACATGTTTCCTTCTCTTCATGAAAATTTGTATCAATCGGAGTTGATTTGAAAAAGTTTGATTGAATCATATGATAATCAGAATGTTTTGTTTCATTATGATCTTGCTATTTTTCCTTCCTCATTCGACCTTGTCAAATCATTTGCTTATATCTTTTCCGTCCGACATCCGAATGACTCGGTTCTTGAAGCGTTAGATTCCTAAGACAACGAAGTTCATGATTATATGAAAATTTATGAATTTTAGAGATTTAATTGAGTAAGATTATTTGAATCAAAATGAGTCAGGAAAGTTTCTGAACATAGTTCAGTACTTCACAAATTTCGGGATCTGTGGAGATCCAATTGAAGCGTTGTTTGAGGAGAAATAAATTTAATACATGGGGCTACAATTGTTATGAAGAAATGAAATTTTAATTTAGCCTTTAAGAATGTTTAAGTGTGGAAGGAAGTGAATTGCTAGAAAATGTGTTAGCAAATGATGTGTCCGATATGTTTGGACTATAACTTTTGATATAGTGCTCCGAATTGATGATTCTTGAGGCATTATGAAATTAAGACATAGAGGAACAATTCTCTAGAAGGAGGTTTTAGCAAATTCCTTCATTTAGATGTGAGTATAATTGTCCAAAAGTAAGCATGACTTAAAGAAATATTCAGGGGCAGTTTTGGAAGTTAACTTAGAGATTAAAGGTTATGGGCATTTGAGGAGGGGCATAAGGGTCTTTGCACCACCATTTTAATGACATGGCATATAAAGAAGAGGGGAGTGTCGTTGGTTTTAAGAAGACCCACGAAAATTCTAGAAGAAGAAAGAAGAAAGAAGAAGAAGGAAGAGAGAAGAGGAGAAATCATGGAGGAGAAGGAGAAGGAGGAAGAAGAGGTAGGTTTCTGATTTTTCAAGCTTGATTTTTCCATGGATTCATGAAGGAAAAGAGGGATGGAGAAGAGATCTACCCTCCAAGCCAAAAGAAATTTTGAAAATAGAAAGAGAAAGAGGTAAGAGATTCTTCAAGTTTGAGTTTTTAGTGTTTTGTTAGTTTAGAAATATGGAAAAGGTGATGGGTTTGTGATTTCCTTGTTTAGTTTTGAAAGATTTCATGATGAATTGATTTATTTTTGGACTTATGTGAGTTAAGGTTTGGGTAAAGTGTGAGAAATTGAGATTGTAGAAATTCTTGTTTTGGAAAGGTTGAAAATATGATGAGTTCAAATTTTCCTATAGTTAATTTGAGAAGTATGATGTTTATGATATTGGAATTGGTTGATTATGGCTTAGGTGATTTTAAGTTGGAAGAGAGAGAGAAGTAAAGATCAAATTGAGGATTGGAATAAGCATATGGCATGGATAAAAGGTGGGTAATATGTTTATTTTTCAAATTATAAGCTAATTGTAAATATTGGTTTTATATGCTATTGTTTTCAAATGATTTGAATCAATTGACTTTCGGAATGATATATGAACTATTGAAATTATTATTTTTCAAATGAATTCGAAATTGTTTCGGACTTTAGAACGAAATGATTCGATTGACTACTATCAAAGTATTTGAAGGATTTGATGAAATGATCATGATTGATGAATTCTTATGTTTGATTTGTTTGAGTTTTCAATATGTGAATTGTGATTATTTATGAGATTGATAGTTTGAGATAGTGTTTGAATTGTTATATGCATGTATATAAGTTTGTAAGTGTAAATGTGTTGAATACGACAACATATGAAAAGTTGAATTTCCGAAATGTGCCTTCGGGCAATATGAAATTTTCAATCATGAATACGTATTACATGGGTTTGGTTAGGTCCTTCATGTGGAGTCAGTGCACTGGTCTCGTTTTAAAGCCTTCTCCCGGCTACCCGCTAGTGGTATAGGAGCTCCTTTTTCGGACTCCCCGTGTGTTTCATGGCTGCACAGGACCGCTCTGCGGAATGTGCAGTACGTCTTGTTTTATGGACCGACCTAAACCGTTGATGTGTTTAATGTGTTAAGTGCTTTTACTTTGTTTATAATGTGCTGCATGTATAGCTAATGCATTTCATGTGTACAACAGTTTGAAAGTTTGACAAAATGAGAATTTGGATTTTCAACTATGAGAGTTTTGCAAAACTGTTTGTAAAGGTTTATGAAAGTTTTTGGAATTTGAGAAGCTTTTGAGAAATGAGCCTTCGCTATTTTCGATCAACTGAAACTAAGGTTTGAAAATACTTTTGCTTATCATTTGTTTAATAAACATGTTATCCACGAGCTTCCGAGCTCACCCCCCTTTCATCCCCATCTCCAGGTATTCGAGCAGGAGATTGGATGAAAGACATCAAGATATCAGCATTTGTACATGATTTGTACTTTGTGTATTTGGTTTAAGATTAGTGGAAATGAATTATGGCTTAGAATGCCATTAGAACATTGTAAGCTTTTGGTTCATAATGTATTTTGGATTATGCAATTGTATAAGATTTTGGTTTATGGGAATTAATCAATGTTTTGACTATGGATGGTGTATATTGGTTTTGTATACAAATTGTATTAAGTTATGAATGAAATTGGGATATATTTATGTGGATATAGATGATTGTGTTGATGATGAAATATGAATTGTGATGAATATGAATTGTTATAAAAATGACTTGAAGTGGTTTAGAATTTAGGTTTGCGTTTACTTTGAGATCCGGACGGAGGGTCTGGTGGATCATGAAGTATGTGTAATTGTCTGGATATATATAGAAGTGTATTCAAGATATTTGCAGGTTTGGGTTTTGTTTTTGGGCAGTCGTTATGCTGTCGGATTTTTATATGATTTATAGGGATAAGTGATGATGTATATGGAATTTATGGGTTTATTGGCATGAGTGTGATATTTGTTATGGCAAGAAATGAGAAAAAGGATAAGATCATGTGTCGTTTATAAAGAAATTGAGTTATCGCTTAATTAAGAAGACCATGTTTAAAGATTGAGTTTTATATGAAAAAAATATACGATTTTTGGATTGGACTAAGGTTTCCAACGCAACAAGTTTTCTATGTTCACGTTTCGGATGTCAGAATTTGAAATTCAGTTCGAACCCATCGGTTGTATGCGTTGACTTCAAGTTCATTTTCTATTTGCATTTGAATTCATTTGGTATCTGAAGTGAATCCATCTTGATTTATTTCAGTTCGAATCGATCTCATTTGTATTCGATCCTATCGAATTGATCCATTTGTTTGGCATTCGTATTCGATTCCATTCAATTTCCAGTTGTATTTCGATTCAACTTATTTGATATTCAATTTCAGTTGGATTCGATCCTAATTAGTTTCACATTTGTTTCGTTTCATTCACTTTGGCTTTCGATTTTCATTCCGCTTCAAGAGAGTGGTTATGAGAGGTCATGTTTAGTTTAAGCAGTGCTAGCGTTAAGTGTAAAGAAGTTGGGTCTCGGAAACGGGATCCAACATATGTATATTGCTTGATTGTGTGGCTCGTTGCCAATGGCTATAAACGTATATGCCACTGAGCTTCGCAGCTCACCCCATTACTCTCCCCTCCTCAGGTGCAGATCGAGACGATAGTTGACCTTACGAGCCATCGGAAACTTCAAGCTAGTTAAGAGCTTGTCTTAAGTTAGTAAATTGGTTAGCCCTCCGAGCATTTCGTCATGGAGCATACTTTTGTATTTTGGATTTTAAACTTTATTTTGTATTATGCTGCATATGAGAATATTTGTTGAATTTCCTCGAATGACAGATGGTTTATGTATCTGAGATGATTAATGCATGTTTAGAATGCATGTGTAGAATGTATGTATGTATTGTTCTATGTTTGTATGAATCGACATATGGTTATGTATGGATGTTGGGATCGGGTCTGACGTTGTGAGGCGTCCGTCGCTGGCGCGACCCGAGGGGCCGCCTCAGGAATGGGGATCCGGGACCTGGGCCCAACATGTTTGGTATCAGAGCACCTAGGTTTAGTGTCCTTGGCTTAGAATGCATATAGGACGACTTGTTTGATCTATGATTACTTGTTGCATTGATTACGTGACATGCATATCATGCATACATGTAGATTGACATATAGCTAATCCTTAGTGTTTCCATTTGAAGGAGTACGATGCCACCTCGTAGAAGGACACGAGGAATTATGCAAGGATCCGCTGCACCTGACTCTCCTACTAGAGAGGAGAGGACTGATGAGTCAGTTGCCCCAGGGAATGCTGAGGCTTCTGTAGGGCTAGGTAGTGAACCCGTTTCATCGCCGACTCAGGAGTCGCCAGCTAGGTAGGAACAAGTGCCTCCATTGGATCCGAGGTTGTTCCAGGCCTTTACTCAGGCATTCGTGTAGGCTATGGGTCAGATGCCACGACCTTACCTTGACTCAGATTCGGAAGGGAGCGGTTTGACCGGTTGAGGAAGTATGGGGCAGTTGATTTCTTTGGGACATCAGATCCCGAGGAATCCGAGACATGGTTGCGGAAGACTGAGAGAGTGTTAGACCAGATGGAGTATGAGGGTGACGAGAGAGTCATCTATGCGGCGAGTTTGCTTCAGGGAGATGCTCTCTACTGGTGGGAGACTGTACTAGGGAGTCAGATGAGGCCAGTAGGGTTGGCATGGCAGGACTTCCTTGTGACTTTCAGGAAGAAGTATCTGTCAGAGGTATATGTTCAGTAGAAGCAGAGGGAGTTTCTGAGTCTCACTCAGAGGGATATGACAGTTAGCGAGTATGAGTGCCGGTTTACATAACTATCCCGGTATGCTTCAGATCTGATGTTGAGTGAAGCTGCTAGATCTCGTCGGTTTAAGTCGGGCCTGCACTTGGCTATCAGAGAGAACGTGATTGTGCAGAATTTCTGTGATTTTCAACAGCTGGTTGAGGCAGCTTTGAGAGTGGAGAATATAGAGAACATTAAGAGTGCTGTGAACAAGAAAAGAAAGGGCAGAGAGCAGTCCAGGAGAGGAGGTAGCACTAGTACTCCTATGCCAGACAGGAGTGCTAGGAGCTTCCCAGTCCAGTCATAGGAGAGGAGCAGTGGTGCCAGCCGACCTAGGCCAATGAGGACTTCTACTATTTCTCACCAAGCCTCAACGGTGGGTGGTGGTAGAAGGGGAGATGAAGATAGGTCGTTCGTCCCGAAGTGTGAGCACTGCGGGAGATCTCATAGAGGAGAGTGCTTCAGACTGACAGGAGCTTGTTTCAACTGTGGGGAGAAGGGACACATTGTTAGAGAGTGTCCTCAGCCTCCACGACAAGAGAGGAGTCATATGCAAGTTCCGAGGAGGACAGAGACCATGGGACAGAGGACTGCAACAGAAGTGGGCAGTTCAGATGCAGCCAAGAGGGTTAGTCTTCTGGGGAGACAAAGAGGGCAGGCACCAGCTAGGGTGTTTGTGATGACTAGAGAGGATGCAAAGATCGCTCCAGATGTAGTCACTGGTACGGTTCAGTTATTTTCTGATGCTGTGATTGTTTTGATTGATCCAGGTTCTACTCACTCGTTTGTTTCTTCGAGTAGACCCGTGTGTGATAGGATTGTGAGCCCATTGGATACTCCGCTGATGGTGAGTACTCCGATCGGCCAATACATTGTGATTAGTCAAGTGTATAGAGGTTGTGAGATTTGCATTGATGAAGAACTTCTAGTGGTCGATTTGATGCCACTGAAGATGGGAGGTTTGGATGTCATATTAGGTATGGACACATTAGAAAAGTACAATGCCCGCTTGGATTGTAAACAGAAGTCAGTGGAGTTTGATTTGGGTGATGGCAGAAAAGTGATGTTTAATGGGGACAGGAAAGCGAGTCCGCCCAGAATTGTTTCAGCATTGACAGTAGAGACGATGATGAGGAAGGGTTGTGAGGCGTTTTTGGCTTATGTGGTTGACACCAGGGCAGATAGAGGGGCGGAGGATATTCCAAGTGGTCGAGGAAATTCTCGGATGTCTTTCCCGAGGAATTGCCAGGACTACCGCCAGTTAGGGAAATTGAGTTTCCCATTGAGCTTCTGTCAGGTACAGTGTCGATTTCGATTCCGCCTTACCGGATGGCTCCGGCGGAATTGAAAGAGCTTAAGGAGAAATTGGAGGAGTTGTTGGAGAAGGGGTATATTCGACCGAGCTCTTCACCTTAGGAAGCTCCGGTTCTTTTTGTAAAGAAGAAAGATGGATCATTGAGGATGTGTGTAGATTATCGGAAGTTGAATCAGGTAACTGTGAAGAACAAGTATCCGCTTCCTCGCATTGATGATCTGTTTGATCAATTGCAAGGAGCGAGATTCTTCTCTAAGATAGACTTGAGATCGGGTTATCATCAGTTGAGGATTAAGGAGTCGGATGTGCCGAAGTCTGCTTTCAGGACTCGGTATGGGCATTTTGAGTTCTTGGTGATGCCTTTTGGATTGACGAATGCGCCTGCAGCTTTTATGGATTTGATGAATCGAGTTTTTAAGCCATTCTTGGACCAATTTATCATTGTCTTCATTGATGATATCTTGGTTTATTCCAAGAGTGATGAGCAGCATGAAGAGCATTTGCGGATTTCTTTGGAGACTTTGAGGAGACATGAGCTTTGCATAATGATTTGGCTGAGGGAAATTGCATTTCTTGGACATGTGATCTCAGAGCAAGGAGTTCATGTGGATCCAAAGAAGATAGAAGCTGTGGTAAATTAGGAAGCGCCGAAGAGTGTAGCAGAGGTGAGGAGTTTTCTGGGTTTGGCAGGCTATTACCGGAGATTCGTGGAGGGATTCTCCATGATAGCCGCTCTGATGACGAAGTTGTTGAGGAAAAATCAGAAGTTTTTTTGGAGTGAGGAGTGTCAGAGGAGCTTCGAGGAGCTCAAGCACCGGTTGACGAGTGCCCCGATTTTGGTTTTGCCTTCAGGAGATGAAGGTTATACTATGTACAACGATGCTTCGAGGAAGGGTCTTGGCTGTGTTTTGATGCAGGGAGATTGGGTAATTGCTTATGCTTCGAGGCAGTTGAAGCCTTATGAGTTGAATTATCCGACGCATGATTTGGAGTTGGCAGCGGTGATCTTTGCTTTGAAGATTTGGAGGCATTATCTGTATGGAGTTCAGACAAGGATTTTTACTAATCATAAGAGTCTGAAGTATTTGTTGAGCCAGAAGGAGTTGAATTTGAGGCAGAGAAGGTGGATAGAGTTGCTCAAGGATTATGACTTGTTGATTGAGTATCATCCGGGCAAGGCCAATGTAGTGGCGGATGCCCTGAGTAGGAAGTCTTCGATTGCGCATGTTTGGACGGTATATCTTCCTTTATTGGAAGAAATGGCTAAGCTTAAGATCAGCTTGAAGCAGGAGGAACCGGATTGCCTCCTAGCTAACTTCCGAGTGAGGCCGATTCTCAAAGAGAAGGTTAGAGAATTGCAGGCTCAAGATGCAGATTTGAGCAAGCTCAGAGATGAAATTCAGAAGGGTAAAGTTTCAAAAGTCGTAGTGAGGGATGATGGGCTTATGACAGTGGGAAACAGGTTATGTATTCCTGATGTGCACGAAGTTAAGGCTGAGATTATGGATGAGGCACACAATGCGTCTTATGCCATGCATCCAGGTAGCACCAGGATGTACAGAGATCTGAGAGAGCATTTTTGGTGGAAGGGCATGAAGAGGGATGTAGCAGAGTTTGTCAGTAAGTGTTTAGTGTGTCAGCAAGTCAAGGCTGAACACCAGGCACCTTCAGGCAAGTTGAGGCCATTGTCCATCCCAGAATGGAAGTGGCAAAGGGTGACTATGGATTTTCTGATGGGTTTGCCCAGGACCAGTAGGAGGCATGATGCTATTTGGGTTATTGTGGATCGGTTGACCAAGTCAGCTCACTTTTTGGCGATCAAGCAGACTGATTCTTTGCATATGCTAGCAAAGAAGTATATCGATGAGATAGTGAGATTGCATGGGATTTCGGACTCGATTGTGTCTGATAGAGATCCTCGGTTTACTTCAAGGCTTTGGGGTAATTTGCAGGAAGCCTTAGGGACGAAGCTGAATTTTAGTACGGCTTTTCACCCTCAGACGGATGGTCAATCTGAGAGGACCATTCGGACTCTTAAGGGGATGCTTCGGGCTTGTGTGATGGACTTTCGAGGAGCTTGGGATGAGCACTTGCCTTTGGTCGAATTTGCTTATAACAATTTGTACTATTCGAGTATTCAGATGGCTCCATATGAGGCATTGTATGGGCGGAGATGTAGGACTCCGATCTGTTGGGATGAAGAAGGAGAGAGGCAATTGGAAGGACCAGAATTGATTCAGACAACAGTTGAGAAAGTCAATTTGGTTAGCGGTGACTTAAAGCGACCTGAGACGGGATGAAGAGTTATGTTGATGCTCACCGAAAGGAGATGGAGTATGAAGTCGGTGAGAAAGTGTTCCTTAAGACATCTCCTTGAAAAGGAGTATTGAGATTCGGCAAGAAGGGGAAGTTGAGTCCGAGGTATGTGGGTCCTTATGAGATCCTTGAGAGGATTGGACCACTCGCCTACAGGTTGGCGTTACCTCCTAAATTATCGCAGATTCACGATGTTTTCCATGTGTCTATGTTGAGAAGGTATAGATCGGATCCTTCTCACATCATTCAGGCGAGCGAGGTTCAGTTACGCGATGATCTGAGTTATGAGGAGCAACCAGTGGAGATTTTGGATACTAAGGAAAAAGTCCTCAGGAACAAGACGGTTCAGTTAGTCAAAGTCCTGTGGAGGAACCATTTGGTAGAGGAGGCTACATGGGAGCCCTTCGAAGCTATGCGGAAGAAGTATCCGCATCTCTTCGATGATTCAGGTAAATTTTGAGGACAAAATTTCTTTTAAGAGGAGGAGAAATGTTAGACCCCGAAATTTTTTTTATGATGATATTAAGCATGAATTGTGATAATTGTGGTTTTATGCCTTGATTTGATTAATTTGAGAACATTAGTGGGTTTACTTGAGTTTAGTATGGTTGAATGAGAATTAATAGGTAAAAGTTTATGAGGGTATTTTGGGAAAATGACTTGGGTTGAAGAGTGTTTAGGCTTGTGAGAAGGGTAACTTGGTCTTTGTTCCCTTTAGGTTTAAGAGAAAGAAATTAGAAAGAAAAGAAGAGAAGAAAAGAAAAAGAGAAGAAGAGGAGAGTGCGCCGTCGGTGGAGAAGAAGAGGAGAAGAAGAGTGATTTTCGATCTTCGAGATTTCCGACAGTTGAATTGATTTCTGGGTAAGTCTCGTTTTGTTTAAGCTTGTTTTAGTTGGATGAAACCCTAAGATGGCTTGAATGTGTTCGAATCGACAGTTTTAGGGATTTAAGGAAAAAATGGTGAGATTTCTTGGGTTGATGCAGTTGTGTTTGATTTTGAGTTGTTAATGGGTTAGAAATGTAGCATCAGCTTTGATCTACAGTTTAGATGTGGTGCATTTGAGTTTGAGAACGAAATGAAGTCAGAAAATGCAGAAAACAAGGGTTCGGAGTCGAAGCTCCGACCCGCACGTCGCGGCGTGCAGCGAATTGGTGACACGCCGCGTGCACCATGTACGCGTCATGGCGTGCTGCGAAGAGACGCACGCTTGTGAGAACACGGTGTACGCGCGTGGCGCGGCGAAAGTGATGAGCACGCCATGATGCATACCGCATTACGCCACTACGAGCCCCCATTTCTGAAAGTGCAATTTTAGTATTTTGGCCGTATCTTTTGGTGTAGATGTCCAATTGAGGTGATTTTGGATTCATTGTGAATTAGAAATAAAGGGCTACGAGTTGTATGAAGAAGGGAAGTTCGTAATTAGTTTCGAAGGGTTCGAGAATTTATTTGGAAGTCGGATGGAGACCTTTAATGCTTTCTTTTTGATTGTCAAGCTTTATGAAATATTTTCTATGGATTGTTGATTAAATGAGAACTTGGTTTATTATAGGGAACCAAGCTGATTTGACCCAATCGTAAGAGGAAGGACAGCAGTGAGTCTGATACTCAAGCGATACTAGGTGGGTAATATGTTTATGGTTATTGTGTGTATGGGAAAATTGCCTTATGTGTGCTTACGTGCTTGCATGATATGACCTTGTTGGTATTGAATTATATGAGAATTATTGAATGTGCATTTTGATTATGATTATGCATGGCTTGCTAGGCCTAATGGCAATGGACAAGAATGAGAATTTAGAAAACTGTGGAAAATGCTTTGGGCACGAATCGAATATATTATGTGAATTGTTTGGGTAAGAGAGTTACGGATGGAGTTACGTGCACGTTGACGTAAAAGCCTTCTCCCGGCTGCCTGTTTGAGGCCACGAGATCCTTGAGAAATCGGACTCGGATAGTTTACGGATTTACCTTTGGTTTATCCGGATCGTTACGGAACTCTCGAGCCAATTGTTTGTGCATACATGATCGATTTGTTGAGCATAACACATGATGGATTTGACAGACTTGTTGCATAAAGATTGTTATGTTGAGAAATAGAAATTGTATGAATCGACATATGGTTATGTATGGATGTTGGGATCGGGTCCGACGTTATGGGGCGCCCGTCGCTGGCTCGACCCGAGGGGCCGCCTCGGGAATGGGGATCTGGGACCCGGGCCCAACAGCAAGTGTCATGTGCGATCGCAATTTGCAACATTCCTCACATGTTTAAACCAATAGTGAACAGTTAAAAGCAGTCCTTAAAATGCATGAACATAGGGGGAAGTTGCTACAATTCAGTGGAAGTGGGCAATCATGGAAAAAGGCACAAAGTAATATTAAAAGAAGGGTGGTACGAAGAAAAGGAGGACGGTGAAAGGCAGGAAGAAGATAGAGGAATAGGAGCTCTGTAACGTTGTAATTCAGGGCACATGAACATTTGTTTTCTTTTCATTTAGATTCTAGTTCGTTTATTATACGTGCCTTCTAGTTTCTTATTCAAAGATTGTTTCACCCTCTGTGGTGAATATTGTTTTCTAAACTTCTGCTATGTATGGTTATTGTTCTTACGAATAGTTTTTATTAGATCTTAACGAGAATTGAGTTCTTTTAGACAAATTATAAAAATATAACTTGCATGCTAAGAGATTAGTGTCTAAGTTTTATTCCTCAAAAGTTATGCAGTTCATCTCTATTTCATTTATATTTGAATTAAGAGATTTGCATTAGATTAAACAGAGTAGGCAATTCAAGCTTGAGAGATAAGAGTTACTTTTTAAGAAACTTGGGGTAGTAGAACAATAGAATTCAGATGTATTTAGCAGGAGTCTAAACAATCTTTGGATCTTTTAATTTTGTGAATTCGTGAAAAGCAATTCCATTTTTTACAGATTAGTTTTGTCCTGGTGATTTCAACATCGTTGATTTATTTAAATCCTTTTCAATTTTTAAATCTTTTATTATTAACTTAAACAATTTGGAAAGAATTTATTTGGTGTTTAGTATAAATCCTCGAGGGAACGATAATCGTACTATAATAACCTGTACGCTTGTAGTCAGGATTCGAGTTTGTTACTATTTTATAACTCATACAGATCCAGAAATATTCAAAATGCCGAAGCATGTTTATTAAAGTAACATTAGGTTATACTATTCCAACAGATTCCTTTACTTTCCTTTAATCAAAACCTTTTTTCAATCAATTCATAATGCTGCCAATTTTTTTGGAGAAATAGCACAATGTGTGACGAATCTATTGTCTCAAGGGTCACTTCATTTGAAGGTCGGATAACAAAGATTAGGCCGAAGGAATCAAACAAGGTTCCGTCCTCAATCATAATGAACCTGGTTTGGGACAATAGCATAACTTGCTTTAGGGGTATCAGATCAAGGTCATTCTTGAAGAGTTCAAAAGAGGACTTCAATATCTACATCTTTCATCAAGACATTGAAGTGAGATTTTTTCGTCTAAAGGATCCAAATTGGACCAGACGATACAAGATGAACAATCATTAGATGAAGGTTATGAATAGTACATAGAAGATATCTTTCAATTAGCATAGCTTTCTCTAGAGACATCGGATTAAGGTTCTCTTTAGATGGTTCCAAAGAGGACTTCAAGATCTACAACTTTCATGTAGATCTTGAAGACAAATTCTATCATTTGTAGGGTCAAAAGTGGGACCAGACGATAGGATCAGATGAACAGTGCACCAGAAGATATGACGTTATCGCCAAATGTTATGACGTCACCAGACGATACGTCATCACCAGGCGAAGCGTCCTCACCAAATGATACGTCCTCACCAAATGAAGCGTCCTCACCAGACGATACGTCCTCACTAAACGAAACGTCATCACCAGAAAATACGTCATCACCAGACGATACGTCCTCACCAGACGATGCGTCCTCCCTAGACGACACGTCATCACCAGATGATACGTTCTATATGTTGGATCGGAAAAAGAAAACATGCTTAGTTTGGAGAAACGATAGATTTCAAAGCTTTTTAAGAAATCATCTTGCAGCGGAAGCAATATATCCAAATCAACATGCTAATCCATACATGATATGGTATAAGGATAATAAAACCAAGAACAAGATAAAAGGAATTACCGACTTTTCGCTCTGACTTTAAATCCTCGCCGCTATCCTCTCCTTCTTATATCCAAATCCTTTGCCTTTGAGTCTTTTCCTTTAGCAATCTATCTTCTTCCTTGTAGTAGTATCCTCTACCAATTAGATTTACCACTTGTTCTTCAAGGACAACTAGGTTAACAAAATCCTTTGGTGGGAAAGGAGAATAAAAATTTGGAGGAGATTTTCTTGAAGAAGAAGAACCAAAATCAAACTCTTTCAATTCTTTCACTTAGAATTTTGGTTCTCTCTTTCATGAAAAGAGAGAATGTCTAAAAAACATGCAAGAAGCCTTTCTTACATCTCAATTTCGAAATATGCATGAAATGGAAAGAGTGAGAGGCATCCAATGCATCACTTACATTAATCACTCATCAAATAGCCAATAAATGAGACTTACTTCATTTATCTTTAAAATGGCTATTTGAAAAGACCATAACCTATAATTGAATACCCATTTCGGTTTTGGCAAGAAGAAAGAAGGAAGATGGTCCATCTAATGCACATCTTTCATCTTTAATCTAAAGAATGCAAATAGGTTACATGCCAACATTAAAAGCCAACCATTAAACCATTTAATGGTAAGTTCATAACTCCATTTAATAATGATGAACCATAATAAAGACCATCTTTATTTAGTATTTTAATGTCAAATGTGTGGTTACACATCTAACCTAACACAATTTCGAAATTGCTTCTTCTCCATTTAAAAAAATTGTTTTAATATAATTAATCTAATCAATTACATTAAACCAAAAAGCCCATTTCTAAATGAACATATGGGCTTCCAATTAACCATTAATTAGTATAAGCCCATCATTCAATTATGGACTTCTAAAGCCTCCAAACTACTTCTTACTTAGCTTGATAACCTTCCTTAAAGCCAAGTGGGGAATCTTATTGGACTTTGATAATTCAAGCTCCAATAAGCCCAGAAATAATTCAATCTCATTGGAATTAATTCTAGCTTATTAACTAAATGTCATTCCACTAAAGACAATTAGTTGAACTCTTGAATTATTAAATATTATGAGAATATGTCCAATTGCAAACCCTATTTAGAACCTTATTATAGCCATCCGCACAACAAAGGGTAAAATTACCGTTTTGCCCTTATGTTGATTTTTTCTTCTAGATCTCTCATTTTACTTTATATGGTGATTAACACATAAGATCTCATCTTAGTGTTAAGACTTGATGGGTAGCTAGTCCATCAAACTCATGGCGCCATTTAATCACCAAATCTCCTTAAAACATCTAGAAGAGATGATAACACTATAAACTCTTTATTTGAGTGAATGTTCTCGATACATGTTTCAATTAATAATTCCAACATGCATAATTGGATTAATACCTGTAAAAATCCATTCCAATCATATCAAGAATTATAATGAAACACATATGAGTTCACCACTCATCAAGATTGTGGTTCATAATAGCGAATGCTTAAGTTGTATGTTTTAAGATTAAAGTAACGACCACTTTATTCTTGAAAACATACTTGATTCAATTCATTTAATAGTGCCATTATCGATAGTCTACTACTATCATGATATGAAACTCATCATTCCCTTTAAGTAAACTCCTTTACTTATATGGAGATAAATCGCAACACTACGATCTAAACCATAATCAAACGACCAACTTGATTATTCAACTGTGAATCAATTAATTGATTCTAATAATATACATGTTTCCCATACATCTCTATGTATATGTATATTACTTACAAATGAATCTTGGTACCTTATGACCAGATATATAATGCTCATACAGATAAAACAAAACTCTTTTGTTTTATTAATAATAAATATTTTCATTACAAAAGCAGGCGAAGAAGATAAAGTTACATGTAAATACACTTGCTTTCCAGGCACTATATTTACATAACTCCAACAATCTCCCACTTTCCCTAAAGCAAGTTTGACATATCCTTCATTCCCATCCCTTCTAGGTGACCCTCAAAGCTCTTTTGAGTCAATGTCTTTGTGAACGGATCGCAAGGTTTTGCTCTGTAGAATCTTTACCACATCCACTTCTCCACGTTGTATTATCTCCTTATGAGATGATACTTTCGCTCAATGTGTTTGGCGCTTTGTGGTTCCGAGGTTCTTTAGAATTAGCCCCGCCCCACTATTATCACAATAAAGTGTAATGGCTTTTTCGCCTCCTCGAACTACCTCCAAATCATTTAGGAACTTCCGAGCAGATCGCTTCCTTTCACGCTTCACAAGCAAACAACATACTCGACCTCCATAGTCAAATCAACAATACAAGATTGCTTGACACTCCTCCAAACTATGGCTCCACCTCCTAAAGTAAATATAGAACCGAAGTTGATTTCTTTGAATCAACATCATCGGAAATCGAATCCAGATATCCCGCCGGAATAAGATTACTTCCAGAGTAAACAAGCATTAAGTTCTTCGTCCAACGAAGATACTTAAATATACACTTAACCGCAGTCCAATGTTCCATTCTCGATTGGATGAAATCGCTACCACCCCATCGCGTAATGATATCCGGTCTAGTGCACAAGATTGCATACATCAAACTACCAAGCGCCAAGCATATGGAATGTTACGTATCGCTCAACCTCCTCTTGGGTTTTAGGTGCTTGTTCCTTTGAAAGTTTGATTCCATTTCTAGTAGGAGTGAAACCCCTCTTGGAATCTTGCATGGCGAATTTATTGAGCATATTCTCAATGTAAGTTAGTTGAGACAAAACTATCTTCTTTTTCTTACGATCTCTTATAAGTTTGATCCCTAGAACATAGGTAGCCGCTCCCAAATCCTTCATTGAAAACTGTTCATTCAGCCATCCCTTAACCGCAGATAACATTCCCACATCATTCCCAATGAGCAGAATGTCATCAACATACAGGATTAGGAAAGTAACCTTACCTTCTTGTATTCTTTTGTAAACACAAGGCTCATCTAGGTTTTGTATGAACTCATAGGTTTTGATAGCCTTATCAAACCTAATGTTCCAAGACCTAGATGCTTGCTTAAGTCCATAAATGGACCTTTGCAACTTGCAAACCTTATGCTCATTTCCTAGCTCAATGAATCCTTCTGGTTGGGCCATATAAATGGTCTCCTCAAGATCTCCAATCAGAAATACGGTCTTGACATCCATTTGCCATATTTCATAATCGAAATAGGCTGCTATGGCCAAAAGAATCCTGATGGACTTAAGCATAGCAACCGGAGAAAAAGTCTCCTCGTAGTCTATACCCTCCTTTTGAGTATAGCCTTTAGCTACCAATCTAGCTTTAAAGGTCTCTACCTTTCCATCCGAACCCCTTTTCCTTTTGTAGATCCATTTACACCCTATGGTTTTTAGACCTGGTGGTAGATCTACAAGGACCTGCACTTCATTAGTATACATAGAATCTATTTCCGATTCCATTGCCTTGAGCCATTTTCCTACATCAACATCATTAATAGCCTGTGTATACGTAACGGGATCTGTTTCTTCTTGGTCTGAGATGGCAATTAAGCCTTCTCCTAAACCCAGATACCTATCTGGTTGTCTCACAACCCTCCCACTACATCTAGGCACATCTTGATGTTCAGGTTGCACTTCTGATTCAACTCTTGAATCCATTTCGACATCTTGTTCTGTCATATCCAAAACAACTCTTGGTTTGGATGAAATTGCTAACTCCTTTAGTACTACTTCACTTCTTCCTTTGTGATTTCTCACAAACTCTTCCTCTAAGAAGTTTGCATTTGTCGACACAAATACCTTCCTATCATGAGGACTGTAAAAATAGTACCCTCGAAGTTTCCGTGGATATCCCTACAAACAAACATACTTCGACCTTGGTTCCATCTTTGTGGATTCAGGCTTTAGAACATGAGTTGGACAGCCCCAAGTCCTCAAGTGCCTCAATGAAGGCACTCGCCCAGTCCACAACTCCCTAGGTGTTTTAGGCACCGATTTGGATGGAGCAAAGTTAAGAAGATATGTTGTCGTTGTATGGCATATCCCGTAACGATTTTGGAAGGCTAGCATAGACATCATTGATCTTACCATTTCCAATAGAGTTCTATTTCTCCTCTCTGCTACACCATTCTGTTGAGGTGTACGACGAGCTGAAAAATTGGAAACAATTCCATTGTCAATTAAATATTGCTGGAACTCTCCAGATAAATACTCACCACCTCGATCTGATCGAAGCTGTTTTAATGGCTTGCCAAGTTGCTTCTCACTTCAAACTTTGAATTCTTTGAACTTTTCAAAAGATTCACTCTTTTTATGCATCAAATACAAATAGCCATGTCTTGAGTAATCATCTATAAAAGTTATGAAATATTCATAACCTCCTCTAGCTTGTACATTCATGGGCCCACACACATCAGTATGTACCATGTCCAATGTGGATTCAAATCTGTTTCCTTTAGAAGGAAATGAGGCTTTTGTCATTTTCCTTCAATACAAGATTCACAGTGGGTAATGGATCACTATCCAAGCCCATAAGGATCCCATCCTTACTAGCTTGTCAAGTCTTTTCGATTGATATGACCCATCCTTAGATGCCACAGATACTTTGAATTAATGCTAGAGATATTGGATTGTCTTGGTTTTATCAATTTGTGGTGTTTAGTGAGCCTTTCATAGGTTCTATAAAAACAATCCTGTTTAATTATCGCTTCACAAATAAAATCCTTATTCTCATATATTGAAACAACCTTTTCAAAATATAAGGAATAGCGATTTTATTAGACAAAAAATGTAAATCATGTTCCTTACAATCATTGGCATGTAATAAACATCTTCCAAATATAACCTATGACCACTAGGAAAGTCCAAGATAACTACTCCCACCGATTCTGCTGAAACATAGGAACCATCTGCTATCTTAACTTGAAAGCGGCCTTTAGGAAGTCTTTTCCTTCATTGGAACCCCGCAAAGAATTACAAACATGGTTAGTGGCTCCTGAATCTAATATCCAAGAAGTAGATAAATCTGCCACATTTATAGTTCCTAACAAACTTAGGAAGCCCATACCTTGTTTGCTTTTGAGGGACTCTAGGTAGATAGGGCGTTTCTTTCCGGTGGCCCATCTCATCACAGTGGAAACACTTTCCTTTGATGTTCTCTTTGGCCTTCTTTTTCATGGGTTTGGCCTTGACCTCTATTTGGGCCTTCTTTTACATTGGACCCTTCTTCTTTTCCTTGCCCTTACCCTTGGGCTTAGAAGAAGAAGCTACATTAACTTTTGGCCTATGAGCCTTAATATTCAATATTTCCTCCGTGCTCTGGAGGGTATTCATCAACTCACTCAAGGTGTAATCCTTGCTGTTAAGCTCATAGTCCAACTTAAACTGCTGAAAAGAAGAGTTTAAGCTATTGATGATCATAATCATCTGCGTGTCCGCATCCATATCCGCCCCAAGCATCTCAGCCTCAGTGATCGCAGAGATTACCTTCATCATGTAATCCCTTTTGGTTCACTGTGTTTCATGCGAGATTATGAAAGGTTTGGATAGCTTTCACTCTTGCAGACTTAGTCCTCACACCAAACATCTCATGTAGGTGATGGACCATTGCACTAGCAGTTTTCATACAAGCAAATTGCTTTTACAACACGCCACGATGAAGCTTTAATATAACACTTAGTAGTCTTGTCAAGATTCTCGCGCCAGCTCATGTTGTTGGACTTGCTCAGAGTTGCATCTCCACTTAGAGGTGTAGGCTCATTTTCGTTAACACCCATGAAATACGCTCATATTGAAGAACAATGTCAAGGTTACGTCTCCATTCATTAAACTTGTCTCCATTTTCCAATTTGTTATTAGTCAAGAGTAGGGTGAGTGGATTCATTTTGTGGTTGATTATGTCCGAAAATATAAATTATTAAAACATGAGCATACTAGTCAACAATTTATGAAACTTTGTATAAAATCATGATGCATGTATGCATGATGATAGATTTAACAAAACTTAAAAATTAAAACATTATCGATGGTTATTTTCTTATCTATAATGTACTAAGTGACGGTGGGCCATCTTATCTATTAAAAGAAAAGCGGGACCCTCCCACTCAAAAACTACCAAGCATCTCATGCTCAATTTTTTAAGAAGCGTCTTAATTTGGTCTATACTTTTACCAACAGAGCTACGGTGGGCAATTTATTGATAAAAAATGTTAAGTGTATAACCATTTGATTCATTCACTAAAGATACCTACAAATCATGCCTCGGTGGGAGGTCATATTTGCTATCATTAAGTGGACTTATCCTTAAGGAGACCCAAACCACGCAAGATCTAGGATCCATGCCCTCCGATGGGGAGTAACACTTCACCACATGCAAACGGGCCATCATTTGGAGACCGTGGACTCTCACAGGAGCATCCTCTCCCACTCAATCTTTTTGGGCTTTAAGTTTTAAATACCATCTTGTCTAGATGCAATTTATTATCCATCCTATATTGTTTCATTATATATCTCATACATAATGAATGCATGGCAAGGCCTAGGGTTGGCAATTTTCTAAATGACATGCAATCACATAATATCACATATTACAAGCATTCATTTCTCCATTCATCACATGAACTAATAAAGCCACTTTTGATTGTCCATCCTAGAAACATAAAATAATTACAAGCCTTTTAGGCCCAAAATATGCTTCTTCATCTTGGATCTTCCGCTTTGAACTCTTCGCTAACATGATCCGGCCCATTCGGTAAACAAAATGTAATGGCATTTATGAAATTATAATTTTTTCATTTTGAAAAATAAAATTTTAGCACTAGATTTTTAGAAAACCAAATCTTTGTTTTGACAAAAAATTCCAGCACTTGTTTTATTAAAACCGAAACTCATTTCATGAAAATTAAACACAGAACTTAGTATTTTAGCAAAACCGAAATGGGATTCTTTGAAACAAAAAACCAGCACTTGTTTTCCAATCATAACTGAAATATGATTCATTGAAACAAAAATTCCAGCATCTTAGTTTTCACAAAACTTATGCCAAAACACAAAAGGATACATCGAAAATTTTACCTTTCCATTTCTTCAATCCATGGCTGCTCCTTCCTCATCATTACATCAATTTGTACATTACAAAATCAAATAAAATAGAAAAAAAGAAACCAAGGAGGAAACATGGTGATGATAGACCACCCTCCTTGTTACAACCAAATGAAGAAATCTTACAAGATAAAATTTAACTTCTATGGAGAAACAAAAGAGCAACATACACCATATATATTTCTATCACATAAAAATATGCAGGATACATAAAAAGATTGCCAACCCATGCATCCACCACATAGGAACCGAAATCATGCATGAAAAACCGGCTCTGATACCAATTGTTGGATCGGAAAAAGAAAACATGCTTAGTTTAGAGAAACGATAGATTTCAAATCTTTTTAAGAAATCATCTTGCAGCGGAAGCAATATATCCAAATCAACATGCTAATCCATACATGATATGGTATAAGGATAATAAAACCAAGAACAAGATAAAAGGAATTACCGACTCCTTCGCCATGACTTTAAATCCTCGCTGCGCTATCCTCTCCTTCTTATATCCAAATCCTTTGCCTTTGAGTCTTTTCCTTTAGCAATCTATCTTCTTCCTTGTAGTAGTATCCTCTACCAATTAGATTTACCACTTTTCTTCAAGGACAACTAGGTTAACAAAATCCTTTGGTGGGAAAGGAGAAGAAAAATTTGGAGGAGATTTTCTTAGAAGAAGAAGAACCAAAATTGAAACTCTTTCAATTCTTTCACTTAGGAATTTCGGTTCTCTCTTGCATGAAAAGAGAGAATGTCTAAAAACATGCAAGAAGCCTTTCTTACATCTCAATTTGAAATATGCATGAAATGGAAAGAGTGAGAGGCATCCAATGCATCACTTACATTAATCACTCATCAAATAGCCAATAAATGAGACTTACTTCATTTATCTTTAAAATGGCTATTTGAAAAGACCATAACCTATAATTGAATACCCATTTCGGTTTTGGCAAGAAGAAAGAAGGAAGATGGTCCATCTAAAGCACATCTTTCATCTTTAATCTAATGAATGCAAATAGGTTACATGCCAACATTAAAAGCCAACCATTAAACCATTTAATGGTAAGTTCATAACTCCATTTAATAATGATGAACCATAATAAAGACCATATTTATTTAGTATTTTAATGTCAAATGTGTGGTTACACATCTAACCTAACACAATTTCAAAATTGTTTCTTCTCCATTTAAAAAAAAATTGTTTTAATATAATTAATCTAATCAATTACATTAAACCAAAACAAACCCATTTCTAAATGAACATATGGGCTTCCAATTAACCATTAATTAGTATAAGCCCATCATTCAATTATGGACTTCTAAAGCCTCCAAACTACTTCTTACTTAGCTTGATAACCTTCCTTAAAGCCAAGTGGGGAATCTTATTGGACTTTGATAATTCAAGCTCCAATAAGCCCAGAAATAATTCAATCTCATTGGAATTAATTCTAGCTTATTAACTAAATGTCATTCCACTAAAGACAATTAGTTGAACTCTTGAATTATTAAATATTATGTGAATATGTCCAATTGCAAACCCTATTTAGAACCTTATTATAGCCATCCGCACAACAAAGGGTAAAATTACCGTTTTGCCCTTATGTTATTTTTCCTTCTAGATCTCTCATTTTACTTTATATGGTGATTAACACATAAGATCTCATCTTAGTGTTAAGACTTGATGGGTAGCTAGTTCATCAAACTACTGGCGCCAGTTTAATCACCAAATCTCCTTAAAACATCTAGAAGAGATGATAACACTATAAACTCTTTATTTGAGTAAATGTTCACGATACATGTTTCAATTAATAATTCCAACATGCGATAATCTGGATTAATACCTGTAAAAATCCATTCCGATCATATCAAGAATTATAATGAAACACATATGAGTTCACCACTCATCAAGATTGTGGTTCATAATAAGCGAATGCTTAAGTTGTATGTTTTAAGATTAAAGTAATGGCCTACTTTATTCTTGAAAACATACTTGATTCCAGATTCATTTAATAGTGCCATTATCGATAGTCTACTACTATCATGATATGAAACTCATCATTCCCTTTAAGTAAACTTCTTTACTTATATGGAGATAAATCGCAACACTACAGTCTAAACCATAATCAAACGACCAACTTGATTATTCAACTGTGAATCAATTAATTCAGATTCTAATAATATACATGTTTCCCATACATCTCTATATATATGTATATTACTTACAAATAAATCTTGGTACCTTATGACCAGATATATAATGCTCATACAGATAAAACCAAACTCTTTTGTTTTATTAATAATAAATATTTTCATTACAAAGCAGAATCGAAGAAGATAAAGTTACATGTAAATACACTTGCTTTCCAGGGCACTATATTTACATAACTCCAACACTATACTCCTGAGCATCTCCACTTATAAGGGCCATAACTTTTGACTTCGATATCCAAAACTTTCATACTTTATAGTGTTTGAAAGCTAGAAAGACAAACTATAACTTCCAAGATAACTTGTCAAATTCATCCTAGATCAATCCAGATTTTGCCCTAAAATTAGAACACGAATTTTTCCCTTATGGAATACTTGAAATTTTGCATTGTGCAAACTTGGAATGTCCTGAGCATAACCATTCAGCTACCAAAATGATTTCATTAAACTCTCAAATCTCAACTTATTTTTCTCATCACCTTCAACTACATTTGATTAGTCATAATTCCTATCTTCCTTTCCATGACATCTCACTTATGCATACATATATATATATATATATAGCAACGATTTATGTTCCAAAATCATCAACTCAAGTTGATTACTTCTTCACGTGTGTCTAATTTCAACTCACATCATCCATACACCATTCACATTTCATTAACATCAAAAAATAAAGTTTTACAAATCTTTAATGGCATTCCAAACCACATTACATCATCGTCTCAAAATCTTAAATTACAAAAGGTCCTGGAACAAACAAAATTCTTGCTTTCTCGAAATCAACTTAAACTACAAAATAAGCAAATTTGGAGAAATGCCCTTAGGTTTTTAATCACTTGGTCTCTCAGTTATCACCTGAAGATGAGATAAAAAGGGGGTGAGCTTGAAAGCTCATAAGTAACAGTTTATAATGGAAAACAAGCAAAACCTTTGAAAACATTTACTTGTCACAAAAATTTCTCTTTGAGTTCATAAAACACATGCTTCTCAAATTCTTATCATGTAGTCAAATTTACAAACCATAAAACATGAATGCATTGAACTTGTTCACAAATCATAAGCACATAAGCATATCAGAATGGTTTGGGTAAATCCATAAACATGACGAACTACACATTTCCACATAATGGTCCTGTGTAGTCGTAAATTAAAGGCACTATCGCAATCCCACATAGGGGTTTTGTGTAGGCGTAAACTTGAGGGAGTCCAAGAAGGAGCTCCGTGCCACTAGCGGGCAGGCGAGAGAAGCCTTTAACTTGGTCAACGTGCACGTGACATTCTTGAATGGATTACACCAAACCCACATAACATATAATTTATGATTTGAAAACCATTTGCCCAAATGGCACATTCTGGAAAACTTGATTTCATATACTTGTAAACATATTGCCCAAAATGGCACTTTTTTTGCCCAAACATATTTCATGAACTTGCATCTTTTCAAAAAGAATCATTTCCAAAATCTTTTCACATATAAACACAATTCATATATCAAACATATAACAGATTTTCAATTCATTCAAGAAGCGATATATGCAATACTTATGATGCAATTGAAATCATTAAACTTTCTTGATTCAAAGAAAACATTTAGTGGCTTATTTAATCTATTATAAACATGTACCCACCTTGATTTCCTTGCTTAAAGACTTGTTTAAAATGCCTCTTCTCTTGTTCCTCTTACTTCTTTGATCCCCTTTATACAATAACAAAAATTCCAGTCAATAGGGTTTTCAATTGAAAATCTCACAAAGCACAATCACTAAAATGGGTGCTAGAATACTTAAACCCATAGATTTTCCAAACTCCATGAACTAAAATCCTTCCAAAAATCCCAAAAGATTTAGGTGATCTTACCTTCGTTCTTCACCAAATGAAGAGATCTTTGGCTCAAATGGAAGCTCTTTTCTTCCTCTACCTTTTTCTCTTCTTGAACCACTTTAAAATCTCTCTCAAAAGCTAAGAAATGAAGAAACCCTAGCTCAACTCTCTTCTTTTCTCTCAACCATTGAAATATCTCTTCTTTCTCTCTTTGATTTGCTATTTCTCTTCCTCTCTCCCAATTCACATTTTTGTTTCTTCTTATTAAACGTAAGACCACATTTTTCTCTTCCAATCCTACCCTTAATGAGTGTGCAATGTCCATTTTACCCTTCCTTATATGCCTTATGTTTTTTATTTTTAAGTGTCTTGCCAAAAACACCCTTGAACATTCTTATAAGCTTAACACTTTAATTCCACTTACCCATTCAATAAATCCTACTAACTTTGACATAATAATTGGCTTAAAAAAATTTAATCTATCAAAACCTAAAAAATCATTTAAATCATGCTTATTCATCAAGAAAAGCCAACAAAATTAATACATAAAGATAAATAAAACCTTTTCATTATTTAAAATAATGTCATATATTATTTTGCATCCAATTGATTAGCTGAAAGGGCATAAACTAACACTTAAAAATGCTAATATGATTGTAAGGAGATGTGTAATGTGTATCAAGTAAGAATGGATGAGAGTTTGGATCTTGTGTGATCATATGATGTTAGAATAACATTGGTGAATGATTGATGTTTTGTTTATGGGGTTATGATCAACAATCTTGTATGATGTGTTTTGTGGGCGTTTTGAATTGGAATGGAGGTGACAATGAAGAGGAATTGAAGTAGGAATGATAAGATATGCAAGAGATGTGTTTAATAATGCACTTGGAAGGGAAAGGAGTAAGGATTTAGTAAACCAAAAAATTGTTGGTGTTATGTTAATTAAACCCAAGTTTCTTATATCAATTGGTGACAATTTCAAGGTTTTTATTATGCTTCTTGGCTCTTATTTTAGGATTTTATGCTTAAATTAGCTTTCCTTTAATTTATGTAGTTTGAGGGTAAAATTGTCACAAATAATTAGTAATTGCACTAAATTGATTTATGGAACAATCTATACTTCAAAGTACTATTTTTCATTGTAGGAGATTCAAAAAATAGAGCCAAGGAGTGAAGGACAAAGATGATCAACTAGGGCAACAGGAAAGTTCGCCATAGCAACGTGGATGTTTCGCAGCGATGAAGTCTGAAGATTTACTGAAGAGACTTTTCAAGAAAAGTTCGTCGCGGTGAAGATTATGTTTGTGCCATGAAAAAAGCTGAAGTTGATTTAATAAACCTTTTGGGAAAATTTTGCAGCGGTGAACTCATTCTCTCCTCGCGCCGAAATCTTCAAATTGGTGTAGACCCAGACCATTTTTGACAAACTAACCAATTGTGCAACCCGATCCATTAACCCATTTTATGAAAAAGACCTATTTTAGGCTAAGTAATAATGGGAGGAGGAAGCCGACACTAGATAGACACTTCATAAACACACACTATCTCTATTTCTTCTCCATCTAAGCATCCATCATTCTCTCTACTGCACCATTTTTCTTCCATTTTTCTATTGTCGATTGCTACTATGGGTATCTCCAGTGGGTTCTTAGTTGTGAAGTCTCTTGGAGTTATGCGTGGCTAGACACCTCTATCCTTTTGAAGATGTAGCAATGGCTTGAGTTCAACGGGCTTAAAAGGAGAGTAGCTTAATCCATGTTTATCTATGATTTATGAACTCCTAGGTTTAGGATTTGTAATTTGTAGTTGAATATTCTTGATTAGAAGTGTTGGATATTCCATATGTTGTTGGGATTTGTTGATGTAGAGCTTTGAGCTTAAATATATGAAGTCTCATATATGTCTATTTGTGATCTTGTTGAATCTTTTTTATCTTGCATAGTTGTGTTTGATATTGAGTTAATTTGAGATCCCAAAGTGACTTGTTGCATTTTACCCACTACACACACTTAGGGCATTTAACAAGGTCTTAAGAAATGGAGTTCATTGATTAAGACCTTGGACTTAAAGAGTTCTTTAAGTCCAACCTATTTGAAACTTAGTGATTCCCACTCCCATTGAAAAATTGATTTCGAAATATGATAGCCAAAGCTCATTTTCAGAAAGATATTACCATCATTTGATCATTGTCTTTATCCTTTTGTTTTTATATTCCCAAAAATCCAAAAATACATTTTTACACATTTTCTTACAATTCCTTTTAATTCAGTTAAGATTTCCAAAGAACAAAACCCCCTTCCTTACAAATTTAGCTTGCATTTCACGACATATAGGTTAGCTTAGGTCCATTCATTCAGGTTCCGATTAAGTGAGACGACTTAAGGTTGCATGTTATATTGCAATCCTTGGATTATATTATTGATTTGACCTCCAAAGTTAAGTATTAAGGCTCGGATCAAAATGGTGCCATTACCGGGGAACCAAGCAATTTGTTCTCTAGGTTAGCTTTTGTCATTTTTGCTGCTAAGTGAGGTTAGGAACCTTTATTTAGATTGCATTCTAGATAGTTTAGTTTCATACTTGTTGATAGTATAGGATTTCATTTTCTTTACTTAGCATTAAATTTAGAAAACACAAACAAACAGGATACTGAACTTTTGCACTTTTCATACTTAGCATTTTAACACCCACAAAGTTTTGAACATTTCTTGGACTGCTTTTCTATGCATACACATTTTACGTGCATACTTTACTCTCACATATACTTTCATACACCTACACACTTGCATCCTTCACATTTCGCCTTTTTTATTTGACTTTGTATGCTTGCAAGTAAATTTTGTTACATTTTATTTTCATTTAAATTTTTCCCGTACATGCCCCGGAGAGCTAAACTTCTGCCTTTCAACTTTGAAGTTGAGAGACAATTGAGAAAGATTAGAAAGGAGAGCAGAGAAAAAGAGAAAAGTCAGATAGTTGTCGAAGAAGAGTCTAGTCAGCCAAGTAGTGAGAGCAAATCGATAGGAGTAATCATGGCTGAGAACCTAGCTTTTCTGCAAAACCCTAACCTTAATACTAATCAGCCTAGGAATGGTGATAATGGAGGTAATGGGGAGTAGAAGCAAGTTGGTGAGAATAACAGAAATCAAATAAGAAGGATCATTAGGGAAGCAACTACCTCTGATGTGAACTATGACCCATTTACTACTGCTTGTCATAATTTTGACGTGAATTTTGAAGTTAAAGGATTGCTCATTAACTCTCTTCCTAAATTTCATGGCTTGACGGGAGAAGATCCCTACATCCATTTGCAATATTTGTCTATGATTTGTTAGAGTATGAAACCTGTGGATACATCACTTGATCAAGTGTTGTGGAAGGTTTTTCACCTATCCTTGGAGGGAAAAGCAAGGGAGTGGTATATGAGCCTCCCAAGACATGTGGCGAATGTGTAACATCCCATCACCGATGGGATGGTCATATTGGTAAATTACGGCGGGATAGGATATTACCGAATAATATTGACTGAGCATCCTTTTGACCTCTAATTTAGGAGGCCATGAGTCTTTTGCACATGCACATATAGGTACATGCATTCATGACTTTTCCCGACATTTGATTTTGAATATGATATGAATTGTAATTTGAGAGATAATAAGATTTGGCTGTGATTTATTGGAAAATTTGGAATACTTGGGTCTGAATAGTTGATTTGGAAATATTTTAGAGTGACTGTTAATTGATTGTGAACCTTAGAAATTTTTCTGGAAATTTGGGAGAAAATGTCCGGACCGGAAATTTTTCGAGTGGCGGACTGATAGAATGAATTGGACCTACATAATTGTCCATTGGTAATGGAAATTTAGAATTATGATTTTAGAAATTTATATGTCGAGCCATTGAGATTTGGAGATGAATTAGACTGGAAATAAAATTGATTAGAGAAAGAGATTTAAATATTTTGGGAGGAAGATGACAAGAGGCTTATTTGTTCTGTATATATATGTTTTACGTTTTGAGATTGAAGAAAGGAAAAAGAAAATTGTTTTCTCCTCTAGGGCGCGATCGTTCTTCTCCCTCGGAGACTTTCGATTTTTCCTCCTTCCTCCAATGAATGATCTTCGTTCCTCCCTCCTTGTGTAAAGCTTTGCTTGCTGCTTAAGGGAGCTGATATTTTGCGTGGATTTAAGAGTTAATCGTGGAAGATGGAGGAAGTGAAAAGAGTTGGAGGATTTTCGGAGATTTGAGGATTTGAGCTTGAATCGGTAAGTAATTGATTGTGTGTTGTTGATTTATTGTTTTTAAAGCATGCATGGGGTTAATTGTTAAAGATTAAAGTGTTTGAGTTAAGTTAGGACTGATTTTAGAGAGAGAAATGGTAGAAAAATCGATTGGAGAAGACGAACCAGGGCTGTACGTCGCGACGAATAAAATAATTGGACGTCGCGACGAGCGTACGCTGCGACGTGCGTAAACGTCGTGACGAGCATTCGCCGCAACGAACGGGATGTCACGACGAGCCGAAAGAAAATGTTCGCCGCGACAAGCGTCTTCCATGCCGCGACGAGCGAACTGTTATTCGTCGCGGCGAGTGGCTGGAGGTCGCGGCGAGGGATGGATTTCTGAATGGATTTAATTGGATTTGTGAGGCATAACTATTGGTGTAGACCTCCAATTGAGGTGATGTTTGATTCATCGTGACCTAGAGAAAGAGGTCTACAATTGAGGAAAAGAATGAGAGTTTGAATTTAGGTTTTTGGGATCTCAATATTAGTGAATGAAAGTTAAAGATGTGATTGTATTGCAATCTTAGGATTTGTTCTTGATAATTGGGGTATAGCGTGAGACTTTGAAAATAAATTCAATGCTACTAGGAATTTTATGAACTGAGTAATAAAGAATGAATTCGATCTAGAAAATAGTGATGTCAACTTTGAGGTTCTACCAGAGCGAAAATGATTTGATAAATTGACTGAATATTAGAAATGGAATTGATGGAGTTCCATAACATGTTATTAAATTTGGAAGTGAGTTATTATTGAGAAATTGAGTGGAAAGTTAGAATTTGACAAAAGAAAGTGGAAAATGGGAAATGGTACTGGGAAAATCATAAATAGGCATAGTACATCTTTTATTCAAGACAGGTGCATCATCAATTATTTTGACTGTGCATTTTGTAATGAATGGAATTATTTGATTGTTATAGAGGCTCTGATGGATCGATAATCCACGGATCATGCTGAGACTTCCAGGCAGGTAGCTCAGAAGTTCAGATGAGTAATCTAGTTGGTTCCTCAATCTTTGGGTGTTAAATGTTCTATGAATGTGTGAGTTGTTCGCCAATGTGAGTGCTTGTATCTGTGAAATTGACATGCTGAAATTATGAGTCAATGTTCTGAATGCGATAAATAGAATTGATGGCTATATATATGTTATTGATGGCTAGACATGATTAAAATCGGTAAATAAACAGTTGTGACTGGAGCAATTAGTGATTAGAGCTTTAAGCTCGATTTTCAGTGAAAAGGGCCTAAGGCCGAAAGGGAATAGTGCATACCCAGAGGGCTCTCCTATCCTTAATGTGAGCGGCAGTAGTGCATACCCTGAAGGCTCTCCTACTTGCCTAAAATGCGATTTGTTGGGACCCGATCCGAGAACCGGATCCCAACCGAAAAACGAAGAGAATGAAGGGAACGGAATCGAATGGAAACAGAAATTTCATATCGAAATTTCGAATCAGAATACAAAGCATAAGAATCGAAAGCGAAGCGCATAAACGAAAATTTCGCATCGAAATTTCGAATCGGAAACAATATGGCGAATTACAATTCGATACAAATAACAGAATGCGAATCGAATCAAAGAACAAAGGTGAACTGAAAGCAAATCGAATCATAAAGCGACATACAAAGCGAATTAATTCGGAATCCAAACGGAAACGAATCGATAAACGAAGCAAACAAAACGGACGAAACAAATCATATAGCAAAACAAAGCGAAGTGGATACTCAACAAATGTCCGACATCCGTGCATAAGTTATCTACGGAAAGCGTCGCGTTGGAGATCTAAACTAAGACATATTCCAAAATCCGGTATGCATTCTTTTTTTCTTTTTCCTTATAACCATTTTTACTCAATTTCTTTCTCTTTTTTTTCTTTCTTATGCCAAAATTTTTCCACACTTTAGCCATCTTTCATACAAATCATAAGTCTCATCCGAAATCAACTACTTCTTATTTATTTTCTTTTCAACTTATTATCTCAAATTTCGCAAGATAACTGTGCATTTAGCCTAACCCAAACCTCGCAAAGTGTTCAAAACAAAGACTTAAAAGTCCGATAAATCAAACAATCATCAAAATCAACCGGACCCTCCGTCCGGATTTCAGCAGAAACAACGCAATCTTAATTCTAAAACGTTCTCATAACTATAATACAATATACTAATCTCATAACTCAATTTCGTTTCCAAATTCATACACAATTTCATATACAAATTCCAAAACCATGCACAACAACACCGACTTTATACACAAATACACTTTTCCAAACTTATCTTAAGCCATAAACATATTCATACTAAAGATCCAAATTACACAAAATCTAAGCGACACAAATGTCTAAAGCGATGTCTTCACATTCTTTCATCCGATCTCCTGCTTGAAACCTGGAGATGGGGATGAAAGGGGGGGTGAGCTCGGAAGCTCGTGAATAACACATTTATAAATTGAATAATAAGCGAAATCAATTTTCATAAACTTTTGCCAAAAGGCTAATTTTTCAAACTTTATAATTTTTCAAACAATTTCCTCAAACCCTTTTTTCATATTTTCAAACTTTTTCCTCAAACCCTTTTTCATATTTTTCAAACTTTTCACAATAATCTCACTTTTTCTCTTTTTTTTTGCAAACTTCTCAAAATTTTCATAAATATGAATGCAACATTCGAGACAAAATTGAAAACACATAACATATCGAATGGTGCAGTTCGGTCCAAAATAGCGTATCGCACATTCTCGCATAAGCGGTCCTGCGATCGTGAGCGAACGCATTACACTTTCTCGCATAGCGGTCCATTGTAGCCGTGAGGAGTCCAAATCGGACTCCGTGCCACTAGCGGGCAAAGGCGAAGGCTATACAAATAGAGACAATGACTCACCAAAGGACCTAACTGAACCCACATAACACGTAAACGAACTTGAATTGCCCGAAGGCACTTTTCAAAATCTTACTTTTCATACATTCACATAGTGCATAATATTCAATCACTTCAATCAATCAGTTCACATATAAATCAAAGTCATAACAATGAATGCAATAATTTCCTTCAATATAATTTAGATTTACTCAAAATTTCATTCTCACATCATTCAAATAATCTAAACACAACGGATTTCATAGACTTTGCATTTTCGTAAAATTTATTCCGAAAGCCAATTTTTCAAACATTTATAAAAACAATAATTTATCAAAAATCCAATTCTTGCTTTCTTTAATTTTTGAAAATTCGTATTAAGCTTACAGATCAAAATATAAATATGCTACCCACCTCGAAATGATGCTAGGAATTCGTCCCGATCATCAATTTGACCAACGCTTCCTTTATTCTTCCAATTTAAAATTGACCTAAGCCATAAAATCCAAATTCCACATCATAAATTGCGAAATTCCCAAAATTAACTATCGGAAATTCATAAACATCATACTTCCAAGCTTTCTAAAATCAGAATTTCTAAAATCCCCAATTTCAAAAATTCGACCTAAACCAATACACTCAAATTCAATCTCATAAATAACTTAATTTTCAAAACTAACTTCACAATTCATCAATTCACACTAATTCCAAAATATCTAGATCCTCAATTTCAAAATTTCTCAAATCTTAAAATTGGCCTAAACCAATTTATCCAAATTCAATACCATAAAATACAATTTCTTCAAAATTAACCTCATATTCTACAAACCCATATCATTATCTATAATTCTACACCAAAATTTCACAAAATTCTTAATCATAAAATTAAGCCTAAACCTAAATCAAATTTCCATCCAAAATTAAACCCAACCTAAAACATATATATCAAAATCAACTTCATAAATCACAAACCCATATCATTATCTATATTTCTCAATCAAAACTCAACAAAACTCATAGTTGAAAATTTTATCTTACCTCATTTCTCCACCAAATTCAATTTTCTTGGTTCCTTAGGAAGCTCTCATCATTCTCCACTCTTTTCCATCTTGGAAAAATCCCAAAAGCCTTAAGAAATAAGTAGAAAAATTAAAGCTTACCTTTCTCCTCTTCTTTTCCCCAATGAAACTTCTTCATTCTTCTTCTCCTTCTTATTTTCTTTTCTTTTCTTATGAAATTCCCAGCCACTTTCGTGGCTTTTAATTGCTCAAACGACATCCCTCATGTGTGTTTCATTAAATGATGGTTAATTGACCATTTTACCCTCCATTTAAAGCTTAAAGTCATGCTTACTTGCGGGTTGATTCGCACTATCAAGCTGAAGGAATTTGTCCAAACTTCCTTCTAGAGAAATGTTCCTCTCAATCATAAGAATCCAACGCCACCAACCGCGCTCAATTCGGATCACTATACCAAAAGTTATGCGCAAAACAGTTCGGGAATATCCATATTCTAACACATTTTTCATATACGATTATTTCCGTCCAAAAGTTTACATTCTTAATCTCAGAATTGAAACTCAATGTCTTCATAACAATTATAGCCTTATGTCTCTAGTTTAATTCAAAACAAGAATCGCCTCATTTTGATTCCCAGATCAAAAGTTATGCTCAAAATACTCTCAGGTGTTCCTAATCCAAAAATTTCACCCTAATCCGAACTTAAATTCAGAAATTAAAAGTCTTAGGGGCAAAATTGACATTTCATGTCTTCATATGATTTGTAGCCCCTTGTCTTATCTTTATTTCGCCTTAAGAATCGTTTCAATCGGATCTCTACAGATCCCGAATTTCACAAAATACTGAATCATATTCGGAAAATTTCCCAACTAACTTTGATTAAATTAATCACCATCAATTAAATCTCAAAAATTCACAAATTTCCTATTAGAATGTAGGGAATTGTCTTACGAATCCAACGCCGCAATAATCAACTCAATCGGATGTCGGACGGAAAAGATATGAGCAAAATAGTGAACAAAGGTCGAATCGAAGGAGGAAGCAAGAACACTAAAGGAGGAAAACGGCGTCGTATTAGGGCGAGGTCACCCTGGTGACGCGTCGCCCTAGCAACGGGGGTGATACATTTTTCTTCTTTTTTTTTCACATAAAACTTCCAAAATTCATAACTCTTAATGCCGAACTCCAATTTTGACAAACTTAGTCTCTATAGAAAGCTTGAAGGAAGCTCTACATCTTCCACGAAGGACATAAAAATCAATTTGACTCCTACGGGAGTCCATTTTTCGGTCAAAGATACTATCCTTTAATATTCATGCTAAAACCACAATATAAACTTGTAAAAATCATAACTTATTATTCCGAGATCGAAAAATTGCATACTTTATATCGAAATAAAGATCAAAACAAATCCTTAAATTTTCATGAAGAACATCAACGCTCAATTAACCTCTAACTAGGTTAATTTCTCAGTCAAAGATTCAGTCATAATAAAAGTCAAACCCTATCAAACATAAACTTTGACTGATCATAACTTTCACTCCCGATATCGAAAAATTGCAAACTTTATATCTACAGAAAGCTCTTAACATAATCTACAAGTTTCCAGAAGACCATTTTCTCAAATTATGCCTAAATCAAAAGTCAACTTTAAAAGGCCAAAAAGTCAACTATTTCACAATTTTTCATATTTTCACTCTTTCTCTTTTTATTCATGATTTTCAACTTAATTTCAATAAACTCATCCACTTAATTTCATAAACCATACCAATCCACTCGAAACCTCAAAGATATCAAAATCAAATTATTTCTTTTCTTATCAATATCCTTTAATTTTAAGTCCTCTATTACACAATACATACTCAAAGCACTTCTTAAATTTCATTTTCATAATCCAAATTTTCACTCAAAGATCGGGTCCAACATTTCTTCCCCTTAAAAGAATTTCGTCCTCGAAATTCATACTTACCTAAACTCCAAGTGACTCATTCTTGCATAAATTTCTTTCTAAACAAAGATGATCAAGCACTTTTTTTTTTTTACCAATTTCTTTCCAAAATCATAATTGATTTCTTTTCTTATCTACGTTCCTCATCATATCTCTTCACAACATTTCACTTTTTGTATCTCATAACACCCATATCATCTCAAAGCACTATATCTATAACTCATTATTTCTTCATATATGGACACAAGTCAATGGTCCATTTCTTAAGGAACCCTAATATGGTTCACTCATCATTTAATCTTTACCATCACGTCATCTTTCTAAAAGTCATACTCTCATCTCACAGAAATACAAGCTATATCAATTTCTCCCAATTCATTATGCAATTCACATTTCAAGTTCCACAAACGCATGTTTCTAATCAATCATATTCTTAACACCCAAATCGAATCAATCACTTGAATTCGTCAAATAGTCATGCACATCAATTTCACATTCCTAAAGACAATCATATTTCTTTCATCAAAATCAAATGATCACCTAGCACACTCTCACAAATTCACTCTTATCTTTACAAACTCTTATTAATTCCTTATTCATACTCATACGCCCAAGTAAGATCATATTACTGGGCTCTGACATTCTCACAAATTCAATTTTTACCCTTACACACTCTCATCAATCTTCTATGCCCGATTAAGACCATAATCTTGGGCTCGATACCATAAATGTTGGGACCCGATCCGGAAACCGGATCCCAACCGAAAAACGAAGAGAACGAAGGGAACGGAATCGAATGGAAACAGAAATTTCGTATCGAAATTTCGAATCAGAATACAAAGCATAAGAATCGAAAGCGAAGCGCATAAACGGAAATTTTGCATCGAAATTTCGAATCGAAAACAATATGGCGAATTACAATTCGATACAAATAACAGAATGCGAATCGAATCAAAGAACAAAGGTGAACTGAAAGCAAATCGAATCATAAAGCGACATACAAAGCGAATTAATTCGGAATCCAAACGGAAACGAATCGATAAACGAAGCAAACAAAACGGACGAAACAAATCATATAGCAAAACAAAGCGAAGTGGATACTCAACAAATGTCCGACATCCGTGCATAAGTTATCTACGGAAAGCGTCGCGTTGGAGATCTAAACTAAGACATATTCCAAAATCCGGTATGCATTCTTTTTCTTTTCCTTATAACCATTTTACTCAATTTCTTTCTCTTTTTTCTTTCTTATGCCAAAATTTTTCCACACTTTAGCCATCTTTCATACAAATCATAAGTCTCATCCAAATCAACTACTTCTTATTTATTTTTCTTTTCACTTATTATCATCAAATTTAGGCAAAGATAATTTGCATTTAGCCTAACCCAAACCTGCAAAGTGTTCAAAACAAGACTTTAAAAGTCCGATAAATCAAACAATCATCAAAATCAACCGGACCCTCCGTCCGGATTTCAAAGAAACAACGCAATCTTAATTCTAAAACGTTCTCATAACTATAATACAATATACTAATCTCATAACTCAATTTCGTTTCCAAATTCATACACAATTTCATATACAAATTCCAAAACCATGCACAACACCCGACTTTATACACAAATACACTTTTCCAAACTTATCTTAAGCCATAAACATATTCATACTAAAGATCCAAATTACACAAAATCTAAGCGACACAAATGTCGGCGATGTCTTCACATTCTTTCATCCGATCTCCGCTCGAAACACGGAGATGGGGATGAAAGGGGGTGAGCTCGTAAGCTCGTGGATAACACATTTATAAATTGAATAATAAGCAGAAATCAATTTTCATAAACTTTTTGCCAAAAGGCTAATTTTTCAAACTTTATAATTTTTCAAACAATTTCCTCAAACCCTTTTTTTCATATTTTTCAAACTTTTTCCTCAAACCCTTTTTCATATTTTTCAAACTTTTCACAATAATCTCACTTTTTCTCTTCTTCTTTTTTTTTCAAACTTCTCAAATTTTTCATAAATATGAATGCAACATTCAGAGACAAAATTGAAAACACATAACATATCAGAATGGTCTGGTTCGGTCCAAAACAGAACGTACTGCACATTCCCGCATAGCGGTCCTGTGCAGTCGTGAACAGAACGTACTACACTTTCCCGCATAGCGGTCCAGTGTAGCCGTGAGGGAGTCCAAAATCGGAGCTCCGTGCCACTAGCGGGCAGCCGGGCGAAGGCTATACAAATAGAGACAGCGCTGACTCACCAAAGGACCTAACCGAACCCACATAACACGTAAACGAATTTGAATTGCCCGAAGGCACTTTTCAAAATCTTACTTTTCACACATTCACATAGTGCATAATATTCAATCACTTCAATCAATCAGTTCACATATAAATCAAAGTCATAACAATGAATGCAATAATTTCCTTCAATATAATTTAGATTTACTCAAAATTTCATTCTCACATCATTCAAATAATCTAAACACAACGGATTTCATAGACTTTGCATTTTCGTAAAATTTATTCCGAAAGCCAATTTTTCAAACATTTATAAAAACAATACTTTATCAAAAATCCAATTCTTGCTTTCTTTAATTTTTGAAAATTCGTATTAAGCTTACAGATCAAAATATAAATATGCTACCCACCTCGAAATGATGCTAGGAATTCGTCCCGATCATCAATTTGACCAACGCTTCCTTTATTCTTCCAATTTAAAATTGACCTAAGCCATAAAATCCAAATTCCACATCATAAATTGCGAAATTTCCAAAATTAACTATCGGAAATTCATAAACATCATACTTCCAAGCTTTCTAAAATCAGAATTTCTAAAATCCCCAATTTCAAAAATTCGACCTAAACCAATACACTCAAATTCAATCTTATAAATAACTTAATTTTCAAAACTAACTTCACAATTCATCAATTCACACTAATTCCAAAATATCTAGATCCTCAATTTCAAAATTTCCCAAATCTTAAAATTGGCCTAAACCAATTTATCCAAATTCAATACCATAAAATACAATTTCTTCAAAATTAACCTCATATTCTACAAACCCATATCATTATCTATAATTCTACACCAAAATTTCACAAAATTCTTAATCATAAAATTAAGCCTAAACCTAAATCAAATTTCCATCCAAAATTAAACCCAACCTAAAACATATATATCAAAATCAACTTCATAAATCACAAACCCATATCATTATCTATATTTCTCAATCAAAACTCAACAAAACTCATAGTTGAAAATTTTCTCTTACCTCATTTCTCCACCAAATTCAATTTTCTTGGTTCCTTAGGAAGCTCTCATCATTCTCCACTCTTTTCCATCTTGGAAAAATCCCAAAAGCCTTAAGAAATAAGTAGAAAATCAAAGCTTACCTTTCTCCCTCTTCTTTTCTCCCAACCAAACTTCTTCATTCTTCTTCTCCTTCTTATTTTCTTTTCTTTTCTTATGAAATTCCCAGCCACTTTCGTGGCTTTTAATTGCTCAAACGACATCCCTCATGTGTGTTTCATTAAATGATGGTTAATTGACCATTTTACCCTCCATTTAAAGCTTAAAGTCATGCTTACTTATGGGTTGATTCAAGCACTATCAAGCTGAAGGAATTTGTCCAAACTTCCTTCTAGAGAAATGTTCCTCTCAATCATAAGAATCCAACGCCACCAACCGCGCTCAATTCGGATCACTATACCAAAAGTTATGCGCAAAACAGTTCGGGAATATCCATATTCTAACACATTTTTCATATACGATTATTTCCGTCCAAAAGTTTACATTCTTAATCTCAGAATTGAAACTCAATGTCTTCATAACAATTATAGCCTTATGTCTCTAGTTTAATTCAAAATAAGAATCGCCTCATTTTGATTCCCAGATCAAAAGTTATGCTCAAAATACTCTCAGGTGTTCCTAATCCAAAAATTTCACCCTAATCCGAACTTAAATTTAGAAATTAAAAGTCTTAGGGGAAAAATTGACATTTCATGTCTTCATATGATTTGTATCCCCTTGTCTTATCTTTATTTCGCCTCAAGAATCGTTTCAATCGGATCTCTACACATCCCGAATTTCACAAAATACTGAATCTTGTTCGGAAAATTTCCCAACTAACTTTGATTAAATTAATCACCATCAATTAAATCTCAAAAATTCACAAAATTCCTATGAGAATGTAGGGAATTGTCTTACAAATCCAACGACGCAATAATCAACTCAATCGGATGTCGGACGGAAAAGATATGAGCAAAATAGTGAACAAAGGTCAAATCGAAGGAGGAAGCAAGAACACTAAAGGAGCAAAACGGAGTCGTATTAGGGCGAGGTCACCCTGGTGACGCGAGCCAAACGCTCACCGTCACCCTGGTGACGCGTCGCCCTAGCAACGGGGGTGATACATTTTTCTTCTTTTTTTTTTCACATAAAACTTCCAAAATTCATAACTCTTAATCCCGAACTCCAATTTTGACAAACTTAGTCTCTATAGAAAGCTTGAAGGAAGCTCTACATCTTCCACGAAGGACATAAAAATCAATTTGACTCCTACGGGAGTCCATTTTTCGGTCAAAGATACTATCCTTTAATATTCATGCTAAAACCACAATATAAACTTGTAAAAATCATAACTTATTATTCCGAGATCGAAAAATTGCATACTTTATATCGAAATAAAGATCAAAACAAATCCTTAAATTTTCATGAAGAACATCAACGCTCAATTAACCTCTAACTAGGTTAATTTCTCAGTCAAAGATTCAGTCATAATAAAAGTCAAACCCTATCAAACATAAACTTTGACTGATCATAACTTTCACTCCCGATATCGAAAAATTGTAAACTTTATATCTACAGAAAGCTCTTAACATAATCTACAAGTTTCCAGAAGACAATTTTCTCAAATTATGCCTAAATCAAAAGTTAACTTTAAAATGCCAAAAAGTCAACTATTTCACAATTTTTCATATTTTCACTCTCTCTTTTTATTCATGATTTTCAACTTAATTTCAATCTACTCATCCACTTAATTTCATAAACCATACCAATCCACTCGAAACCTCAAAGATATCAAAATCAAATTATTTCTTTTCTTATCAATATCCTTTAATTTTAAGTCCTCTATTACACAATACATACTCAAAGCACTTCTTAAATTTCATTTTCATAATCCAAATTTTCACTCAAAGATCGGGGTCCAACACGATTTCTGTGTAATGTGCCCGAATCGGGACAGTATTGACGCTCTGTCACAACACTGACATAAAACGAGAATTGGCATGCATTATGCATCTGACTGTATTGTGAAAATTGAGAATGTGCGTATCATGTGACGATTGCGCAGTGATATGTCTGATTTATGTTAGGGTGAAAATATGTAAATTGTCTGATAGTGTTTGATCCCAGCTCTGTCGATTCGACCTTACGATCGATCCTTGGAAACCGGTCAAAAATAATTTATACCAAGGATTGCAGTATAGGATGCAACCTCGGGTCGTCCCACTTAATCGGAACCTAATGAAATGGACCTAAACTAGCCTATATGTCATAAAATGCAAGTGAAATCAGTGAGGAAAAAGGGGGTTTTGTTTGAAAACATTAACTACACTAAAAAGCATGTAAAAAGTATTTTTGGATTTTTGAAAATAGAAAAAGAAAATACTAAAACAAGTGATAAAATCCTCTTGAAAATGAACTTTGGCTATCACAGTTCAAAACTAAGTGTGAATGGTAAATCTTAAAGAACTCACTTTAAGTCCAGGGTCTTAATTAATGGACTCCTGTCACTCTCGACTCCATTTCTCAAGACCCCATTGAGTGCTCTTGAGCCTCAGAACCTTAAAGGACTCTTTAAGTCCAGGATCTTGATCAATGAACTCCATTTCTCAAGATCCCGTTAAGCTCATCTTAGTGTGTGCGGTGGGATTAGAAATCACTAAGTTTGAATGATAAACCTTAAAGAACTCACTTTAAGTCCAGGGTTTTAATTAATGGACTCCTGTCACTCTCGACTCCATTTCTCAAGACCTATTGAGTGCTCTTGAGCCTCAGAACCTTAAAGGACTCTTTAAGTCCAGAATCTTGATCAATGAACTCCATTTCTCAAGGTTCCGTTAAGCTCATCTTAGTGTGTGCGGTCGGATTAGAAATCACTAAGTTTGAATGGTAAACCTTAAAGAACTATCTTTAAGTCCAGGGTCTTAATTAATGGACTCCTGTCACTCTCGACTCCATTTCTCAAGACCCCATTGAGTGCTCTTGAGCATCAAAACCTTAAAGGATTCTTTAAGTCCAAGGCTTTAACCAATGAACTCCATTGCTTAAAACCTTGTTAAAAGCATCTTAGTGTGTGCGGTAGATTAGCCAATGCAAATGGTCAAATGAAATCTAGCATCAACTCAATATCAAACACAACTAGGCAGATAAAAGAGAATGGACAAGATCACAAGTTGACATATATGAGACTTCATATATTTAAGCACATAATTCTACATAAACAAATCCAAAACACATTACATTGTTCAACGCTTAATTAAACTCTAATTAAGCTAATCTAACTAAACCCCAACTCGGCTATTCATAACAATGTAGTTAAATGTGACAATGTAAATTACCAATCCAAACAACACATTAAATGTCAAACATTTAGCTATAATCAAGTAGCTTCACTACAAATTACAAACCCTAGACCTAGGCATTTATAAATCATAGCTAAACTACAGATTAAGCTACTCCCCTTCGGTGAACTCCAGCCATCACTGCATCTTCATGAGAAAACAAATGCCTAACCACGCATTTTAACCGGAACCTTCACAACTCGTGACGAATCCAAGCTATTTATGATGGAGTCGGCGATGAAAATGAAAAGAAAGCCTATACAAAGGTTTCACCCAGGGAACCCCGAAGGGAACCCTGGATGGTGAGGCTGAGAATCTATCCTCTTTCTTCTTTGTTCTCTCTTCACTCGTCTCTCTTCTCTCTGCTGAATGTCGATCCCCCAGAAGATGATGATTGCCCAGCCAGATGATGCCCGTTCTAACCTAATTCAGCAATATTTAAAGGATGGTTCACGGGCTGGGCCAGTACAGTGAGTGATTTTTCCATTTAAAGTCCGAATACCCGTCTAGACGTCGCGGCGTGCGAATTAATATTCGTCGTGACGTATGGAATTGCTTGCTCATCGCGACGTGTTGAATTTTTGACGTCCCGACGTATGATCATGTGTTGATGTGCCGCGACATGGGAGTTACATTTCACCGCGGCATCACCGCTGCGAGGTGATTAGTTCACGCCGCGATGTGCCTTAAGGACTTCATGCCGACTCTTTAGATCCTTTTTGACTACTTTTCTCCTACAATATAAAATAACAATTTGCAGTATCAATTGTTCTTAGAAAAATTATAATGCAATTAATGTCAATTTGTACAATTTAACTAGCAAATTGCATAAAACATAAACTCATCATAAGAGACTAATTTAAACACAAAAATCATGAATTAATAGTCAAAAAGTGCATTAACAACCATGAAAGTGTAGCCAATTATATATTAAACTTGGGCTCAATCAGTGTTTCGAATGCGTTATCGTGTGTATATGCATGAGTTGGGTGAACCATCGATGATGGTTTCTCACTGAGTTCGCAAACTCACCCAACATTGCAATTATTTTTCAGGGTTTGAAGAGTACCCCGTTAGTGAAACGGGAGTATTAGTACTTCAAGCAAGGCAGAGTTTGAGGTCGGGATCAGTGCACGTCTGTATTAGTGTTAATCTGTTTTCTTTGTATAAGATTAGTTATGTATTAAACTGAGGGCCCCAATTGATAATTATCGTATTTGAAATGTGATCATTGAAAGTTTCATGACTGAAATTGTATTGTGTTTGAAATTTTTTCGTATCGCGGGCTCGAATCATTTATTGATGTCTGCGCACTCGATTGTTTTCAAAAAGAAAAATATCATAATGAGTTTTTAAACTAAATTGACTGCACTAGCATACCACCCTCGTGAGGCTCGGGCTCGGATATCACCATCGATGTCGGGTTCGGGTCTTGCGGGAGTGGGATGTTACAGAATGACTACCATAGATGGGCCAATCTACGAAAGACATTCCTGGAGAAATATTTTCCGACCTCCAGAACTTCATTGATGAGGAAGGAAATCTATTTCGTACGTCAAGATTATGACAAGTCACTCTATGAATATTGGAACCACTTCCAAGACTTGTTATCAAGATGCCCCCACCATTAGATACCTGATGAGTAGCTAGTGTAGTAATTTTTATGACGGACTGAAAGGTTAAGATAAAGGTATGTTAGATGCGGCATTGGGAGGTTCCTTGATTGACCTTACATCTTTGAAGGCATGGGATTTGATCAAGAAGATGGCTTTGAATCATCAACAATATTGTGTTAGAGATACCAGAGGCGTACATGAGTTGGGAGCTTCAACAATCCAGAAGAATAGAGAATCTATAGTCTAAGGTTGACTCTTTGGAGAGTAAAGTGACGTCACAATTGTCCTTCATCACTGCAGAACTGAAAAACATTAGTGTTCATCGCCCAACACCTTCTATGGATCTTACTGCACCCAGTTGTGATACTTGTGGGTCAGTAATGCACATATATAATGTCTAGTCGATATGAAGAGGTGTCTGCTGTATATCAGGGTCGACCTAATAAAAAATGGGACCCCTATTTAAACACCTATAACAAGGGATGGAAAGCAAATCCCAGGCTCAGTTGGAGGAATGAGGAAGGAAGAGGACCGAATAGATTTCAACAAGGTGGAGGAGCTAGTACTTCCACAAACTAGGTTCCCAACCAACACCAAGCTCTGATTGTTCCACCAAAGGAGGACACTAACCAACTTCTGCATAATATGATGGCATTGATTAAGGAGGAAAGGACTTCGAACAATAACTAGTTCAATGCAATAGCCTCTGTCATTCAATAGGATTCTTCTAAAACCATTGCTCGGGAGACGAAAGTTGAGAATATCAACTCCTACGTAACCCAATTATCCAACAACATGAGTGAGAATCAAGCAAGAAGCAATGGAGCTATCCCCTCCAATACTGTTATAAACCCCAAAAGCTTCAATGCCATAACTCTCTGAAATGGGAAACAAGTGAGGTTTAGAAATTCAGATGAGGGAGAAGATGAAAAGGAGATTGAGAGCAGAGAATTGCCTTCAAAAAATAAGAGAGTTAAGAAGTCCGAAAGTTTAAAAGAGAGAGAACTTTTGATTGAAAAGGAGTCAAAACAATTGAAGAGAAAGGAAGCAAATTTTGAAACCAACCAGAAATCAAGCAAGCAAGGAACCCATGAAGCAATTGACAAGGAGGTACGCCTGAAAGACCTTCTTTTTCCCAATTCATATTTGTTGAGCAAAAGGATGACTGCTTTTAAACATGAGAAAGATGTCATTGACTTGTTTGGGAAACTAGAAGTAAACATCCCTTTACTTGATCTAGTGAAAAGGGTTACTGCATACGCTCAATATCTTAAGGACTTGTGCACCAACAAAAGAAAGTTCAGACCGAATGAAAGAGTACAAGTCAACTTAAATGTGCCCGCACTTTTCAAACCCCAAATACCCATAAAATGTCAAGACCTTGGATCTTTCACCATTCCATACACTATAGGAAAAATTACCATAGGAGGAGCCTTGCTAGATCTAAGGGCGACCATCAATGTGATGCCTAAGTCTGTCTATACATCATTAGGAGTTAAGTCTAAAGCCTACATCCATAGTGTTACAATTAGCTGATAGGTCTCTTAGGCATCCAATAGGCATCATAAAGGATATTTTGGTCCAGGTAAAGATTTTGGTATTTCCAGCTAATTTCTATGTACTTGACATGTCTTATGAAGTTGTGCAGGACACTACCTTAATTCTTGGTAGACCCTTCTTAAGTACTGCTAGTACTATGATTAGTATTAAAGAAGGTACCATTACCATGGAGGTAGGAGACCAACAAGTGAGCTTTAACATGTATGAAGTCATGAAACATCCTAATGAGTGTTATTTGCTTTTGGGAATAAATATGGTTGATGTTGATATTGATGAAACTTGCCTCGATTTTGAATTCAAAGAGAATTCCTTTGATTCTAAGTTGCATTCACTTGATTTTTCTAACTCATGTGAGATTTTAACATCTCCTATTGCAATTGATAATCCCGTTCGGGAAAGGTTTTCTATTGATTTTTCAGGTGATTTTAGCATCACGAAGACTGACATCGATGAGGGAATAACTGAAAGTATTATACCTCAACAAAAGTGTCTGATTGAAGGGAGGCAGAAGGAGTTAGCCCAGGAAATTGCCACTATAGATCAACATGAGATGGGATCAGCATCCGAAGTAAAGGGAGATTGTAAAGCCAACCGCATGGAGCTTGAGCTATCATTGGTTGAAGCAAAGGGGAGTAATCTTTTCTCTCTTGAACTACAAAAATTGATTCCTTCTATTATGCAACCTCCTGTGATTGAGTTGAAACCCCTACCCCCTAATTTAAAGTACGCTTTTCTTGAGTCTAATGAACGATTACCTATTATAATTGCCGATACCTTGTCTCATAATGAGGAAAAGAGACTCCTTGTTGTTTTGAAAGAACATAAAAGGGCTATAGGGTGGACTCTAACTGATATACCTGGAATGTAACATCCCATCTCCAATGAGAGGGATATTTTGATAAATTGGGACGGGCTAGGAGTATTGAATTACATCTCGGCATGCACATACAACATATAGCCTCTATGATTGACGGTTTGTTGCACTTGCACATGGTAAACATGCATTCATGACATTTTCCGGCTTAGGTTTCAACTTGAGATTCTTTGTGAAATTTATGGGATAATTGTATTTGAAAAATTATTTGGAGTGCGCCATTGAGTGTTTTACATTTTATAAGATTTTCAGAAATTTTTCTGGAATTGTCCGGAGAAAATTCCCAGACTGGCAAAATCGCCGATAAATGGCCTAAATGTGTTTTTGTTGTGGAAAATGTGGTTTTCGTGTTTGAACAATTATTGGGAGTGGACTGTCATATGTTTTACAATTTTGGCCAATTTAGGTAATTTTCAAAAAAATGATTTGGGAAAATTCCTGGAAATTTCCGGACCGAGAAAAAAATTGCCAAGTGGCGAACCGGTTGAATTTCTACTGATATTTGGTCCTAAGCTATTAAATATCATAGTGGGACCCAAAAGTGGGACCTTAATTCTTGTTGGAGCCGAAAATTTGCTTGATTTAGCTTAGGATTTGTTTGATCTTTTTCAAAAATTGGAATGATAGGTTTGATATTTTTTTTAGGTGGACTAATGGTTTATTGCCACCTAAACCTTCTATTAATGCTCCTTATCCCTCTCCATCGGTTATGCCTCCATAAAGAGTGAGAGATGAGTGTTTATGGCTATCAACCGAAACTCTCCTCCATTGTTTTCTTCACCATCGATTTTTCCTCCTTTAAAGTGAAATCTTCCTTCAAAACAAAAAGTGCTCCTTCATGAAATCAAGTTATGCTCTTGCCATGGTGATGATCTCTTGCATAGGGTTAGAAGAAGAGGTTAGAAAGAATAGGAAAGAAAGAAGTGAAGAGAATTAAAGAGAGAAGTGAAGATTGGAAGCTTAGTAGGTAAGGTTTCTTTTAAGCTTTAAATGATGTTTTAAGTAGGAATTAAATGCCATGGTAGTTAGAAGCATTAATGGGAGTTATGGCATGTTTATTATGATTCTTGATGCTTGAAATAAATGAAAATTAGAAGTGAAATTGTTGGGTATAAGGTTAGGTTTTAGTAAGAATTGATGAAGGAAATGAGTGTTTTTAACTTGATTTTGATTGCATATTGATGATTGATTTTACTTAGAAATGAAGAATTGAGTGATGCAAAATTTTGAGTATTAGTTCTAGTGAATGTATGAATGTTGTAAGAACTGATTTTGTGTTCATTTGGATGCTTAATGATGTGGTATTGGCATTGGAAATGATAGAAGCTAAGTTTAGTACCAAAGCTGGAAATTTAGGTTTGTGATCTACCATACTGTTTTGAGCATAACTAATTGTGTGGTTATGAAAATGAGTTGAGGTTTGTGCCCAATGAAACTTTGGGATGTTGGCTTCAACTTTGTGTGAAATAGGTGATGTTAAATTGTAATGTCAGAAGGGTGAATCTTTGCATGGAAAGTTTCTGTTTGTAGGGTCTGGGAACAGTACCCGCATATATGACCTGATTATTTTGCTGATTTTTCTAAATTAATTGAGATGGAATTTGGGAAAATGGTCTTTATGGAAGTTGTAGAATATTGAGTTAGCTTTCCATTTCCACTGATCTTGCTAATTTTCGAGTTGTATATTGGGAGATATGAACTGATTTCTATTGATTGGTTTTATGCTTTTTGGAGAAAAATAGTCAAAGTGTTGGTTTTGTGAGCAGTCTTCTTAGGAGAAATTTTAGCAATTTTTGTGGACTGAATTGGTGTGAGTGATCTTCTACAAAGTTGTAGAGGAAGAAATTATCTTGAAAATGATATATGGCGTGTAATTTTTAGAGGTCAGATTTGGGAGTTATGATTTTTCAAACATTGAACCTGCATTAGGTTATGAATTGCTGATCATGGCAGTAATTTGCATGACAGTTTTGAAATTGTTATAAATCGAATTGGAGTTTTAGTTCTTCATGAAAATTGAATTTTGAGATCTTAGCTTTTCAGGGATATAAGGTAGTGAATTTTGTGACTTTTGTGCTAAGAGATATACTGTTTGGAAAATTACTGTCCAGATTGGTTGATTTCAGTAGGCAGATTTTTTGTGGAATTTTTTGACCTTGTTATCAAGTGAATTGGATTTTGGGTTGTTCATGAAAGTTGTAGATAACATTGTGATATTACTGCCTTAATTTATGTGGTAATTTCTGGCTGAAGAATCTGAGAGTTATGGAATTTGCAATGTACTGTCTGTTTTAATGGGATTTGAGTAGGCAGTAGCTTTGAAGGGATTTTTGACACCCTTAGGGGTGAAATTGATTTTTATGGTCTCTTGATAATTTTAGAGGTTTTTATGATCTTTCCAACAAGGTATGATTTGTATTTTTCTGAATTGTGTGCTAAGAGCTATGGATGTTGGAAGTTGGATTAGAAATCAGGAAAAAAAGGAATGGGAATGTGGAATCACGCCTTGGTTGCTAGGCGACGCCTCGCCCTAGCAAGGAGGCTCGGAGGATGGCATCGCTAGGCGACGCCTCGCCCTAGCGACGAGGCAGATTTCTTTGCTATTTGGTATTTTGTGATTTCTTGCTTCTTTTGTCAATTTCTTTTCCGTCCGACGTCGATTGACTGATTCTTGAGGCATCGGATTAAGTAGAACATTTAATTTCATTTTGTGAGAAATTGGGAATTTTGGACGGAAATTGGCGTGGCCCCGGTAACAGAGCCTTTAATCACTGTTTTGTTTAATTGGGGACCTATAGAGGTCCAATTGCATGCCGTCAACGCTTGATAGGTTTCTACTTTTTAGACGGATTTTATTATGGGAAAATTTTGGATTAATTTGGGAATGCCATGAACATGCATTATACACGTTTTACTTATTCCATGTGCATTGTTTGATATTTCTAATTATACAGTTGGTAATGTGTACTCATTTCCATTGTTATAGAGGCTCAGTTGGAACGTAGTTCTCTGAGCGTTCGAGAGACTTCCCGTAATAGCTTCGGAAGTAATAGGTGAGTAACCTAGTTGGTTCCTCAACCTTTATGTGTTTAAGATTTTGCAATTATGCCATGTGGAGATAATGGGGGTTTATGTGTGTTTGTTTTGATTGATTTGGACCATAGGTGTCCAAGTATTGAAACTTGTTATCAAGTGCTATTTGTGTGTAATTGTTTGTGAGTGTTTACATTGGAGATCTCGGACCAAAGGTCCAGAAATGGGAAATTGATATTGAAGTGTTAATTATGCATTTGATACATTGGATGTATTGTCAATGTGATATGGTAGGATGCAATAAATTGGAAATATATATGATTGACATCTGGGACCAAAGGTCCGAATGAATAGAAATGGCATGAAATGTAAATGGAAATTGGAACATATGCATTCATGCATATTGGTATGATCGAGATAAAAGCGATTGTGACCGGAAGACCATTGTATCGGGCATATCACGCCTAACGTATATGAGAGCTTTCATTTCAGCGCACGAGACCTCGGGTCCAGCGTATTGAGCCTCGGGCTCGATATATCGAGGCTTCAAGCCCAACAAAATTTCAGAGCCATGGCTCACCGTTATTGAGCTCAAGCGCACGGTCACAACAACGTAATGAAAATGGAAAGGGTCTCATGTGCATTACTTATATGGTATGATTAAATGTGGACTGTATGAAAGGCGTCGCCTTACATTTGTGAATTGTGAATTTATGTGATAAATGGTAAAGTGTGTATATATGCATGAATTGAGTGAACCATCGATGATGGTTTCTCACTGAGTTATAAACTCATCCAACATTGCAAATATTTTTCGGGATCGAAGAGTACCCGTTAGACGCGGGAGTATAGTCTTGATTGCAAGTCGAGTTAAGGTCGGGATCGGTTCACGTCGCATTTGTGTCTTTTGAATTATATGTAAATTTGTATTTCCGCAAGATTCGTCTTGGTATTCTTTGAGTGCCCGATTGATTAATGTTGTATTGTAATTTGATTACGAAATAATGTTACGATTGAAAATGATTTACGTATTAGAACGAACCCAAATTATTCTTGATATTTACTTTTCGATGGGTTTTTAAAAAAATATTATATATATTACCAAGTTTTAAACTGTATTGACTGCTCTAGCATACCACCCTCGCGGGTTGCGAGCTCGGATATCACCGTCGATGTCGGGTTCGGGTCTCGTGGGAGTGGGATGCTACATTTGTGGTATCAGAGCCCAGAAGTACAATCTTACATGGGCTTTCTAAAAAAAAAAAGAAGAGAGAAGTGTCAAGTTACGTGCATTTAAGTCATGTCATGGCAGACAGTGACAACTGATCCCTAGTGTAGTATGTGAGTCGTATGCATAAGTATGTCTTAGTCGTTTAAGCGGTTAAAAAAGGTGAGAAAAAGGATAATGTGTTAGAATGTGAGAAAAGGAAGTAATTGATATCGCAAAATAGGAAAAAGTGTATGGTTCGACCAGACAGATGAATAGTTAGTGTACTAGTATTGACGGATATCTTGTGAAATACAATATTAGAGTTATATTGGGTATATCATTGAAGTTGTGAATTCATAGAGGAAAATAGAGATGTGACAATGGTAAGATTTCCAGTGTATAAGGTAAATGACAATAAAGTGTTCTATGATATAGAGAAGTTACATTTGGGATTGATTACCATGATGAGTGTTATAAATAAGGATTGGTGATTTGGAGTCAAATTATACATTAAGTGCAAAATCAAGAATGATTTCATATCTGTGATAGTGATTTGAGTGCGGAAATATATGGGTATAATGCAATAATTAAATGATTGGAATGTAAGACAATAAAATTGGTAGATGAAAAAGTTGTTCAGGTTTAATTGATCTGTCCAGTAAATGCACACCTGATTATGGGCGCCCTATGGTAAGTGAAAAGGTTAAGCTGCAATTGATGAGTTAATGGATAATTGGTGGCTTATTACATAAGCTCTGATTATAATGCCAGTAGCTCAAGTGCAAAATGAGTTAGAGTAAGGCATGAGAATACTTGTACTGATTAATTGAGAAAGAAGTGAGACAGTTAAAGATGTTAGCATCGGTAATGAGCTTGAGGAAATAACATGAGGAACATGAATATAGTAAGGTCCCCATGATCGAGAATTGGTACCAATAAGAGAATGGTTATCGAGAATTAAATGCAATTAAGGTGTTCTTAGCGGTATGAGCTATTAAGCGGCAAATTGATGGGAATATAGAGATATATTGTCGATAAGATGTGATGATTATGGTGATGTATGGCAAGATAGTAGAGGAAAAGAAATTGTTTAAGTGCTCTTGATTGATCTTCGTGAAGTATCAAGAGTAAGCGATATGTATATCTATATAGTGATGAAAATAGTTGATTGATAAAGTTTTATGAAGCGTATTAAATCTAGCGAGACTCAATCGTAAGAGATAAAATATGCTCTTGAAAAAGTGTACATTATGTTAATGAGATGACTCGATTATGTAAGAGAATTAATGAATATTAAGGAAATATTAATTGCGAAGTTGAGGGATTAAAGGTTCGTGTCTACTTTGTGTAGTTATGTTACGAAAGTACGAGGTCGATATAACGATTGTGTATTCACGTCGTTGAGTGATCTATCGTGAATAAATCGAGTTATGTAGAGAAATTTAGGTATGGAACATGTCTCAATTATGTTTGGAGTGGATAATGGATATAAGTAAAAGAAATAGATGAATTGGTATAGTTGAGGAAATTGGTCGTTATCAAGTCTCATAAGAGTGAATCTTAACTTTGATTGAATGAATAAGGGATGAATTAGTATGCGAACATGGGATAGTGAGAGAAGTAATAGAGATATAAGTACTGATAAAATGCGGAAGATTCCATAAATATGTGTATGTGGAATTTGGAATTAATTAGAACTAACGGAATGCTGGATGCGATCAGAAATTGTCAAAGATTTTCTGGTTTTAACAAATTGACAAGAATACTTGAGGAAAATGTGTGAGCGTTATGATGATGATCATAAAGGAGACATTTGAAGAATTTACTATCTATCTTGAAGTGTTCGATAAAGGTTATGATGTGATTTATTGACATTGTATAAAGTGATTTTATGCATCTTAGGCCAAATATGATTTCATGGGCGGTATTATGATTGATGATTTGAAGTTTGTTACTCGAGTGTGGCCTAAAAGCTTGGAGATATTAATATATGAAATAGTTTGGAGATGTCTATGAATATGCAAATCGATACCGATTGAGTTATTTCGTGCATTTGAATGATTTGAAAAGGATTCATGGTGATTACTCCAAACTAAGCTAATGGTGCAATTCAAGGGATTGAGCAAAGAAATAAATAAATAGATAAATAAATTCAATTGCAGAAGATCAAAATTCGGGTAATAAGGGTAATAAGGTTATCAAATCTAGTGTATTATTGAGTGTTAATAGTCGAACTGACAAAAAGGGCACTGAAAGTATTATTAGCTATGGAATTTTAAAGTAGGTGTGCATCAAAACGGATTGGCAAAACCCGAAGTAAGGATGTAGAAATTGTAAACCGTATCGAAGAACTGAAGATAATTCCAATTGTTGAGGAAAGTGATAGGTATAGTTCAAATTAAGAAATATGGGTGAAACTCATTACGGGAACTGTTAATGAAAACGTAAGGAATGATTGAAGCTTTTATGTTCTAGCAAGAGCGTATTGAAAGAGTAATTGAAAGGTTAGAATGAGAAATCAAATGATTATAAGTGAATGGTTCGAGAAAGCACAAGAAACAATCGAAGTGTTATGTTCTAGTAAAAGTATTGTGGAAAAGCAATTGATGGTATAGTCTGTCAAAGTGAACGATGACATGTGTGATTAACCAACAGGTATTTTTGGATTTCGTTGGGATATGAGATTGATGTATAGTGCAAAGGGATTATGGCATGTCAATCATTATATTGGTGTCACCATTCGAAAAGTGTATAAGGGGTCTTACTGCCAAAAAGGAGTCGTTATCCCTATACGATGTGATCAGTGCAATACAATGATAGGCTAAGTAATTTAAGGTGGTGACAGTGAGTTAAATTAATTCACACTGAGGTTATAAATCTCATGAGATTAGTGTTTTGATAATAACGAAATCTGATAAGCGATAAATGAAATATTTTGAAGGGTATGGCCTCGGCCAAAAGGTACTTAGATGAAAATAAAGGTGTAGTTAAGAGAAATTGAATTCGTGATGAGGGGCCTCTATGTGATTGTGGTGTGAATAGAATTATGGATTGGTAAGTTAGGCTAAAACCTAAAAGATGATTCGGATTCACAAAGTGTTTAATAGATAGAATTGGAAATATTGTTAGGATCCGATATATATGTTATTGATATTGAAAGTGACGAATTGTGCGTAATCATGAGAAAGCAGTAAAATCATGGAAAGTTTGAGAAAGGGAAAAAGAGTAATTGATTGTTTTGATCTCCGTTCATTGACTGAATTTGTATTAATAAAAAAGACTCCCCTGCCTTTCTGATCAATCGTATATGAAATTTCGAGGACGAAATTTTTATTAGGAGGGGAGAATTGTAACATCCATCTCGATGGGAGGGATATTTTAGTAAATTGGGACGGGCTAGGAGTATTGAATTACATCTCGGCATGCACATCTGACATATAGCCTCTATGATTGACGGTTTGTTGCACTTGCACATGGTAAACATGCATTCATGACATTTTAAAGCAGGTTTCAACTTGAGATTCTTTGTGAAATTTATGGGATAATTGTATTTGAAAAATTATTTGGAGTGCGTCATTGAGTGTTTTACATTTTATAAGATTTTCAGAAATTTTTCTGGAATTTTCCGGAGAAAATTCCCGGACCGGCAAAGTCGCCGGTAAATGGCCTAAATGTGTTTTTGTTGTGAAAAATGTGGTTTTCGTGTTTGAACAATTATTGGGAGTGGACTGTCATATGTTTTACAATTTTGGGCAATTTAGGTAATTTTCAAAAAAATGATTCGGGGAAATTCCTGGAAATTTCCGGATCGAGAAAAAAATCGCCAAGTGACGAACCGGTTGAATTTCTACTGATATTTGGTCCTAAGCTATTAAATATCATGGTGGGACCCAAAAGTGGGACCTTAATTCTTGTTGGAACCGAAAATTTGCTTGATTTAGCTTAGGATTTGTTTGATCTTTTTCAAAAATTGGAATGATAGGTTTGATATTTTTTTAGGTGGACTAATGGTTTATTGCCACCTAAACCTTCTATTAATGCTCCTTATCCCTCTCCATCGGTTATGCCTCCATAAAGAGTGAGAGATGAGTGTTTATGGCTATCAACCGAAACTCTCCTCCATTGTTTTCTTCACCATCGATTTTTCCTCCTTTAAAGTGAAATCTTCCTTCAAAACAAAAAGAGCTCCTTCATGAAATCAAGTTATGCTCTTGCCATGGTGATGAACTCTTGCACAGGGTTAGAAGAAGAGGTTAGAAAGAATAGGAAAGAAAGAAGTGAAGAGAATTAAGAGAGAAGTGAAGATTGGAAGCTTTGTAGGTAAGGTTTCTTTTAAGCTTTAAATGATGTTTTAAGTAGGAATTAAATGCCATGGTAGTTAGAAGCATTAATGGGAGTTATGGCATGTTTATTATGATTCTTGATGCTTGAAATAAATGAAAATTAGAAGTGAAATTGTTGGGTATAAGGTTAGGTTTTAGTAAGAATTGATGAAGGAAATGAGTGTTTTTAACTTGATTTTGATTGCATATTGATGATTGATTTTACTTAGAAATGAAGAATTGAGCGCTGCAAAATTTTGAGTATTAGTTCTAGTGAATGTATGAATGTTGTAAGAACTGATTTTGTGTTCATTTGGATGCTTAATGATGTGGTATTGGCATTGGAAATGATAGAAGCTAAGTTTAGTACCAAAGCTGGAAATTTAGGTTTGTGACCTACCATACTGTTTTGAGCATAACTAATTGTGTGGTTATGAAAATGAGGTGAGGTTTGTGCCCAATGAAACTTTGGGATGTTGGCTTCAACTTTGTGTGAAATAGGTGATGTTAAATTGTAATTTTAGAAGGGTGAATCTTTGCATGGAAAGTTTCTGTTTGTAGGGTCTGGGAACAGTACCCGCATATATGACCTGATTATTTTGCTGATTTTTCTAAATTAATTGAGATGGAATTTGGGAAAATGGTCTTCATGGAAGTTGTAGAATATTGAGTTAGCTTTCCATTTCCACTGATCTTGCTAATTTTCGAGTTGTATATTGGGAGATATGAACTGATTTCTATTGATTGGTTTTATGCTTTTTGGAGAAAACTAGTCAAAGTGTTGGTTTTGTGAGCAGTCTTCTTGGGAGCAATTTTAGCAATTTTTTTGGACTGAATTGGTGTGAGTGATCTTCTACAAAGTTGTAGAGGAAGAAATTATCTTGAAAATGATATATGGTGTGTAATTTGTAGAGGTCAGATTTGGGAGTTATGATTTTTCAAACATTGAACCTGCATTAGGTTATGAATTGCTGATCATGGCAGTAATTTGCATGACAGTTTTGAAATTTTTAGAAATCGAATTGGAGTTTGAGTTCTTCATGAAAATTGAAGTTTGAGATCTTAGCTTTTCAGGGATATAAGGTAGTGAATTTTGTGACTTTTGTGCTAAGAGATATACTGTTTGGAAAATTACTGTCCAGATTGGTTGATTTCAGTAGGCAGATTTTTTGTGGAATTGTTTGACCTTGTTAGCAAGTGAATTTGATTTTCAGTTGTTCATGAAAGTTTTAGATAACATTGTGATCTTACTGCCTTAATTTATGTGGTAATTTCTGGCTGAAGAATCTGAGATTTATGGAATTTGCAATGTACTGTCTGTTTTAATGGGATTTGAGTAGGCAGTAGCTTTGAAGGGATTTTTGACACCCTTAGGGGTGAAATTGATTTTTATGGTCTTCTTGAGAATTGTATAGGTTTTTATGATCTTTCCAACAAGGTATGATTTGTCTTTTTCTGAATTGTGTGCTAAGAGCTATGGATGTTGGAAGTTGGATTAGAAATCAGGAAAAAAAAAAGGAATGGGAATGTGGAATCACGCCCGGTTGCAAGTTCGACGCCTCGCCCTAGCAACGAGGCTCGGAGGGACGGCATCGCTAGGGCGACGCCTCGCCCTAGTGACGAGGCCAGATTTCTTTGCTATTTGGTATTTTGTGATTTCTTGCTTCTTTTGTCAATTTCTTTTCCGTCCGACGTCCGATTGACCTGATTCTTGAGGCATCGGATTCGTAGAACATTTAATTTTATTTTGTGAGAAATTGGGAATTTTTGGACGGGAAATTGACGTGGCCCCGGGTAACGGAGCCTTTAATCACTGTTTTGTTTAATTGGGGACTTATAGAGGTCCGAATTGCTTGCCGTCGGCCTTGATAGGTTTCTACTTTTTAGGCGGATTTTATTATGGGAAAATTTTGGATTAGGGTGGGAATGCCATGAACATGCATTATACACGTTTACTTATTCCATGTGCATTGTTTGATATTTCTAATTATCAGATTGGTAATGTGTACTCATTTCCATTGTTATAGAGGCTCGATTGGAGCGTCGTTCTACGGACGTTGCAGAGACTTCCAGCGATAGTTTCGGAAGTAATAGGTGAGTAACCTAGTTGGTTCCTCAACCTTTATGTGTTTAAGATTTTGCAATTATGCCATGTGGAGATAATGGGGGGTTTATGTGTGTTTGTTTTTGATTGATTTCGGACCATAGGTGTCCGAAGTATTGGAAACTTGTTATCAAAGTGCTATTTGTGTGTAATTGTTTGTGAGTGTTTACATTGGAGATCTCGGACCAAAGGTCCGAGAAATGAAAATTGATATTGAAGTGTTAATTATGCATTTGATACATTGGATGTATTTGTCAATGTGATATGGTAGGATGCAATAAATTGGAAATATATATGATTGACATACTGGGACCAAAGGTTAGAAGGAATAAAATGGCATGAAATGTAAATGGAAATTGGAACATATGCATTCATGCATATTGGTATGATCGAGATAAAGGCGATTGTGACCGGAGCATCCACCGTATCGGGGCATATCCGCCTGACTTATATGAGAGCTTTCGGCTCAGCGCACGAGACCTCGTGTTCAGCGTATTGAGCCTCGGGCTCGATGTATCGAGGCTTCAAGCCCAACAAAATTTCGAGCCCTTTGGCTCACCGTTATTGAGCTCGGTACGGTCACAACAACGTAATGAAAATGGAAAGGGTCTCATGTGCATTGCTTATATGGTATGATTAAATGTGGGTATGAAAGGCGTCGCCTTACATTTGTGAATTGTGATTGTATGTGATAAATGGTAAAGTGTGTATATATGCATGAATTGAGTGAACCATCGATGATGGTTTCTCATTGAGTTCGCAAACTCATCCAACATTGCAAATATTTTTCAGGGATCGAAGAGTACCCCATTGGGCACGGGAGTATGAGTACTGATTGCAAGTCAGAGTTAAGGTCGGGATCAGTTCACGTCTGCATTTGTGTCTTTTGAATTATATGTAAATTTGTATTTCCGCAAGATTCGTACTGGTATTGTTGAGTGCCCGATTGATTAATGTTGTATTGTAATTTGATTACGAAATAATGTTACGATTGAAAATGATTTAGTATTAGAGCGGGCCCAAATTATTTACTGATATTTGCGCACTCGATGGGTTTTTTTTTTTAAAAAAATATATTACCAAGTTTTAAACTGTATTGACTGCTCTAGCATACCACCCTCGCGGGTAGCGAGCTCGGATATCACCGTCGATGTCGGGTTCGGGTCTCGTGGGAGTGGGATGCTACATGGAATTTCCCAGCTATTTGCATACATAGGATCTTATTAAGTGAGGGTTCAAAGTTAGTGAGCCAGCCCCAAAGGAGACTGAACCCACTTATCTTAGACGTGGTTAATAAAGAAATCATAAAATTGTTGAGTGTTGGGATCATATATCCCATTTTTTTATAGTGAGTGGGTCAATCCAATACATGTAGTGCAAAAAAAGAGTGGGATAATTGTGATAAAAAAATGATAGAGATGAGTTTGTTCCCACTAGGGTGTAGAACTTGTGGTGCGTGTGCATAGATTATAGACAATTAAATGACGCCACTCAAAAAGATCATTTTCCTCTACCTTTCATTGACCAGATACTTGAAAGACTCGCAGGTAAATCACATTACTATTTTCTAGATGGTTTCTCTAGGTATTTTCAAGTGCCTATTGCACCAGAGGACTAGGATAAAACCACCTTTACATGCCCTTTTGGTACCTTTGCATATCAAAGGATGCCTTTTGGTTTATGTAATGCCCCAGGAACTTTCCAACGTTGTGTAATGGCTATTTTCTGTGAATTTTTAGAACAATGCATGGAAGTTTTTATGGACTATTTCACAGTTTATGGTGATTCTTTCGATACTTGCCTCTCTAGTCTTGAAAAAGTTTTAAATAGGTACATTAAAAAGAATTTGATTTTGAATTTTGAAAAATGCCATTTCGTGGTCAATAAGGGTATATGCTAGGTCATTTGATTTCTAGCAAAGGGGTTGAAGTCGATAAAGCTAAGATTAAGGTTATATCTTCCTTGCCTTATCCTGCTTGTGTTAGAGATATCAGATCATTTTAGGTCATACAAGATTTTATAGGAGTTTCATAAAGGATTTTAGCAAAATTGCATTACCTCTTTCCAAGCTTTTACAAAAAGATGCAAAATTTGAGTTTGATGATTCTTGCAGAAATGCCTTTGATAAATTGAAATCAAAACTCATTTCTCCTCCCATTTTAGTTGCTCCCAATTGGAAATTGCCTTTTGTGCTTTCATGTGATGCTTCTAATTTTGCTGTAGGAGTTATGTTAGGTCAACGGAAGGAGAAACTAGCAAGAGTTATCGCATATGTCGCGAAAACTCTGGATCTAGCTCAAATCAACTATACAACAACTGAGAAAGAACTATTTGTAGTAGTTTTTTCTTTAGAAAAATTTAGGTCATGTATGTTAAACTCCCATGTGACCATTTTTACTGATCATGTAGTTGTTCGATATCTCCTCAGGAAACCACAATTGAAGCCTAGATTGATAAGGTGGGCATTGCTTCTTTAAGAATTTGATATTGAGATAAAGGATCGAGCTGGGGCGACAAACTATGTAGCTGACCATTTGAGTAGGGTACCAGATGATACACAGGGAGTGGACTCTTCTGAACTGACATGCGATTCTTTTCCTGATTCAGTTTTATGTGCTTTAGTTTCTAAAGCACTTTGGTATGCACATATAGTCAGTTATCTCATGACTAGACTAACTCCTCCTTTTATGTCTAAGGCACAAGCCCAAAAGCTAAAGAGCGAAGCTAGGCATTACATTTGGGATGCTTCTCATCTATGGAGAATGTGCAGTGACCAGGTAATCTAAAAATGCGTGCCTAATGAGGAATTTGGTGTTATAATTTTAGCTTGCCATTCAGTGGTTTGTGGGGGGCATGTTAGTGCAAGGAGAACATCTAAGAAAATTCTAGATTTTGGTTTTTATTGGCCTACCCTCTTTAAAGATTCATTTACCTTTTATCAGTCACGTGACAAATGCCAACGTTTTGGAGGGTTAGGTCAACGACATGAAATGCCTCAACATCCTTTATTATTTTGTGAAATCTTTGATGTATGTGGATTGATTTCATGGGTCCCTTTCCCCCATCTTTTGTCTTTGTGTATATCATTCTAGCTATCGACTATATATCAAAATGGATAGAGACTATGCCTACTAGAAAAGATGATGCACAAGAAGTGTCTAAATTTCTTAAGGCCAACATTTTTTATCGGTTTAGGATTCCTACGGCTGTGGTTAGTGATAGAGGACACACTTTTATAATAGAGTCATTGATAACCTCTTTTTCAAATTTGGAGTCACTCACAAGGTCTCCACTGCATACCACCCACAAAACCAACGGTCAAGCTGAAATATCAAATAGAGAAGTGAAGCACTTCGTGGAGAAAATGGTATAGCCATCAAAGAAGGATTGGAACCGGCGTCTGGAAGAAGCATTGTGGGCCTATTAGACTACCTAAAAATCCCCAATAGGCATGTCCCCTTATCGTTTAATCTACGACAAAGCTTCTCATTTGTCGGTGGAGTTGAAGTGTAAAGCATATTGGGCAGTTAAGCGGTGCAACATAGACTTGGAACCTTCTGGTATGGAGCAGAAGCTGCAATTGAAAGAATTAGAGGAGTTAAGATTAGAGGCATATGAAAATTCATGCCTCTATAAGAAGAAAACAAAGTTGATGCATAACAAGATTCTCTAGAGGAAGAGCTTCAAAGAAGTGGAAAAAGTTCTATTATTCAAGACTCGTTTTACTTTTAAGCATGGAAAGTTCAACACTCACTGGGATGGGCCGTACATAGTCACTAAGGTGCACAATTTTGGCATGGTAGAGCTTTTACATGAAGAGACCGGAGCATAAATCAAGGTGAATGGCCATCTATTGAAGCTCTATCATGAGACCCCACACCCTCCGTAATCATCAGGTGATTTCTCCTCTTTCACTTGCTTACTTGCTTTTGTTATGTGATTGAGTGTGACATTGTGGATCCATTAGTATGTTGAATAAGTGTGGCGGAGAAACCAATTCAGTAGGATACGTTTAACTTTTAGTTTACGCAATTTTTCATTTCAATAATTCCTCTCTTGTTATGTTCATCGTGTTTTTTGGCTTGATGCATGATACATCTTCCATGTTTAAGGAAATTTATGTGATTGATTGGGTTGCACTTTGTTTTCTTGAGTTATTCTGGTGCCTAAAGATTTTGTATATGAATTCTAAGTGAACTGAGTATCCAGCTTGAGTCTTTTGTATGTTTGGGAGTCAAGTTTCTCATTTTTGTCTTTTTTTCTTTTCCTTTCTGGTAACTTTCGCTGTGGTGTGAAGTCTTTGTCGCCACGGCAAACTTACCTTGTTTTCCTTCATGTTGCTCTCAGGAAAATTTCACCACGGTGTGGATTCCACGTCACCATGGTGAAAGTTCCTTACAATTTTTTTTGAAACTTTGCCACAACATGAACACATCTTTACGCCGCGGTGAACAACCTCATTTCTTTCAATTCCTATGGGGTTAATTTCGCCATGACGTGCATTCCATGTCGTCGCAGCAAACTTCCCAATATTCTTACTTATTCTTTTCAGGTTAATTTCTCTGTGGCGTGAGTTCGTGTCGCCGCAGCGAAACATTAATATTTTGTTGTTCTCGAAACTAGGGTTAAGTTCGTCATGGTGAATTTCAACATTTACTGCGGTGAAAGTTTAATCTGTGCAAAATTTGCACGGTAAATTACCCTTCCACCCTTATTTTCTTTTAATCTTTCTTATTCCCTCTGTCCCTTTCCGTCATTTCCAACTTAAAAACCTATATAAGACCCCTGACCCCCCCTCTCGTCTCCACCCCTCTTTCCCTTTTTGTAAGTCTTCTTCTCTTTTCCTTATTTCTTCTTAGTTTATGTATTGTTTAGGGTAGGTTATGTTTATTATTTTGTTCTCTTTTCTATTCTCCATTTCTAGTTTCAGTTGCTTTAGGATAGTTTGTTTTAATCATTTACTTAAGTTATATTTCAATTTGCATGTTTGCAGAACAATGCCTCGTGTTAAGCTTCCAAGTTGTAGTACCCCCACTGCCCCTGCTAATCCCCCTAGTGATTCCGATTCTTTAGATAGTTTCACTTTTACCGAATTAGCTGAAAAAGTAGATACTAGGCCATTCATCAAAGAGCGACCTTTTCCTTTAGCTCCCCCCAACAATCCCTTTGTCCAACAACTCGTCAATTCTCAACTTATGGGATTAGTCAAACCCTAGGACTAAGGTAACTATAAATTTGTTCTCCATTTCTACATATATGCCGAATGAAGTACTCACCATCAGCGGAGTATCCAATGGGCTCAAATTTCTACCACACACAGTTCTACTTAATGAAACAAACGAATGAGTAGAACCTGGATCAATCAAAGCAATCACACCATCAACAAATAATTTAACTGTACCAATCACAACATCTGGGGTGGTCTCTGCGTCCTCCCGTGTCATTGCAAACACCCTAGCTAGTGCCTGCCCCTTTGGTCTCCCTAGAAGGCTCACCCTCTTAGCTGCGTCAGAATTGCCCACTTCCGTTGTAGTCTTGTGTCCCACAGTTTCAAATCTCTTGGAAACTTGCATCTGACTTCTCTCCTGCCTGGCATACTGAGGACATTCTCTGGCCATGTGCCCCTTCTCTCCATAATTGAAACAAGCTCGATCAATCTATAACACTCTCCACCATGGAACTTGCATGAATGATCACACTTAGGGACGGATGACTTGTCCCTTCTCCCTTCTGTTGCCTCCTGTAGTAGAGGCTTGATGAGAATAAGTAGGAGTCCTCACTGTCAGACCTACCTACTTGCCTTTGCTTCTCTCCTCGGTGGATAGGGAAGCTCTGGCGATCTGTCTACTCTTGTAGCGATGGCAAGTCTAGAGTCGATCCTTGAGAGTGTGTGTGAAGTTTATGAAAAGAAATTAATCGGTGTTTACACTAATGGGGGGAATTTTGGATTTTTCAAAGAAAAGAAAAGAAAATAAAACTATCTAATAAAAGAAAATTAAAGAAAACATGCAATAAAATGAAAAATGTGGGGAATTCAATAGGGATCCGGTTCGTTGGTTCAATCTCGGCCTAAACCCTAGCTAAGCATATTTTATTAATTTGTTGTTCTTTAACCTCTCCTAGAAATTATTAATCGTGGATTAAAAATTAACCCGAGTTTTTCTTAGGTTTTGTTTAATCAAGATACGATCGTTGATTAAACCTAACTACCTAACAACCTAGGATACGATCTCTAGATTTAATTAGGCAGTAGCATTACGAATTAGGAAAATCAATTAATCAAGGCAACAACCACATAAGCTCGGGTTATTTAACCTAGGTCATGTTATCCCTAATGATTACGAATCATTAGTCGCTACAAATGAATTTCAACATAACAATTACGGATTATATCAAAATTCTAGCAATGGGTTTAAAATTAACGATTCAATGAACGCATTAAAATCATCAATTAAAAATACCCGATGGATTCATACACAAATAACCGAATAATAACGAAAATCTGATTATCCATTCACAACCCAAAAGGATTAAAATAGGATAACACAATCAATTCCTAATGAGAGAAAGAAACAACAAAATAATTAAAATAATACTTAACCCGAGTTGTCGGCGTCGATTTCACCTCCAAACCAGTGTCAGAATATTTAGCTCTTCATAAATATTTCCTGAAAAATCATTTCAAGCTCAATATAATCCCTAACTAAAAACCCATTCATTCAGCCCATCTGCGCAAGCTTCCATCAGTTGTACTGTTTATTGATGTGACGAATAAACTTGCCCTCCTCTTAAATCCTCCATGCTGATCTCCCTTGAGCCTGCGCCTCTTGTTTGTGATTTAACGCACAATATTTTGCGTTTAACGCAGAAAATTTGCGGTTAACGCAGACCTCCACGCTGCGCCTAGCTTTTTCTTCTCTAACGCCCGCAGCCAGCAAGCCGCGCAGTAGCTCCAGCCACAAGGCCACGCCTGTTGCGTCTGGCCTCCTTGCGCCTGCTGCGGCTCAACGCCGCTACTCTCTGCTGTTTTTTTCGTCCCTATTTTCTGTCTACTGTGCATGACAAGACCATTAAAACTTGTTAAAACCCTCTTTAAAACCTGCTACGTCGTTCCTTGCTTAACGCTGCGTTTCCACTATGCTTTCTGCGTGCTGCCCACTAAAATGATGCCACGTCCTCTCACAATTTAATTAGCTCCTGCCTTAAAAACCTCCACGCCTGCTTCATTGTGCGACGTCGTGCCTGTAGCTGATGCCGCTACTCTCCTTCCCTGTGCTGTGTCTTTTATTGCTCGTGTCTCCTGTTTATTTTGACAAGACAAATAAACATTCATGCCTCATTTAAAAACCCTCTTTTGCCTTGCTTCCTGTTGGTTTATTTTCCTTGTGTAGCTAGTTGCGTGATTCTCTTGGCAATTTAAATTTTAACCCTATAAACCATCTGCCTTGTTGTTGTACCATCTGTCTGTGCGTGACATTTGGACCAGCCTTCCACGCCTGCCTACTGTCCTTCCTGATGCATGCTTCTTTATTTTCCATTTTCCTTGCCTTTAATTAATTTTCTTTTCTTCTTCTTCCTCCATAAAAGCAAATAAATATTAATCTTCGGAAAATGATCCATATGTCATACTTTCGACTCACTTTAATTTCTTTGCTCCCGAATTATACCTAAAAACAAATATGAATTAAAGTGAGTATTTTAACAATTTTTGTATCGAAAACTACTAAGTGAAAATAATTAAAAATATTAACAATTAAGCACATATCACCTCCCCTCTTAAACTGCTCTCTCCCTTTTCTCTTATTGTTCACAACACTCTTGATAGTCTTTATGTTTTCAACCCTCAGTGCCGCTTCGACCAACAACTGAAAATCACAAAAATTCTGCACTACTACCTTCTCTCTGATGGCTAGATGTAAACCCGATTCAAACCTACGGAACTTACCCGCCTCACTCATCATCATCTCAGCTGCATACCGGGATAGCTTTGTAAACCGACGCCATACTAAGCTCATTTGTCATCTCCTACGGGTGAGACTCAGAAACTCCCTCTGCTTTTGTTGAATGTACACCTCCGACAAGTATTTCTTCTTATAAGCAGCTAAGAAGTCCTTCCATACCAACCCTATCGATCTCATCTGACTCTCTAACACACTCTCCCACCAATGTAGAGCATCTCCCTGTAGCAAGCTTACAGCAAACACAACCCTTTCATCATCCTCACACTCCATTTGATCTAGCACCCTCTCAGTCTTTCTCAACTAAGTCTCGGCTTCTTCTGGATCCGTTGTCCCATAGAAGTTGACTGCCCCATACTTCCTCAACTTATCAAACCGTTTCCCCTTCTTAGCTGGGGACGAAGCAGAAGACTGTGGCATCTGACCCATAGCCTGGACAAATGCCTGAGTGAAGGCTTGGAACATCGTCGTATCCAATGGAGGCACTTGCTCCTACAGAACTGGCAACTCCTGTGTCTGCGATTGAATGGGATCACTACCTTGCCCTACAGAAGCCTAAGCATTTCCTGGGGCTATCGACTCATAAGTACTCTCCTCTCTTGTCCGAAAGTCAGGTGCAACTGATCCTTGCAAAACTCCTCGTGTCCTTCTACGAGGTGGCATCTTACTCATTCAAATATAAACACTAAGGATTAGCTACATGTAAATATTAATTCCTACATGTATGCATGATATGCATGTCATTTAATGAAATCAATCAATTCACAATGCAACAAATAATCATATATCAAAGAAATTCATACTATTATGCATTCTAAGCCTAGGATACAAAGCCTAAGCTCTGATACCAAACATGTTGGGCCCGGGTCCCGTTTCCTATCCTGAGGAGACCGCTCGGGGTCGTCGAGTAAGGATCACGCAGGGGAAAGGGGTCAAAAATGTTCAAATTTACAGGATCAGCAGTGGAGAAAAAGATGGGTTCGCCGCGGCGACAAAATACTCGCCACGGTGGACGCCTCGCAGGAGAGGGTTCGCCCAGCCGAACCTTGGCTTTGCAGCGGCGAGCTCCCATGGGACACGCCGCGGCGAAAGACCAGCATCCTAAGGGAAACGCCGAGGCGAATGACTGGCTCGTTGCTGCGAGCTCCCAATTTCCGAAACCCGGCTCCCAACATTTGCACATTCCATGCTAACACATGCACATTCATTCTAACTAAAAGTTAAACACACTCATATACAAAAGGAACTTCAATTCTTTTTGTCATTACAATTCAAGAGATTGAACAAACTTTGTTAACATAACACAATACATAACAAAGCATAAAAACAAAATACATAAGGATGCTCAATGTTGATATGCTTGAAAAGCTAACCAAAATTACTAACTTAGTACAAAAACTTCTAACTATCTTGGAGTTTTCGATGCCTTGCAAGGGTCAATTGTGGTCTTAAGTCGCACCTGAGGAGGGAAAAATAATGGGTTGACCTATACAGCTCAGTGGCTAATATATTTATAGCCATCGGTAACTAGCACATTTTCAAGCATATGTATGTATATATATATACATGCAGCAATTCTAGCACTCACTATATTCAAGCAATTTACGCATCCATCACATTTAATTCAACTCACAACATATAACACTTAGTATGCTTCATAATGAACAGTTCAATTATGCAATGCACATCACACGACTCGAGGGTTACATGAAACAGAATGAGGAAACCGAACCCCATAAACAGAATGAGTCCATTTCGGAACTCATATGCCACAAGCGGGCTGCCGGGAGAAGGCTTTTGTCATCGTGCACGTGACGAACAGAATGGTTCCGCTCTCGCCCAACAAAAGCACATAGTCATACTCAGAATAATTTTATCAGAGGATATGCTTTCATGCTTTTCATATATACAGAATGCCATGATCGAAATCGAGGCATAACATGATCAAAATCATAATTTACTTATATCAAATCTCATGCTTCTTTCAAGGTATACGAAATCAGGATCATTATAATCTTATAACAAATCATTCTCAACGATCAACCACATATTCAATCAAAATTTCATGCATCTCACAATGACTAACCTAAAACATATATTCACACATAGGCAAGAATTTGCCCAATTATACAATAACTATAAATACATCTCCCACCTAATTCCGCTTGATATCCAAGCTCAAGATTGCCTTTATTCTTGCTTTTAGGTAAGGTTTGTTTGATTTCCTAAATGTAGGAAAATCCCGGTGTGAGCATCACATGCCCACGGTGCGGAAAACAAAAATTTTTGTTCCAGGACCTTCCCGAAAGCCAGGATCCATGTGTCTATACAACAAACTCAAACCATAACGGCCAAAGGAGACCGTCTCTAACGATATCCACGCAGAGATCGGAGAACCTAACCGGGACAAACCCTTTGACCCGGGAATAGCTAGAACAAATTAAAGAGTGCTAGCTCTTACCTTTGTCCTTGGAGAGCTTGGAATAACGATGAAGAGGATGAATGGAGAAGCTTGGAAGATGAAGAGATGATGAAGATGATCGTATGAAACAATTGGAGAAAGAAACTCTTTCTTCTCCTCTTTCAAACCAACGATCCTTCCTCTTCCTTTTCACACTTTTAATTTTGTCTTTAACTCTTTAAAAGACAATCAATGCTAATGGTGAGTCATGCACCCACGTTGGCCCTTATATATATATATATATAAAGTTAAAGATGATAAGGCTTCCTCCTCCTCTTCCACGTATGACATATATTAATTAATTAATTAATTAATTAATTAATTACTTAATTAATTAATAATATATATATATAAATAAATGCTGAAGTGGTCCAACACTGCTGAATTGATCCTATCGGCTCTCTAGGGTCCCAAATATGGGAAAACTCACGAAATGTTTTTCAAAGAATATTGATGTCGCGATCTCATCGGGATCCATTTAATCCGTTTGCCCTCCATATATTGGAACTCTGTCTAAAACTATTTTACGAATTCTCCGAGACACTCTTATGCGTGTGACCCATTAGGTTCCCGGTTATGTTGGCCACTTAGATTAACACTTAATCCAAGCAAGTCATGAGCGGTATCTAGCAACACATCATGACCCCTAATTAGGAAAGTAATTGGTTTGACGAATGAACATGTATTCATCATGAACCATATCACGAACCTTTCCATGAGACAATTACCGTGCAATTAGTCCCGTCACCATGCTATACCCCACTTGGTTATGAGTATGGGCAATGTGTCAACTCTTACTAGACCGACTATGTCAAATCTAGTCCAGTGATTTCGATTCTCGTCTCCGGGACTCATTACTTAATATGTCAATGAAGACACTCTTCATGACATACTTACTCTACCAAAGATTTCCAAGTAATGACCCTGACAAGAGGCCATGGGTATCATCTTCTGCTATCACAGAAGTTGTAACATCTCACCCCCTACTGGAAGGGTAGAATAGTAAATTGGTATAGGATGTGCTAGATTGGGATTTCATGAGACTGCTCATGCATAATAGGATTGCTACATAGTCACAATTATGCACATGAACTTACTGTGCATGCATACATGATATTCCCGGTTTGCGTGCCTCAGACAATTTTATTGGGATTAACGTGGTTAATGGGTTTGAAAAATTATTCGAAAGCGCCATAAATTGTTTTCTATTTTAAGGGTTTTAGGAATTTTTCGGAATTTTCCGGAGAAAATTCTCTGACCGAAAAAAATCGTCAGCGGCGAACCGATTGATTTTGGTAGCGCAAATTTCTATCCAATGGCACTACAATATTGGGTATATTATTTTGAAATTAAAATTAGGTTCATTGGACTAGAATGGGTCAAATTGTAGTAGGATTACTAAATCATATCCCTAATTTGTCTTTTAGCCATTTTGTCTCTCTCTCACCAACTTGACACTTGTCCTATTGATTTAATGAGTTTTGTCTTGTTCCTAACAATTTAAGTTGGCAACTTCAAGGAGAAAAGGAGGAAAAAGATGAATTTAGTGCTTATGGCTCTCATCATCCGAAAACCTATTTTTAGTTCCTCCTCCCCATCGATTTTTTCTTTTGGTTCTAGCTTCTCTTCTACCTTTTAAACACTTCCTCTCATGCATGCAAGCTCAACCCATCTTCCCTTTGCAAGTGATGATGTCGTATGTGTAGGAGAAACTAGGAAATTGTGAGAGTTGGAGAATCGAGGAGATGGAAGCTTTGACTATGTAAGGTTTATGATAAGCTTTCATTATATATTTCATGAATCATGGTTATTAGATGTATTTAAAGGGGGTTATTGTTTACTAATCATGGGTTATGATGGTTAAATGTTATGAAAATGATAGTTTGAATTGTTGTGTTATGTTTGAATATGATTTGAGGAAGTTAGCATGAAAGATGTGTTGTAACTTGGTTTAACTTGCTTTTGGATGATTCTTGATGATTTTCTTACATGAAAATGATTGTGTATGGTGCTTCCAAGTTGAGGTAGTATTTCCTAGTGAATGTATGCATGACCTAGGGACTGATTTCTTGTTCATTTGGTATGCTTAGTGAAGTAGAATTGGACTTGGCATGATAGGAAGTGAATGGAGAAGTAAAGCTGGAAAATTTGTTTTGACCTACTGTACTGTTTTGGGAATAACTTATTGTGTGGTTATGCAAATGAGTTGAGGTTTGTGCCCAATGAAACTTTGGTTTGTTGGCTACATTTTGTGTGAAATAGGTGTTGTCAAATTGTAACTCTAAGAGGTTGAAATTTGGCTTGGAAAGTTACTGTTTTGACTTAGGTGAACAGTATCCGGATTTATAACCTGATTGTTTTGATGATTTTTCTAAATTAATTGAGAGGGAATTATTGTCAATAGTCTTCATGAGAGTTGAAGCCTATATTGTTAGCTTTCCATTTCCACTGATTTTTCAATTTTTCGATCTGTATATTGGGAGATATCCACTGTGGAATATTGACTGATTGTGAGCAATTGGTGAAACTTAGCTATCAGTGTAGGTATTGTGACCATTCTGATTGGAAGCAATTTTAGTAATTTGTGTGAATTGAATTGGCTTAGGTGATCTTCTGAAGAGTTGTAGAGGAAACAATTATCTTGAAAATGGTATATAGCATGCTATTTTTAGATAACAGAATTGGGACTTATGAATTTTCAAAGATTGGATTGAAGTTAGGTCATGAACTGCTGAACAGGGCAGTAAATTGCAGGACTGTTTTAAATTTGTTAATGATGGAATTTGATTCTGAGCCCTTTATGAGAAGTGTAGTACTGTGTTTTATCTTTTTATGGGTATAAAGTATGCAATTTTTCGACTTTTGAACAAGCAGTTATACTGCTTGAAAAATTACTATCCAATTTGAGTACTTTCAGGGGCAGTAGCATTCACTGAATTGTTTGACCTAATTAGCCATTGAATTTGAATCTAGACTGTTCATGAAAGTTGTAGAGCACATTGTGGTCTTCCTGAGCATATTTATTGTGTAATTTTTGACTGAAGAGAATAAAGGTTACTGAATTTGTAAAGTACAGCACTGTTTTGAGAGGTGTTGAGTAGGCAGTGGCTTTGACTGGATTTTTGTCACCCTTAGGGGTGAAATTGATTTTTGTGCTCTACATAAAACTTGTAGATTTTTTCTTAATCTTTCCAACGACATATGGTTTGTAATTTTCTGAATTGTGTGGGAAAAGTTATGAATGATTGAAGTTCGGTTTGGAAAAAGAAAAAGAAGGGAGAAGGCATTTGGAATCTCGCCCATCGTGAGGGCGACGACTCGCGAGGGCGAGGCGAGCTGAAATCTCGCCCTTCGCGAGGGCGAGGGCGACGACTCGCCCTCGCGAGACGAGGTAAGTGGCCAGACTCGCGAGGGCGACAGCTTGCCTCATGAGCCACGAGGGGATTTTGTTTTAATTTTGGATTTGATTTCTTTGATGTATAACTTTTTCGTCCGACATCCGATTGACCTGATTCTTGAGGCATCGGATTCGTAGAATATTTAATTTCATTTTGTGAGAAATTGGGAATTTTTGGACGGGAAATTGACGTGGCCCCGGGTAACGGAGCCTTTAATCACTATTTTGTTTAATTGGGGACTATAGAGGTCCGAATTGCATGCCGTCGGCGCCAATAGGTTTCTAATTTTAGACAGATTTTTTTATGGGAAAATTTTGGATTAGGGCCGGGAATATCATGAACATGCATTGTCCTTATTCTATATTTGTGCATAAATGAGAATTCTTATTCAAAGTGATTAATGTGTGCATATGGCATAAATTGGTAGTCTTGGGATAAATGTCCGCACTCAGGCATTTTCAGAAATTGAAAACCAATGCAAATCTGGAGAGTACTGTGAGTAGACCTAGATGGTCTTATTTATTGGTTATTTGCTTTTGTTATATGTTGAATGAGTATTAATTTATTTTATTAATTGTGATTAAATATGGGTTCCGCATGGGAGGTCCGGTGAGTAATTAAGTATTTGGAATTGCGTTATTGAAGTGCTCCTTGAATGTGAATGGGATGACCTAAGTGTATATATTGAGATTGTTAAAATGTCTTGCATGCATAATTGCACATAAATGAAATGTGACTTCTTAATTGATGTCGAATGGGACTACGGTCCGATGATAGTAACTATGATTGATCGAGTGCATGCAAATATGCATAAGACATTCCAATCGCATGAATTTATGAAAGATAATGAGAGTTGTGACCAGAGTAGTCAACAATGAGTAAAGAGCTTCATGCTCAGATACTGATTCAGAGCCTCAGGCTCAACGACAATGAGCCCTTTATGGGACAGTTTACAATGAGCCCTTTATGGGACGATTTACAATGAGCCCTTTATGGGACGATTCACAATGAGCCCTATATGGGACAGTTTCAATGAGCCCGATATCTATTGGGTATGGGACAGTTTAGACACTCGGTCACAACAAAGTAATTAAATGGAAAGTGGGTTTCATGCACATATGCATAACATGATTGATTTGATTGTACGGAATGTGATTGGTTGAATTACTTGTATTGAATGGGACCGCAACTTTGTATTGAATGGGAATGTGACATTGTGTGTTGAATGGGAATGATAAACTTGATTGAATGATCAATTTGATTATATTGAAGATGACATTGTATCGACATAATGAAAATATGAAACTGTATGTGAATGTGAGGTATGATAGGGAATATGACATGTGACTTAATGGAAAATGAAAGTATGTGTTATATGTTATGTGATTGGATGGACCATCGATGATGGTCACTCACCGAGTTCGCAAAACTCACCCAAAATTTGCATCTATTTTTCAGGTCTTGAAGAATACCCGTTTGACACGGAGTATGTCTCCGAGGCGATAAAGGATAGAGGTCGGGATCATCCGTGTGTCGCATTAGTGTCTTATCAAATTGTGTTCCGCAATCACCGTATAACAATGCTTTATATTTCATTGAGCCCATATTGGTTTTAATGTTTTACTCATTGGTGATTGTAAATTATTCTCGGATGGTGTAATAATTGAAGCTGGTTTATTATGAACATGGGTGTTAGTTACTACTTTTTTTTGCCGCTAACGTGGAATCAATGGCTTCCAAAAAAAAAGTATCTTGAGTTTTAATCGATGATGTAGTCGCCACCCTCGCGGGCACGGACTTGGATATCACCAACGATATAGGTTCGGGTCACTTTCGGGAGTGGGGTGTTACATTTAGGTGGTATCGAGCCCGATGAGTGCGTAATGTATCCGGGCACGATCTGAAACATAAGCGTGCATGCATTTGAGTCGTGTTATTGCGCATCGTGGTAATCGATCCCTAGTTTGAGTCGCGACGGTAGAAATCCTACGTGTGCGACGTGTCAAGTGATTAAGTGAGAAAAAAATGAGGCGTGTTAAAGGATGAACCCTGGAAGTGTATAAGAAATTAGGAAAGGAAAAGGAAAATTGGATAAGGAGATTGATATTGTCTTGTGGTTAGAATGGTACGTGTTGGCGTGGTGATTAAGGAAAGAAGTGATATTAATGAATTCCGGATTAAAATGGCAATATTATGGTGAGAAAAATGAATATGTCTAGAATTTGGAAAGGTCATTGGAGATAGGAGAAGCATAATAGTTATAGTAGGCCTAAGTGTGATTAAAAGTCCGGGATGACGAAGTAATTAGAGCTCTGACTGTATATGCGATGAAATGGGAAACATTGGAACTGAGTAAAACGTAGATGATCCGATCGAGTGGATATTGAGTGCTGCATTTGTGTTTGATAACAGTAGATATCATAGGTAGATGAAGATAGTGAGATTGTAATAAGGTCAATATTGCACCGTAACGATCTACCTAGAATGAAAGAACTGAAAGAGCAAAGTGCCTAGTAGGGTAAGAAAAAGTAGAAATGGTGAGATAAAAGTGTATGATAAACTGAAATGAATTGGGGAAGCGGTTATGATTATGAGCACCTAAGCGTGAGACTGAAATGGTTATCACGAATATTGTGCTTAGAGTTTGGAAACTAGTATCAAAGGATGGTAAGGAAAAGACAGTGACAATTTTCTCCGATTGTGTATCGAGAAATTCTAGATTTGGTTGAAAAGATGTATATAGATACGAAATGGTAATTGGATGGGTAAATAGATAGAGATACAATGGAGTTGTATCAACGATTTTATCGTATTTTGGGACCGTGAATGCCCTATTATAGATTGTTTGAGGAAAATAAAGAGATACGTAGCAATAAGGAGATGATATTGTATAAGCCAAGTGGATATGACCTTAAAAGGTCAAGTTGACACATGAATACTATGGGAATGAAACTAAGGAAATGAAAAAAATAGAACAATGATAGTGATATGAAAAGAGTTGTCACATTCAAGTCGATTTACTGTTGGGAGTACCTATTAGACGATAAAATTGATCATGATTAATGAAATGTATGTGAAAGATACATGGAAATCATGGAGGAAATGATCGATGAATGATTAAATATGTGCTTCTATGAGTGGTTATAAATGTAAAGTTTAAATTAGGTTAAAGTAAGACATAGGAGGGTGAATGTACCTTTATGAGAGGAAATGAGAAATGATTATGGCATCATTTATTTATTTGAGAATTAGCATAAGCGGAAAGGAGTCTTATGGAAGTCTGAATTGTATAGGTTACTAATTGATTTCGGATAAAATCTTTGAGGTATAGATTCTTGAATAAGTGTGAAAGAAAGTGTTTAGGTGATTGTCACACGGAACCTTAGTCAAGGAATGTTACGATCTTTTAAATTATGGCATAAAATTGTTACGGTGAGATAGTGCGTAAAGTTAAAGCAATTAGGGACACTAATTGGTGATGAGACTCTCGTGAGCAGTATAAAGATGGTAGCAAGACTAATGGTTTAACGGAAGATGTATGGACAAAATTAAAAGTGAAATTGAGTCATATCTCATACTACTTGAAGTTATCTCAGATGTGTATATGGAAATGTAAAGTATCCAATAACATGAGTGAAATTTTAATTTGAGATGATTTTATTGCAATGTGAAGTGAATAGAGCTCCATATGTGATGTAAAGCTGTTGGAAAATCTAGATTTGAAACTAAGAATAAAATCGTCCGAATCGTGAAGTGAAATACTCAATGAAGTGACATTTATAGAGGTCCAATACGGATGACTAATTGGCATACATCGATGTGGATGATGAAAATCAATTGAAAAGAGAAATGAATAGAGACAAAAAGTCCTAAAGGAAAACTAACAAGGCGTAATGTAGTGTTATATATATATATACTTTATGTATAATTGAGGAATTTGATCTTGATGATAAGCATATCCTTGGAGAGTGGGCGTGTGTGATGAAATGAGACAATATGTTAAAAGCGGTATAAGATAAATTGAATTGATTTTGATAAATGGTATTGGTTCTATGATCGAAATTGTTTAAAGCCTTGGAGACTTTAGATTCCTATAAGGATACCTTGTGCTTATTCGAGGAAAAGACGGGCATAAATGACTCTTTGAAATAAGCAGACAATTCGACTACTAAGCTCAAATAGTGAGCAGATAATCTGCGATGAGCGGATCAATTCTGAGATATTGGGATTTTCAAAGAATGTCAAGTAGATTATCGGGTAATTGTGAAGTGTTTACGAAAAATTGAAGTTGTAGAGCTAGGGATCTTTGGATAGAGGTAAGAAAGGTTACTAGTTAGAAGCAAACTCATCGCTTCCCATCACGAATGAAGAGTCAAGTGTAATCGGAGAATGGTATTGAATGATTCAAAAGAAAAGAAAAGCATGTGTCGGGATTGAACAAAGGAATTGATGAGCAAAGAAATTGAGCGATTGAGCTCGACATTCTAGTAAGTATATGAGAAAAGTGAAATTGAATAACTATGTGTATAGAATGAAGTGATTATGGATTCAAGTCTTGATAGGTGTTAATGTTCAATAGGAAAAAAAAAGCTTGATTATGATCGTATTACGAGTTACGATTTTCTTGTGGGATATATCGCTACCGCATGAGGGCTAACAAGAGTCAAAGACCACAATGAATTTGAGGCTGTGTTGAGTGAAACAAAGGAAAGTGACATAGGAAAACAACATGAGTTAGCTAAAGTGGATCGGGATCGGATAAGTGAAGCAGAATAAAATGCATATCCGAGATAGAGTCGTGAACACTATAAAAGCGTTGAATTGTCTAAGGAGAATTGAATTTGAATAGAGAGTTGGTGGGATATAAAGAATGACCGCATTAGGTAAAGTATCATTGGTTATAGTGAAATGGAACTAAATGTCATTGTATTGGTACCAAATGAATGTGAGGATGAGATAAAGGAGGTTATGATCGTATCACCTTGAAAGGATGTCGGAATACGTATTAGTCTGCATGTTACTAGAGAAAAGTATTGAATTGATAACGGATTGAAATAAGGAATTGAGTCATAGCATCGGAACCAAAGTTAATGGCTACTCCGAAATAGCAAGTGAAATAGTATGATAGTAAGGTCACCAATCGACAAACCTTGTTAACCGTCTATTGTGATGAGTGTTAATGAATTGGCTAAATAAGGGACTAGACAACCGATCGAGTGTAGTTCTTGTGACCTTCGGAAAATGAATCATTGAGTGGAAAAGTATATGGAATTTGTATCGACATTTGAAATTGTCATAATGAATCGTTATTTGGGAATTTCGAGGACGAAATTTTTATAAGGAGGGAGAATTGTAACATCTCACCCCCTTTGGAAGGGTAGAATAGTAAATTGGTATAGGATGTGCTAGATTGGGATTTCATGGGAATTTGCTCATGCATAATAGGATTGCTACATAGTCACAATTGTGCACATGAACTTCTTGTGCATGCATACATGATATTCGGTTTGCGTGCCTCGAGACATTTTATTGGGATTAACGTGGTTAATGGGTTTGAAAAATTATTCGAGCGCGCCATAAATTGTTTTCTATTTTAAGGGTTTTAGGAATTTTTCGAAATTTTGGAGAAAATTTCTGATAGGAAAAAATCGTCAGCTTACGAACCGATTGATTTTGGTAGCTCAAATTTCTATCCAATGGCACTACAATATTGGGTATATTATTTTGAAATTAAAATTAGGGTCATTGGACTAGAATGGGTCAAATTGTAGTAGGATTACTAAATCATATCCCTAATTTGTCTTTTAGCCATTTTTGTCTCTCTCCTCACCAACTTGACACTTGTCCTATTGATTTAATGAGTTTTGTCTTGTTCCTAACAATTTAAGTTGGCAACTTCAAGGAGAAAAGGAGGAAAAAGATGAATTTAGTGCTTATGGCTCTCATCATCCGAAAACCTATTTTTAGTTCCTCCTCCCCATCGATTTTTTCTTTTGGTTCTAGCTTCTCTTCTACCTTTTAAACACTTCCTCTCATGCATGCAAGCTCAACCCTCTTCCCCTTTTGCAAGTGATGATGTCGTGTATGTGTAGGAGAAACTAGGAAATTGTGAGAGTTGGAGAATTGAGGAGATGGAAGCTTTGACTATGTAAGGTTTATGATAAGCTTTCATTATATATTTCATGAATCATGGTTATTAGATGTATTTAAAGGGGGTTATTGTTTACTAATCATGGGTTATGATGGTTAAATGTTATGAAAATGATAGTTTGAATTGTTGTGTTATGTTTGAATATGATTTGAGGAAGTTAGCATGAAAGATGTGTTGTAACTTGGTTTAACTTGCTTTTGGATGATTCTTGATGATTTTCTTACATGAAAATGATTGTGTATGGTGCTTCCAAGTTGAGGTAGTATTTCCTAGTGAATGTATGCATGACCTAGGGACTGATTTCTTGTTCATTTGGTATGCTTAGTGAAGTAGAATTGGACTTGGCATGATAGGAAGTGAATGGAGAAGTAAAGCTGGAAAATTTGTTTTTGACCTACTGTACTGTTTTGGGAATAACTTATTGTGTGGTTATGCAAATGAGTTGAGGTTTGTGCCCAATGAAACTTTGGTTTGTTGGCTACATTTTTGTGTGAAATAGGTGTTGTCAAATTGTAACTCTAAGAGGTTGAAATTTGGCTTGGAAAGTTACTGTTTTGACTTAGGTGAACAGTATCCGGATTTATAACCTGATTGTTTTGATGATTTTTCTAAATTAATTGAGAGGGAATTATTGTCAATAGTCTTCATGAGAGTTGAAGCCTATATTGTTAGCTTTCCATTTCCACTGATTTTTCAATTTTTCGATCTGTATATTGGGAGATATCCACTGTGGAATATTGACTGATTGTGAGCAATTGGTGAAACTTAGCTATCAGTGTAGGTATTGTGACCATTCTGATTGGAAGCAATTTTAGTAATTTGTGTGAATTGAATTGGCTTAGGTGATCTTCTGAAGAGTTGTAGAGGAAACAATTATCTTGAAAATGGTATATAGCATGCTATTTTTAGATAACAGAATTGGGACTTATGAATTTTCAAAGATTGGATTGAAGTTAGGTCATGAACTGCTGAACAGGGCAGTAACTTGCAGGACTGTTTTAAATTTGTTAATGATGGAATTTGATTCTGAGCCCTTTATGAGAAGTGTAGTACTGTGTTTTATCTTTTATGGGTATAAAGTATGCAATTTTCGACTTTTGAACAAGCAGTTATACTGCTTGAAAAATTACTATCAATTTGAGTACTTTCAGGGCAGTAGCATTCACTGAATTGTTTGACCTAATTAGCCATTGAATTTGAATCTAGACTGTTCATGAAAGTTGTAGAGCACATTGTGGTCTTCCTGAGCATATTTATTGTGTAATTTTGACTGAAGAGAATAAAGGTTACTGAATTTGTAAAGTACAGCACTGTTTTGAGAGGTGTTGAGTAGGCAGTAGCTTTGACTGGATTTTTGTCACCCTTAGGGTGAAATTGATTTTGTGCTCTACATAAAACTTGTAGAGTTTTCTTAATCTTTCCAACGACATATGGTTTGTAATTTTCTGAATTGTGTGGGAAAAGTTATGAATGATTGAAGTTCGGTTTGGAAAAGAAAAGAAGGAGAAGGTATTTGGAATCTCGCCCATCGTGAGGCGACGACTTGAGGGCGAGGCGAAGCTGAAATCTCGCCCTTGAGGCGAGGCGAGGCGACCTGAAAGCTCGCCTCTCGCGAGGGCGACCACTCGCCCTCGCGAGACGAGGTAAGTGGCCAGACTCGCGAGGGCGACAGCTTGCCCTCGCGAGCCACAGAGGGGATTTTTGTTTTAATTTTGGATTTCTGATTTCTTTGATGTATAACTTTTTCGTCCGACATCCGATTGACCTGATTCTTGAGGCATCGGATTCGTAGAATATTTAATTTCATTTTGTGAGAAATTGGGAATTTTTGGACGGAAAATTGACGTGGCCCCGGGTAACGGAGCCTTTTATCACTGTTTTGTTTAATTGGGGACCTATAGAGGTCCGAATTGCGCACCGTCAGCGCCAATAGGTTTCTAATTTTTAGACGGATTTTTTTTTATGGGAAAATTTTGGATTAGGGCTGGGAATATCATGAACATGCATTGTCCTTATTCTATATTTGTGCATAAATGAGAATTCTTATTCAAAGTGATTAATGTGTGCATATGGCATAAATTGGTAGTGCAGGATAAATGTCCGCTTTCGGGCATTTCGTAAATTGGAAACCAATGCAAATCTGGAAGTCTTGTGAGTAGACCTAGATGGTCTTATTTATTGGTTATTTGCTTTTGTTATATGTTGAATGAGTATTGATTTATTTTATTAATTGTGATTAAATATGGGTTCAGATGGGAGGTCCGGTGAGTAATTAAGTATTTGGAATTGCGTTATTGAAGTGCTCCTTGAATGTGAATGGGATGACCTAAGTGTATATATTGAGATTGTTAAAATGTCTTGCATGCATAATTGCACATAAATGAAATGTGACTTCTTAATTGATGTCGAATGGGACTACGGTCCGATGATAGTAACTATGATTGGTCGAGTGCATGCAAATATGCATAAGACATTCCTTGCATGAATTTATGAAAGATAATGAGAGTTGTGACGAGTAGTCAACAATGAGTAAAGAGCTTCATGCTCGACATCTGATTGAGCCTCGAGCTCAACGACAATGAGCCCTTTATGGGACGATTTACAATGAGCCCTTTATGGGACGGTTTACAATGAGCCCTTTATGGGGACGATTCACAATGAGCCCTATATGGGACAGTTTCAATGAGCCCGATATCTATTGGAGTGCGGGACAGTTTAGACACTCGGTCACAACAAAGTAATTAAATGGAAAGTGGGTTTCATGCACATATGCATAACATGATTGATTTGATTATGCGGAATGTGATTGGTTGAATTACTTGTATTGAATGGGACCGCAACATTGTATTGAATGGGAATGTGACATTGTGTGTTGAATGGGAATGATAAACTTGATTGAATGATCAATTTGATTATATTGAAGATGACATTGTATCGACATAATGAAAATATGAAAGCGTATGTGAATGTGAGGTATGATAGGAATATGACATGTGACTTAATGGAAAATGAAAGTATGTGTTATATGTTATGTGATTGGATGGACCATCGATGATGGTCACTCACCGAGTTATAAAACTCACCCAAAATTTGCATCTATTTTCAGGTCTTGAAGAATACCCCGTTTGACACGGAGTATGTCTCTTGTAGGCGAGATAAAGGATAGAGGTCGGGATCAGTCCGTTCCGCATTAGTGTCTTATCAAATTGTGTTCCGCAATCAACGTATAACAATGCTTTATATTTCTACCGAGCCCATATTGGTTTTAATGTTTTACTCGTTGGTGATTGTAAATTATTCTCGGATGACCGTAATAATCAAACCGGTTTATTATGAACATGGGTGTTAGTTACTTACTTTTTTTGCCGCTTAACGTGGAATCAATGGCTTCCAAAAAAAAAAGTATACTGAGTTTTAATCAACTGATGTAGTACGCCACCCTCGCGGGGCACGGACTCGGATATCACCAACGATATCGGGTTCGGGTCACTCGGGAGTGGGGTGTTACAGAAGTGGTGAATCCTCTATTGGCTACTCAATTACCTTCGAATACCTCAAGCTGTACCCAATCACCACCCTATGAGCGACCTCTGTAAGGCAACAAGGAATGGAGTCAAAGCACAGAATCAGTATCCAAGATATCCTTGAGCACTTCAAGTCTAAGGATACTTGCACCATTGCCATGATGAGATTATCACTGACATTAGAATAGGACATCCATGTGATGATCTCATAGCAGGTCATCCAATGTACTTACTACCTCTAGTAGGCATCCACATCTCAACCCTAAATATCTCATATTTACAGTTTCTGAGATCCACTGCTTGACCAAATCAAGGAGTTTGAGATGTGCTAGTCTTTCCAGACACCGATGTCGATCTCGGTAATCCTATGACTAGGGATAATTTAGATACTGACATAATTGCACATGATAGGAATCTCAGTAGTATGATCACATCATAATTTCCTTCATGCTATGTCATATATCATGGACTTCATTAATTTGCTTATTGATCAATATCGGTTCATAAATAATGAGCAAAGAACGTAATGAAATATGCCTTTCTTTATTTATTCATAAAGACTGTACACAAATTTGTACAAAATGCGCTAAAGGCGATTGCCTTTAGGGCACTACTCTAACACTAAATGCAAACAATTTCTCAGTCAATCCACATTCAAATAAAATTCATAAGGCTTTAATAATCAAAACGTGAAAATTGAATTATAACTCTTTCCAAACTAGATTTCGGGTCAACTTTTCCATGATCGTTATGATCAGAGAAATGAAGACATTTGGTAACACTTCCTTCCATAAAAATTTTCTTCATTTTCTTAAGTTTCTAATGACACCAAACTCATTCCATTTGGTTCAGAAACATGGAAGTTATACCCCAAACATGTAGGGACTAGCCTTATGCTGAAATTATAATCTATACTCAACTTCCATAGAAAATTTGAGATCTTTAGTGACTGATTCAAAACTTCCTTTCTTCATAAAACTTGTAGCCCTGTGTCTCTAGTTTACAAAGAATTAAAAATCATCTCATTTGGACATCTGTAGCAAAAGTTATGCCCAAAATACCTAAGGATGTCTGTGCTGGAAAACAGAAGCTCGCCGCGGCGAGGGCAAAAGTTCGTCGCGACGAACATGCCCAGAAACCTCTCGAAACCTTGTTTTGAAACATTCTTCACCTATATACTTCCTATATTTCAAATAAAACTCATATTAACCCTAAATTATCATTCCTACTTCATTTCTAAACTCATTCCAATCCAAACTCAGTCACAAACACAATATAATCATCAAACCTAGAAGATTACAACATAATCATACACCATACAACAATAACATCCTACACACATTCAACCCCAATTTTCACTCCTAACTATCCCTAAATAAGGTTCATTCATCCAATTAATGCTTATACTTACTTGGAGAAGCTTCAAGTTCTTCAATTTCTCCAAAACCCTAGCTTGGCTTTCCTCCCTTCTTCTTTTCTCCTCGCACCCACGACACTCTCTTCTCATACAAGACAAAATCACTTCTTCTTCTAATTCACACATTTAGTAGTACCACATAATTTTCATACCAATCCAAAGAATCAATTCAAATGCACATGGAATGTGTATGAAAATTATGTGGTACTACTAAATGTGTTTTGATGAGATAATTGTGCGTAGCTGTGTTATGTATATGTATATGCATGAATTGGGTGAACCATCGATGATGGTTTCTCATTGAGTTCGCAAACTCACCCAAAATTGCAAATTATTTTTCAGGACCGAGAGAGTAGACCTATAGCTCCAGAGGGACTTTTCCTGCCGTGTAGATTGAGTTGGCAAGAGAAGTCATGGCACATGAATTCGGTCATTTGGCACTTTTGAGGGATGACCTGGTGGCCTTTTGTTTGATTTTCTTTTGGAGTATTATACAGAACACACGGTTGTGTAAATTTACTGCTTTGAGGTTATGAAATGAGAATTTATGGTTTCAAAATTAGTGGATTTCATATTAATTCTTTATGATTTTGATGCCATGTGGAGTGTTAGTGGTTGTTAAATGGCGCACCCTTATCGTAGGGTGTGTGTCGGAATGACCTGGCGTCGATACATATCCTATGGTATGGGGGTGCTACATTAGGTGGTATCAAAGCATGGTTTGGCATCTGTTGGGACTAGTACATAATTAGGCTTGAATTATTGTGAGAAATGCATAAACTGATCAGAGTTCTTGTTTTGTTTTAGGTCATCCGTATTTGGTGATCAGATTGATCAACCAGTTGACCAGGGATCTGTTGGAGCTAGTAGAGAGTCCTCGGTGCCTCGATCTGAGGAGATACCTCCTAGACTCCCGTGAGGCGGGAGAGGAGATACGATTCTTCTGCGTGGCGAGAACATGAACTTCATGGCGATCTGATGACCCGGCGAGGTGAGGATGGTTGGAAGGACCGAGAGAGTCCTTGATCGGATGGATTGAACTCGATGATGAGTTCGACACGCAGATATCTCTTCCGCAGGCCCCGCTTATACATGGTGGAAGGCTGTTAAGGCGGTACCACGGACCTTGCTTCTTGACATGGGCATATTTTACGAGGGCTTTTAGAGACAATTATATGCCCAAGGTGTATCTGGAAATGAAGATGCAGGAGTTTTTGGAGCTGAGATAGGGTAGGATGACATGTCGAGTACGAGGTTAGGTTTAATGAGTTGATGGGATATCTTTGCTCATCGTGGTTTCCACCGAGGCGATAGTGCCGGAGGTTTGAGATGGGGCTGAATCTGGAGATCCGTGCAGGATTGGCCCGATCTGATATGGGCTCCTTTATAGAGTTGAGAGCTGCTGTTGTGAGAGTGGAGCAGATTGTGAGGCAGAGACAGGCAGAGATGGGTCAAGGGTCTAGAGGAAGAGAGTTAGTGATAGTCAGGGCAGCTCTGGTAGGAGTTTTAGAAAGCGTCGAGGCGGGGCCTTCAGATCTTGAGGAGGATCCGAGATAATCGGGTTTTGACAGAGAAGGAGATTTGTCTGGTGGCGATGGCGATGGTAGTGGGAGAGGTTTTGGTGATTCCCCATTTTGTGAGCACTGTGAGAAGAGGCACTTTGGAGAGTGTTGGCGATTGACTGGAGCTTGCCTTAAATGCGGCTCCATGGATCATCAAATTTGGGATTACCCAGTACATTGGGAGCTCGATCTGCTTGGTAGTGGCCGAGTAGGAGTAGTACTCTGATCTGTGAGTAGAGTGGGTGGATCCGGCGTGGATCGATCTGAGAGGGGTGAGGTAGAGGCCGAGGTGAGTGAGGATCCTTTAGGCGGGTGAGGTGGGGTGTCGACCACGTCCTGGCCGAGTATATGCCATGACGAGGGGAGGCCCAGATTCCCCGATGTCGTGGTGGTATGCTCCTTATTTACGATTTTGAGGCATTTGCATTCTTTGGATCTGGATCCACATTCTTTATTGCACCTCATATGGCATGTAGATTGCATGGGGATCGGGAGATGTTCTTGTATGGGCTAGAGGTGAGTACACCTTTAGGTACTACTCTTGCATTGGGAGAGGTCTGCAGGGATGCTCGATCCAGATTGATCAGCGGTGTTGAGGCGGACCTTATAGTGTTGCCTCGAGAGAGATCGATGTGATTACGGGATGGATGCCGACGCCCATAGGGCTATTATGGATTGCTATACCAAGGAGGTTGTTTAGAGTCTCTGGTCGACTAGAGCGGTGTTTAGAGGAGATAGTCAGCGATACCGGCCGGATGATCTCTTTCCTTAGTGCCCCGAGATTGATGCGAGGGAGGTGTGAGGCATATCTGGCTCATGTGGTTGACACGAGTTGAGCGGAGGCTTGGGATATTCCGTGGTTAGGGAATTTCGGATGTGTTTCTGATGAGTTCTGGGTTTGTCACGGATCGGAGGCGAGTTCACTATTGACCTCGTTCAGTCTCGCTCCTATATCTATACCTCCATATAGGATGGCTTTGGAACCGAGGGAGCTTAAGGCTCGATTCACGAGGAGTTGTTGGAGAAGGGCTTTATCGGACCTAGTGTTTCACCATGGGAGCTCCGGTTTTGTTTGTGAAGAAAAGGATGGGACTTTGAGGTTGTGCATCGATTACTGAGCGGTTGAATCGGGTGTGATGAAGAATAAGTATCCACCGCCTAGGATCGATGACTTATTTGATCGATTCTGAGGGCTCGGTGTTCACTAAGTTGGATCCGAGGTCGTGGTACTATCGATTGAAGATTGCGAGGCCGATGTGCCTAAGAGTGCCTTCGAGGGCAGTGCGGGCATTTTGAGTTTTAGTGATGCCGTTTGGGTTGACTAATGCCCGGCACCTTCATGGCCTTGATGAATAAGGTATTTCAGCCCTACTGGATCGGTTTGTTATTGTGTTTATTGATGACATTTTAGTGTATTCGAGGAACGATGGGAGCATAGTGAGCATTTGAGGATTGTGTTGCAGACCATGAGGAGAGATAGTTGTATGCCAAATTGATAAATGTGAATTTTATTTGGATCGAGTGATATTTTGGGACATATAGTAGTGGAGAGGTATTGGTGGATCCGAGTAAGGTGGAGGCGATCTTTGAAGTGGGAAGCTCCTAGGAATGTTTGAGATTGGAGTTTCCTCGGATTGGCGGTTATTACGGAGGTTTGTCGAGGGTTTTCATTGATCTCGGCCCTCGACAAAACTTCGAGGAAGAATGTGCCATTCGGATGGGTGAGGAGTGTCGGAAGAGCTTTGAGGAGTGAAACATCGGTTGACTCATTGCACCGGTGTTGGCTATTCCATCAGGATTGGAGGATTTGAGGTATCTGATGATGCATCGCATCGAGGATTGGGGTGTGTTACGATGCGACGCAGAGAGTCATTGCCTATGCCTCGAGATACCGAGGTCTCACGAGGTAAACTATCCACATTCATGATTTGGAGTTAGCTGCAGTAGTGTTTTCTTTGAAGATTTGGAGACATTACCGTATGGTGAGACTTTCCAGATCTTCACCGACCATAAGAGTTTGAGATATTCTTGAGCGAGAGAGTTGAATTTGAGATGAGGAGATGGCTTGAGTTGTTGAAGGACTATGACTGTACTATCGAGTATCACCACAGGAAAGCTAATGTGGTGGCGGATGCTCGGTAGGAAGTCACATACTAGTCTGACTCAGATTCGTGCAATGAGGTTGCCTAATTTGATTGATTGAGGGCTTTGAATGTTCGGATGACTCTGGGCGGGATGGAGTCTTATTGGCTACTTTGACAATGAGACCGATGCTCTTGGACAGATCGGAGAGTTCGGGACAAGGATCTGTTATGGTGAGACCGATTGAGAAGGTAAAAGCGATTCGAGTTCTAAGTTTGATGTGAGAGATGAGACTTTGTGGTTGAGACAGAGGCTTTGTGTGCTGATGTGGATGACTTGAGAGAGAGATATTGGAGGAGGCTCATATGGCCACATATGCTATGCACTGGTACTACCAAGATGTATAACACTCTTAAGCAACATTTCGGTGGCTGGCATGAAAAAAGCAAGTAGCGGAGTATGTATCTAGATGTTTGGCGTGCCCGGCGAGTTAAGGGTGAGCACCGGGCTCGATGAGGGAAGCTTCATTCGTTGCCCATTCCGGGTGGAAATGGGGCAATTACCATAGATTTCATTATGGGTTTGCCTAGGGCCGAGGCGACATGATGCTATCTCGGGTCATAGTGGATCGATTGACTAAATCGGCTCATTTCTTGCCAGAAGGAGAACAATACCATGGATCAGTTGGCCCGAAGTATGTGGCGGAGATAGTGAGGCTGCATGGGGTCCCAAATGTCGATAGTGTCGGATGAGGATCCCAGATTTACTTGAGGTTACGGCGAGTTTGCGATGCGCTATGGGTACTAAGCTGAACTTGATCTGACGTTTCATCCTCGAACATATACGGGCAGTGAGAGGGCGATTAAGGCTGTTGAGGATATGCTTGGGCATGTGTATTGGAGTTCAGAGGAGCATGGGATCGATGTTTAGCTCGATTGAGTTTGCATACAACAATCATTATCATAGTAGCATCGGATGGCACCATATGAGGCAATTGTATGGGCGATGTAGATCACCTTTGTATTGGGATGAAGAGGTGTGAGGATGATTGAGGTCTGAGCTGATTCAGGATACCGTAGATAAGGTGGCCCGATTCGAGTCGCATCAAAGCGGCTCGGGATAAATGTAAGAGCTATGTGGATCAGCATAGGAGGGACATTGCGTACAATGTAGGCGATAGAGTGTTCTTACGGGTGTCACCGTGGCGTGGTGTACTGAGATTTGGAAAAAAGGGTAAGTTAAGCCCTAGGTACATTGGTCCATATGAGATCACTGAGAGGATAGGACCTTTGGCCTACAGGCTAGCTTTACCGAGTGAGATGTCTCAGTTGCATGACGTCTTCCATATGAGTATGCTCCGTAGATATCGGTCAGATCCGACACATGCGATACCGGCTCAGGAGATTGAGGTCTCTAGTAATCTGAGTTATATAGAGGAGCCGATATAGATTGTCGGGACACAGGTCTCTAGAATCAGAGAGGAATGGAATTTATAATGTACTATTCTGTTTTAATGAGATTTGAGTAGGCTGTAGTACATTATAAATTCCATTCCTCTCTGATTCTTCAGCCAAAAATTACCACATAAATATGCTCAATAAGTTCACAATGTCATCTACAACTTTCATGAACAACCCAAAATCAAATTCCATAACTAACTAGGTCACACAATTCAACAAAGAATCAGTCTACTGAAATCAACTAATCTGGACAGTGATGTTTCAAACAGTAATTATCTTAGCACAAATGTCACAAAAATCATTACCTTATATCCCTGAAAATATAAGATCTCAAACTTCAATTTTCATGAAGAACACAAACTCCAATTCGATTTTTAACAATTTCAAAACTGTTATGGAAGTTACTGCCATTATCAGCAATTCACAACCTAATGCAGGGTCAGTTTTTACAAAATCATAACTCCCAACTCTGACCTCTAAAAATTACACACCATAAATCATTTTCAAGATAATGTCTTCCTCTAAAACTTTGCAGAAGATCACTCACACCAATTCAGTCCACAAAAATTACTAAAATTGCTCCCAAGCAGAAAGCTCACAAAATCAACACTTTAACTAGGTTTCTCCAAAAAGCATAAAACCAATCAATAGTAATCAGTTCATATCTCCCAATATACAACTCGAAAATTAGCAAGATCAGTGGAAATGGAAAGCTAACTCAATATGCCTCAACTTTCATAAAGACCATTTTTCCTAGTTCCATACCAATTAATTTAGAAAAATCAACAAAGTAATCAGGTCATAACTGCGGGTACTGTTCACAGACAATAAAAAAGTAACTTTCCATGCAAAATTTCGCCCTTCTAGCATTACAATTTAACAACACCTATTTCACACAAAATTGTAGCCAACATCCCAAAGTTTAATTGGGAACAAACTTCACCTCATTTTCACACCTACACAATAAGTTATGATCAAAACATTCCAACAGGTCAAACACCAATTTTCCAGATTTCAACATTACCCTAACTCCTATCACTTCTAACATCAATAACACATCACTAAGCATCCATTCCTACCTCTAATTCAACCACAAATTCATCACAACATACACTTCTATAATGACACAAAAATTGGCAGCACCTACACAAATGATCTTCCTAAGTTTTCCATTCATCTAACCTTACAAACTCAATCCAAAACCAAGCTAAAATCAATAAAAAGTATAGTCATTCATTCATCCATAACTAAGTATACATTTAAACCCATTCAAACCTTCTACTATGATGATCAAGTAAATTTATAAAGGATCTCCATGCATGCTTCTAACTACCAAAAGCATAAAACAAACATCAATACTTACCAATCAAGTTGCAAACTCTTGATTCTCCAACACTTTACAACTCTCCAAAACTTCCTAACTTACTTCACCCACGGCTATCATTTGAGCATACACACAATTCAACATCTTCACTAGGTTTAAGCTAGCTTTACATGAGAAGGAAGAAGGAGCAAGCCAAAGAACAAGAATCTATCTTGTAAGAAGAAGCCACCAACGAAGAAAGAAGAGACATTCACGAGGAAGGGAAAAATAAGGTTTCGGATGAGAGGAGATCAAGTCTTCCAAAATGAATGTGTTTTTAACTTTAACAAGAAGAAAAATCGGGGATGAGGGATAAAGAAGAAGACAAATGCATTAAATATGCTAGGACACTTGGCTATTCAAAATGAGAAAAGACAAAAAAAAACTAGTTAATCTTAGTTAATTAAGCACTAATCCTAATTAAACACTAATCATGGCACTAAAATAATTCCCTAACACCATTTAGCCAATAATCTAATGCCATTAGGCAATCCTTCTCAGTACAAAAAGGCTCACTCAGCCAGTCAGTTGGAATTTTTCGGTCCGGGCAAGAACCCCGAAAAATTCCAGAAAAATTTTCATAAATCCCTAAAAATGTAAAACAATTTATGGCGCACTCCAAAAAAATTTCAAATACAATTATCCCATAAATTTCACAAAAGATCTCAATTAGACACTTATGCCGGAAATGTCATGAATGCATGTATACCATGTGCATGTGCAAAACAATCATCAGTTATAGAGGCTATATGATGTATGTTCATGCCGAGTTATAATCCAAGTCTCCTAACCCGTCCCAAATTACCAATAAACCCTTCCTATGGGAGATGGGATGTTACAGTAACAATTATGTTTTCATGTAATTATTAAGGTTTTGAAGTTCCAAATGTAATGTGTATTGTAAAAGTTTCCATATATATGGATGTATGGTTGTATGTTTGATAATGTTATAAGCAAACATTATGAGTTGGAAATGAGGTAATGGTTAAGAGTTAGGTTAAAATGTTTGGGATGCCTATATTGTGATGTTGCCTTTGAGATTGGTGTTGAGATGTTTGTAGTTGGATGCTGTGAGAAATTGGAAGATAGAAGTGATTTTGTGTAGGTATGAAGTTTGGTTGGAAAGATTTGGCTAGAGCATTTTTAGGGGAAGTGCTGTCCATTTTTTTTTAAAAAAAAGGGCAGCCACCTTGCTTAGGGTTTTAGGGCATGTTAGAGTAAGAATTGGAGTGAGAGGTATTTCTTAAAGTTTGTAGAGCTTGTCAAGATCTTTAAAACGGTATAAAATAGGTTGAATTCCGACTTAGGATGAAAAAGTTATGGGCGTTGGAAAATTTCTGATCACTATTCATTTGGTCATTTTCACTATTCAGTTGGTGATTAGCTAAACAACAACTTTAATCAAATCTTTACTTCTTTTAATGATTGAAATGACTTTTGTTTTCTTCATGAAATGAACAATAACTCTTCACAATTCGAACTTGGGGTGAAAGGTTATAAAAGTGTAAAATAAATTGATTTTTAAAGCAAATATATTATCTTTTCTTATTTTCCTTGATTCTTATCCATTTGACCTCCAATTTGTGTGAAATTTGAAGTCTTGATTAAGTAGTAACATTTTCTATTCCTTTTTGGTAAAATGAGAGTGTCGGGTCTTCGTTGGACTTTATGGCCAATGTGTGTCGGTTTTGTGCGAAATTGCGTTTTGTGAGATATAAAGATCCGATTGAGGCGTTTTCTGTTTTCATTTGACCTAGCGGCATGGGATTTTGGATTAGCTTAGGCATAAGAGTAATTATGGGCCCTAAGCAGATCAAATTTTATTGGAGAATAATTAGAGTAAATTTATCAAGGTTTATTCAGATGACTTGCACTTAAGTTCAATTCGAGGTTTCTTTCGTGGTGAGGAATCCCTTCCTCGTGGGATACGCGTTCAGATGTCACGCAGGACATCCGACACGTGTCGCACCAGGGAGGGGTTCCAACACTTATGGTATCAGAGCTTTCGGTTTAGATTCGGGTAGACGGGGAACTTTAGTGTTTTCATGATTTTTATTAAACTTACATGATTTGTGTTCTTTTGCATTGTTTTAATTGATTTTACATGCCTACATGGTGATTTCGACTAAATGATGATTTTAGATGATTGTAACTTGAGTGTGGCACGATACTTTTTGAATTAAAGTTTTTCACTGGTTTTATTTTGAAGGAGTAAATATGCCACCTCGGCGTAGATCCCGTGGAACTCGTTCTCGCTCTAGTTCCCGCCAGGGGAGTACAGATGAGTCGCATGTCCCACAAGATGCGGGGACACACTCAGCTCCTGGCTCAGAGGCACCTAGTGTGCAACCTGAGGAGCAACCTCCTCCTCCTCTGCTATACTGCGATGGATCCATGCTTTTTCTAGGCTTTGCCCAAAGCTTTCACCTTAGCCATGGGGCGGGGATCTCGAGTGCGGTGCCGCTCCGATGATTGGTAGGCGGTATGACAAATTCTAAGTATGGGCGGTGGACTTTCATGGTACCACAAACTCGAGAAGCGAAGCTTGGATGAAAAGAGCAGAAAGGGTCTAGTGCAGATGAAATGCACAGATGAGGAGAAGCTTGAGTATGCAGTGAGTCTATTGCAGGGGAATGCTCTTCACTGGTGGGAGTCGGTGCCACAGAGTTAGGCTGTACCTCCCGTGTTATCATGGAGGGATTATGGAGAATTATTCAGGAAAAAGTACTTCTCCCGGGTTTATATGCAAGAAAAGGCCAGAGAGTTTATGAATTTGGCTCAGAGAGAGCTGTCTGTTAGTGAGTATGAGTTGAGATTCACCCAACTGTCTCGATATGCAGCATATATGGTGGCTAATGAAGAAGACAAGTGCAGGAAGTTTGAAGGAGGCCTCCACCTGGGAATCAGAGAGAAGGTAGTGATTCATAATTTCTCTGATTATCAGCAGCTGGTGGATGCGACACTCCAGGCAAAAAAACTGGAGAACATCGAGACGAGGAGGTGGCGAGAAAAGAAAGAAGAGAGTTTCCTAGAGAGGGGTAGTGTTGAGGCGACTTTCGGGGTGAGAAGAGTTTTGTGTGTGAGTCGGGAGGCGAGAGTGCCCCTCAGCAGATCGTGCAATTCAGAGCAGAAGTCAGGCCTCCTCGGTGGGAGAACAAGAGATGTAGAGAAGAAGAACCCGACCCTCTATGTGAGCATTCAGGGGAACCCCATCGAGGTGAATGTCGTAAATTGTCAGGTGCTTGCTTCAAGTGTGGAGAGAAGAGACACAGGATTAGAGACTGTCCTCTGTGGGCCGAGGCGGGATCTCGATCCTGAGCTCAAAGAGAATGGAGCAGTGGGGACGAGACCGGTTTACAGGTGGGCGATTACAGGTCGATGAAGAAGTCCATTCCTCGGGGAGACCGAGAGGCAACCTGAGCTCGGTGTTTGCTATGACTCGAGAGGAGGCTGCACTGTCTGAGGAGGTTATTCTTGGTATGGCTCGGCTTTTTCATTCTGATGTTTATATTCTCTTTGATTCTGGTTCCACCCATTCCTTTGTCTCTGCTAGTGTGTTATTGCCCGGTATGCAGTCAGTTCTTTTGGATGAGTTTCTGTTTGTTAGTACTCCGTTAGGGAGGACTATTATCGTGAGCCGGATCTTTCGAGATTGTGAGCTTGTGATTGATGGATCTAGTTTGGTAGTGGATCTGCTACCTCTAGATCTGAAGGGGTTAGATGTGATCGTCGGAATGGACGTGATGGAGAAGTATAAAGTTAATTTGGATTGTGGTAAAAGGAAGTGGAATTTGATCTAGGTGAGGTCGAAAGTAGTTTTCGGAGGAGGCGAAGTTGACACCGCCACGGCTTGTTTGACTTTGTTCACGATAGGTGATGGGAAGAGGCTGTGAAGCCTTCTTGACATGTGTTCTGGATACCAGTGTGAAGAAGAGTAAGGTGGAGGATATTCCCATTGTGAGGGAATTTCCTGATGTGTTTCCTGAGGAGTTATCCGGTTTGCCACCGGAGAGGGAGATTGAGTTTGCCATTGATTTGGCTCCCGGGACAGCTTCTATTTTGATTCCACCTTACAGGATGGCTCCAGCTGAGCTGAAGGAGCTAAAAGAGCAATTGGAGGATTTATTAGAGAAGGGATTCATTAGGCCGAGTTTCTCACCCTGGGGAGCGCCGGTCTTGTTTGTTAGAAAGAAAGATGGAACTTGGAGAATGTGCATTGACTACAGGAGGCTAAATAAGGTGACAGTGAAAAACAAGTATCCATTGCCCCGAATAGATGACTTGTTTGATCAGTTGCAAGGAGCAACGGTCTTCTCCAAGATTGATCTCAGATCTGGCTACCATCAACTCAGGATTAAGGAGTCTGATGTGAGCAAAACAGCCTTCAGGACTCGGTATGGCCACTATGAGTTTTTGGTTATGCCATTTGGACTGACCAATGCTCCTGCTGCTTTTATGGATTTGATGAACAGGGTCTTTAAGGACTTTTTGGATCAGTTTGTTATCGTGTTTATCGATGACATTCTGGTGTATTCCAGGAGTGAGGGAGATCATGAGAAGCACTTGAGGATTGTATTGCAGAGGCTGAGGGAGAGAGAATTGTATGACAAATTCATGAAATGTGAATTTTGGCTGCGTGAGGTGGTTTTTCTTGGTCATATCGTTTCTGAGAATGGGGTGCATGTAGACCCAAAGAAAGTTGAAGCTGTAGTAAATTGGCACGCTCCGACGACAGTGAAAGAGGTGAGGAGCTTTACGGGTTTATTTGGTTACTATAGGAGATTTGTGGAGGATTTTCCTTGATTCTTCTTGCTTTGACTAAGTTGTTAAGGAAAAATCAGAAATTTATGCAGAGTGATGAATGCGGAAAAGTTTTGAGGAGTGAAGCACGATTGACTAGTGCTCGATTCTAGCTTTGCCCACAGGAGATGGGAGTTTTTCTGTGTATAGTGATGCTTCCAGAAAGGGGTTAGGATGTGTGCTTATGCAGGAAGATAAGGTGATAGCATATGCCTCACGATAGCTAAAGCCTTATGAGATGAATTATCCGACCCATGATATGGAATTAGCAGCAGTGATCTTTGCTTTGAAGATCTGGAGACATTATTTGTATGGAGTGCAAACCAGAATCTTCACAGATCACAAGAGTCTCAAATATCTGTTGAGTCAGAAGGAGTTGAATTTGAGACAAAGGCGATGGATTGAGCTGCTCAAGGATTATGACCTGTTGATCGAGTATCATCCAGGTAAGGCACATGTTATTGCAGATGCCTTGAGCAGGAAGTCTTCCATAGCATATGTTCAGACAATATATCTGCCGCTATTGGAAGAGATGGCTAAGCTTAGGATCAGTTTGACGCAGGAAGAGTCTGATTGCATGATTGCTACCTTCAGGGTAAGACCGATCCTCAGAGAGAAAGTGAAAGAGTTACAGGGTCAGGATCCCGAGTTGAGTAAGCTGCGGGAAGAGGTGCAAAGGGGTAAGGAGTCCGACATGGTGCTGAGTGATGATGGACTCCTGACAGTCAGGAATAGGCTCTGTATTCCTGATGTCAAGGAGGTTAAAGATGAGATTCTGGATGAGGCGCACAATGCACCTTATGTTATGCACCCAGGCAGTACCAGGATGTACAGGGATCTCAGAGAACATTTTTGGTGGAGAGGTATGAAGAAAGATGTGGCTGAGTATGTGAGCAAGTGTCTGGTGTGTCAGCAGGTCAAAGCTGAACATCAGGCACCTTCAGGCCAGTTGAGGCCATTATCCATTCCTGAGTGGAAATGGCAGAGAGTCACTATGGATTTTCTGATGGGATTGCCTAGGACTAGTAGGAGGCATGATGCCATATGGGTGATTATGGATAGATTGATGAAATCAGCCCATTTTCTGGCAATCAGACAGACAGATCCTCTGCATGTGCTAGCTAAGAAGTATATTGATGAGGTTGCAAGATTGCATGGGATCCCGAATTCGATTGTGTCTGATAGGGATCCTCGATTTACTTCGAGATTTTGGGGCAGTTTGTAGGAGGCTATGGGCACTAAGTTGAGTTTCAGTACTGCTTTCCATCCTCAGACTGATGGTCAGTCTGAGAGGACCATTCAGACTCTAGAGGGAATGCTCAGGGCTTGTGTGATGGATTTTAGTGGGGCATGGGATGAACACTTGCCATTGATCGAATTTGCTTACAACAATTCGTATCATTCGAGCATTCAGATGGCTCCTTATGAGGCTCTATATGGGAGGAGATGTAGGACTCCAGTGTGTTGGGATGCAGAGGGAGACAGGAGACTTTTGGGTCCAGAGTTGATATAGATGACCGTTGATAAGGTCAATTTGATTAAGCAGAGGTTAAAAGCAGCTCAGGATCGGATGAAGAGCTATGAGGATGCTCATAGGAAAGAGATGGAGTATGAGGTCGGTGATAAAGTGTTTCTTAAGACTTCTCAGTGGAAAGGGATTCTGAGATTCGACAAGAAGCGTAAATTGAGTCCGAGGTATGTGGGACCTTATGAGATACTGGAGAGGATTGGTTAGTTGGCTTACAAGTTAGCTTTACCTCCAGAGTTATCTCAGATACATGATGTTTTTCATGTTTCTATGCTAAGGAGATATCGATCAGATCCCTCCCATGTCATTCAAGCTGATGAAGTTCAATTGAGTGAGGATTTGAGTTATGAAGAGCTTCGGTCTGATTTTAGATACAAAGAAAAGGTTATCGGGAATAAAAGCGATGCAGTTAGTAAAAGTGTTATGGAGGAACCATTGGTGGAAGAGGCCACGTGGGAGCGATGGAAGCTATGAAGGAGAAGTACCTCGACTCTTCATTGATTCGGTAAGAATTTCGAGGACGAAATTCTTTTAAGAGGAAGAAATGTTAGACCCGATCCTTTTCCTATTAAATAGGTTTGCAATTTAAATTGTCTTTTGGTTAGTATGAAATTAGGGTTTTATTAGATTTCCTATTGGTTAGAATAATTTGGGATTTTAGTGCAATAATTATTAATTGAGCGAATTTAGTTAAATTAAATTTTAATTTTAGTGTTAGATTTTAAAAGAATAAGAAAATGTTAAATTAGGCCATAAAATAGTGTTAGGATAAATTAGGAAGTGTTTATAAGGTTTTAAGGCTTTAGGTTACTTAAGACGGCTTTTAGCCCTTTGGCATGTCTTTTAAATGATGGGGAAAGCAAATAAGTGGGCTAGGGTTTTTAAGGTGAAGTAAATGAAAAAGAAAGGAAGAAAGTGGGCTTTTAGGAGGGAGCCCACGAAAATTTAAGTTGGAAGGAGGGAAAATGAAAATTTGGGAAAGGTTATAAGGAGGGAAAGAATCTTGGGCTTAGTGGGCTTAAGTGCTAAGTGAGTTAGTGAAACACAAAGATAGTTAGTTAAAGAACAAAGAGGGCATGACTTAAGGTTTGAAGAGGGAGCCCATTGGGAAGTCCACGAAATGTGTACTAGGTTAAGGTATTAGGTATGTAATTAAAGAAAATGCAAGACAAGTGGTAGGAGACTTTCACGAAATTGAAGGGGAAAGAGTGATGTCGTTTTTGTGCTTAGGTTAAGTGAGTTTTAGGTTTATTTGAGAAGACCCACGAAGTTGCTAGAAGATAGAGGAGAGAGCTTGTCGTTTTTTTTTTCACAAAGAAGAGAAATGGAAGAGTGAGTTTCGGCCTTCAAGAAGAAGAAGAAGAAGAAGAGAAGAAGGTAGGGTTTTTATGCTTGAGGAAGGTTGATTCACGTGGTAGGAAGTGCAAGGGAAAGTTTCTCCATCTTTAGAAGCAAAAAGAAGAGATTTCGTGGGTGTTGAGAAGGTAAGAGATTTCGAAAATTTCTTGGTTTTGTTGTTAGCTTGATTAATAATGGTGGTTTGAAAGGTATTGGTAAAAAAAAAAAGAAGAAGAAGTATAGTGGCTTAGTTAAAAAAATCAGCATGGGTGTATGGCCCTAGGGATTAAGAATTTTCGAAAATAATGTAGTAAATTGATAGGGGTTATGGTTAGTATAGCTTAGGAAAGGTTTAGGAATGGTTAGGTTAGATTAAAGTCAAGTTTCTATAGTCTTGGAAAATTCCAGCATAGGTGCTTTTTATTAATTAGCATTCTTATGCTTTGTTTTAGGTCATTTAAGGCGCTTGGAGATTGAGGAGGGTCGAGATAATCAATTGGGTCAAGATATCCAAGTTCCGAATCAAAGAAGTCAAGGTGGGTAACTTTTTAATACTTGAGTAATAGGCTACCTAAATATCTCTTAAATGTTTTCCTATGATTTTCAAAGTTTGAATAAAGTGGTGTTTGTGATAGTTGAGAAATGGATTATGTGCCTTATTATGTAACTACATTGTGTAACTATTTGTAAATTGTTTGTCAAGATTGTGTGATTAATGACCATGCGTGGCGAATCTTTGTGAATCGTGTAAAGTATGGAAAAAGTATGGAAGAAGTATGGAAAATGATTGGAAAAGCGATAGAAAGTGGAAAAAGATTTGAGTATGTGATTTTGGATAAATGCCTAATGTGAATTGCATGATTTATTGGGTTTGTAGTGATCCCCTACATTGCAAGTGCGCATTATGCATTATAGCCTTCTCGGCTGCCTCGCTAGTGGCATAGGAGTTCGATTCGGACTCCCCTCATTCCACTACTACATGGTCGCTTGTCGAACATGTGTAGTACGTCATGTTAGGATCACTCAAACCGTTTGTTATGTGATTATGTACTGTTGTATGATATTTGTTGCTTTCTGTAAATGTTTCATTCGTTAGTAAATGAGATTCCTTTGACTTGGAAAATTTAATTGTTGATGAACGTTTTAGCTTGTGCTTGGATATTAAACTGTTACCCGCGGAGCCGTCATGCTCACACCCCCTTCCTCCCTCCACAGGCTTTGAGCGAGAAACCGGGTCATCGCATCGGGAATGAGGCATTACTCCGATGTTTTTTTTGTTTTTGGAAATTATACTTTTGAAACAAAGCTTTGGATAGCATTTTGGCTAATGAATGTGGTTGTAAACTTTTTGAGCTTTCGTTGTATTTGGGTCAAAATGCCCTTTAAAGCTTTGTAACAATTATGTTTTCATGTAATTATTAAGGTTTTGAAGCTCCAAATGTAATGTGTATTGTAAAAGTTTCCATATATATGGATGTATGGTTGTATGTTTGAAAATGTTATAAGCAAACATGATGAGTTGGAAATGAGGTAATGGTTAAGAGTTAGGTTAAAATGTTTGGGATGCCTATATTGTGATGCTGCCTTTGAGATTGGTGTTGAGATGTTTGTAGTTGGATGCTATGAGAAATTGGAAGACAGAAGTGATTTTGTGTAGGTATGAAGTTTGGTTGGAAAGATTTGGCTAGAGCATTTTTATGGGAGGTGCTGTCCATTTTTTTAAAAAAAAAATAGGCAGCCACCTTATTTTGGGTTTTAGGGCATGTTAGAGTAAGAATTGGAGTGAGAGGTATTTCTTAAAGTTGTAGAGCTTGTCAAGATCTTTAAAACGGTATAAAATAGGTTGAATTCCGACTTAGGATGAAAAAGTTATGGGCGTTGGAAAATTTCTGATCACTATTCATTTGGTCATTTTCACTATTCAGTTGGTGATTAGCTAAACAACAACTTTAATCAAATCTTTACTTCTTTTAATGATTGAAATGACTTTTGTTTTCTTCATGAAATGAACAATAACTCTTCACAATTCGAACTTGGGGTGAAAGGTTATAAAAGTGTAAAATAAATTGATTTTTAAAGTAAATATAATATCTTTTCTTATTTTCCTTGATTCTTATCCATTTGACCTCCGATTTGCGTGAAATTTGAAGTCTTGATTAACTAGTAACATTTTCTATTCCTTTTTGGTAAAATGAGAGTGTCGGGTCTTCGTTGGACTTTATGGCCAATGTGTGTCGGTTTTGTGCGAAATTGCGTTTTGTGAGATATAAAGATCCGATTGAAGCGTTTTCTGTTTTCATTTGACCTAGCGGCATGGGATTTTGGATTAGCTTAGGCATAGGAGTAATTATGGGCCCTAAGCAGATCAAATTTTATTGGAGAATAATTAGAGTACATTTATCAAGGTTTATTCAGATGACGTGCACTTAAGTTCAATTCGAGGTTTCTTTCGTGGTGAGGAATCCCTTCCTCGTGGGATACGCGTTCAGATGTCACGCAGGACGTCGGACACGTGTCGCACTAGGGAGGGGTTCCAACATAAAGACTGCTAGATCTTACCTTTATTCTTAGAGAGCTTGGAATCAACGATGAAGAAGGAGAAGCTTGGAGAGGATGAGTGATGATCGATGATGAGAAGAGAGGAAAAACCTTTTTCCTTCAAACTTTTCTTCTTCAATTCAAAACCCACGATGATCACATATTTCACTTTATTAAGCCGTATGTCTTTTAAAGACACATGAAAAACTAATGGTGGAGGCTTGTCCACGTTAGCCATTATATATATATAATAAAGTGAAAAAGATAAGCTTCTCCTCCATCTTCCACGTTAACACACACACACACACACACACACACATATATATATATATATATATATATTAATTCTTTAATTAATAATATATATATGTATATAAATCTGAGATTGTCGATCACTTTGAATTGGTCCTACCGCCTCTTAAGGTCATGGTATGGAAAAACCACCGAAAATCTTTTTCAGCAATATCGATGTCACGATCTCATCGGGACATATCTCGATCTCATCGGGATCCATTTAATCCTATTGCTCTCCATATATTGGATCTCTGTCCAAAACTATTTTACAATTCTCAAGTCACTCTTATGCGTGTGACCCATTAGGTTCCCGGTTATGTTGACCACTTAGATTAACACTTAATCTGAGCAAGTCATGAGCGGTATCTAGCAACACATCATGACCCGCAATTGACCGGAAAGTAATTGGTTTGACGAATGAACATATATTCATCATGAACCATATCACGAACCTTTCCATAGACAATTACTGTGCAATTCGTCCTTTCACCATGCTATACCCCACTTGGTTATGAGTATGGACAAAGTGTCAACTCTTACTATAATGACTAAGTCAAATCTAGTCCAAGTGATATTAGTTCTCATCCTGGGACTCATTACTTTATATGTCACTGAAGACACTCTTCATGACATATGAACTCCGGCTAGAGATTTCCAAGTAATGACCCTGACAAGAGGCCATGGGTATCATCTTCTGCTATCACAGAAGTGGTGAATTCTCTATTGGCTACTCAATTACCTTTGAATACCTCAAGCTGTACCCAATCACCACCCTACGAGCGACCTATGTAAGGCAACAAGGAATAGAGTCAAAGTACATAATCAGTATCCAAGATATCCTTGAGTACCACAAGTCTAAGGATACTTGCACCATTGCTATGATGAGATTATCACTGACATTAGAATAGAACATCCATGTGATGATCTCATAGCAGGTCATCCAATGTACTTACTACCTCTAGTAAGCATTCACATCTCAACCTAAATATCACATATTTACGGTTTCGAGATCCTTTGCTTGATCAAAACAAGGAGCTTGAGATGTGCTAGTCTCTAGGATTACCGATGTCGGTTTGATAATCCTATGACTAGGGATAATTTGAATCTTGACATAATTGTACATGATAGGAATCTCGATTAGTATGATCACATCATAATTTCCTTCATGCTATGTCATATATCATGGACTTCATTAATTTGCTTATAGATCAATATCCATTCATAAATAATGAACAATAAAGTAATGAAATATTCCTTTATTTATTCATAAAGTCTATACACAACTTTGTACAAAACGCGCTAAAGGGGATTGCCTTTAGGGAACTACTCTAACAATCTCCCACTTGACCTAAAGCCAATCGCTTTGATATCTAATACCATAGGCGAGTACATGAGAATCAAAACTCTTTTGTGATAATGGCTTTGTCAACGGATCAGCAATATTCTGTTCGGTGGTAATTCTTTCTATCTGGACATCACCTCGTCCAATGATCTCCCTGATCAGATGATATCTACGGAGTACATGTTTGGATCGTTGATGAGACCTTGGTTCCTTCGCCTGCGCAATAGCCTCATTGTTGTCACAATACAACTGTATGGACCCATCATAGCTAGGAACCACACCAAGTTCAGTAATGAACTTCTTGATCCAAACTGCTTCCTTTGCGGCTTCTGAAGCGGCAATGTACTCTATCTCGGTTGTTGAATCGGCAGTTGTCTCTTGTTTGGAACTCTTCCAACTGACTGCCTCACCGTTCAGTGTGAATACGTAACCTGGTTGGGATTTGGAATCATCATTATCAGATTGAAAACTGGCATCTGTATACCCACTCACTTTGAGATCTCCATCTCCATATATCAAGAAAACATCCTTAGTCCTTCGCAAGTACTTGAGGATATTCTTGGCGCCACCCGATGACCCTCACGGGATCCGATTGGTATCTGCTCGTAACACTTAGAGCATATGATACATCGGGTCTCGTACATAGCATTGCATACATGATAAATCCTACCGCAGATGCATACGGGATCATATTCATGTGCATCCTCTCATCTTGTGTCTTAGGACACATAGATTTCGAGAGTGTTATCCCATGAGTGATGGGAAGGTACCCTCTCTTGGATTGTTCCAAGCTAAACCTCTTCAACATCTTGTCTATGTACGTTGATTGTGAAAGACCAAGCAACCTTTTTTATCTATCTCTATAAATCTTTATCCCAAGGATATAAGTTGCTTCACCAAGGTCTTTCATGGCAAATTGTTTGGACAACCAAATCTTCACCGATTGTAGCATAGAGACATCGTTTCCTAGCAGTAATATGTCATCTACATACAGCACAAGGAATACGATTGCAGTCCCACTAACCTTCTTATACACACAGAGTTCATCCGGATTTTGTGAGAAACCAAACTCTTTGATTACCTCATCAAAACGGATATTCCAACTCCTGGATGCTTGTTTCAATCCATAGATGGATTTCTGAAGCTTGCATACCTTTTCGCCATCATAGGAGGTGAAGCCCTCAGGTTGTGTCATATACACATCCTCAGCTAGATTCCCATTTAGGAAAGCTTTCTTCACATCTATTTGCCATATCTCATAATCATAATGAGTGACAATGGCTAGGAGTATCCTAATGGATTTAAGCATTGCTACTGGGCTGAAGGTCTCGTCGTAGTCAACTCCTTGTCTTTGACGAAAGCCTTTAGCCACAAGCCTTGCTTTATAGGTAATCACATTACCATCCATGTCGGATTTCTTTTTGAAAACCCATTTACACCCTATGGGTTTTATTCCTTCGAGTGCCTCAACCAAAGTCCATACTTGGTTTTCGTACATGGAATCCATTTCAGCTTTCATGGCTTGAATCCATTTCTCAAACTCTGAACTCTTCAGAACCTCTTCATAGGTGGTAGGCTCATTATCTTCTATGAGCAATACGTCATTCTGTTCATTCACGAAATCCATATCTCTCGAGAACAGGCGTATCCTACGTGACTCACAATTTCGTGTGTTGTAGAAGGTTGAACTGTTACTTCATCTGTATGAGTCACAGTTTGAGTTGAGCGATTGATCTGCGTCATTGAGCATCTTGAACTTCTTTAAGTTCAATCTTGCTCCCCTTGTCTTCTTGTAAAAGAAACTCTTTCTCTAAAAGACAGCATGCTTTGAAACAAACACCTTTTGTTCCTCGTGAGTAAAATTGATATCCCATTGTTTCTTTAGGATATCCTACAAACAAACACTTTTGATTTTGCATCAAGTTTATCGATTGTATCCGCTTCACATAAGCGGACAACCCCAAACTTTCAAATGAGTAAGATAGGGTCTTTGTTAGTCCACATCTCATATGGAGTAACATCAAGCTATCTTTGATGGAACTCTGTTTAGCAAGTAAACAGCTGTCTCGAATGCATACCCACAAAAGGATTTTGGTAACTTTGCAAAGCCCATCATCGATCGTACCATGTCTAACAAGGTTCAATTTCTCCTTTCGGCCACACCATTATGCTATGGTGTGTACGGAGAATCCATTGAATAAAATCCCATTATCTACGAGATAATCCAAAAGCTGTTGGTCTAAGTATTCCCATACGATCGGATCGTAATGTCTTGATACTTTTCCCAAGTTGGTTTTCTACTTCATTTCGAATTGTTTGAACTTTTCAAATGCTTGATTTGTATCTCATCGAATCTGGTACCCATATCGAGAATAATCATTGATAAAGGTAATGAAGTAAAGACAACCACTTCTAGCATGGATGGACATCGGACCACATACATCTAAATGTATTAGGTATAATACTCCAGTCGCTCGTTCACCCTTTCCCTTAAAGGGTAACTTAGTCATCTTGCCTAATAAACAAGATTCACATGTGTCATATGATTCATAATCAAATGACCCTAAACTACCACTCTCATGGAGCTTAGCTATGCGTCTCTCATTTATATGGCCAAGGCGACAATGCCATAAGTAAGTTGATTTTAAATTATCTCATTTATGTCTTTTCGTGTCATTGACATTCATAATTGGATGTGACATATCTAATATGTAAATTTCATTGCATAATGTACCAGTACCATAAAGCATTCCATTCAAACTAATAGTACAACCATTGTTACTAAAAGTCAAATGGAAACTAGCTCTATTTAAACAAGAAACAGACAATATGTTCTTTGTTAAAATAGGTACAAAATAACATTCATCCAATTTAATTACAAGCCCTTTGGGAGTGACAAAAATAAGTGCCTACGACTAATGCAAGAACTCTTGCTCCATTTCCTACACGCAGATCTATCTCTCCTTCATGAGTACATCTCATCGTCCACGAGGCCTGCATATCATTGCATATGTGTGAGCCACAACGGTATCTAATACCCATATGTTATGGTCGAAGCGATATTAACCTCAATGACAAACATACCGAAGGAGTGAGGCATCGATGCCTTCTTACCTTCAATTCTTCGAGATAGACTTTCTGGTTTAAGCCAGGTGGCGGTCTTGCCTGATGGAAGCAAGTTCCTTTTGGTGCAGTTTCTTTGGTTTTCTTTTTGGCTGCATTTCCTTTTGGTTTCTTAGACCTTTTTCTTCTTTAGATTCTTTTTCTTTGAACCAGAAGAAGAAGAGGTCACCATAAGCACTTGCTTGCTATCCTTCTTGATAGCTTGCTCTGCTGTCTTGAGCAGATTGATCAACTCAGGGATTGTCGTGAATATTTGGTTCATCCGATAGTTTAACACAAACTGTGAATAACTATCAGACAATCTAACTAGAATTAAGTCAACACTTATAACAAAACCTAAGACAGCCAACCTCTCAATATACCCATTCATCTTCAGTGCATACTGCACTGCAGATGAACCTGGAGTCATCTTAGTAGTGAAGAGTAGCCTCGAGGTCTCGAACCTTTCAGACCGAGCTTACTCATCAAACAGCTCTCTAAGATGAAACACTATGGTATTAGCATCCATAGACTCATGCTGCTTCTGCAGCTCTGGTGACATAGATGCGAGCATAATGCAGGTAGCCATGTCACTGTCTTTGAGATGCTTACGATATGCTATCTAATCCTCATCAGAAGCATCAACAGCAGGTGGATCAGGAAGTGGAACATCTAAGACATAGCCCAGTTCCTCAGATCTGAGAACAATTCTCAGATTTCTCAGCCAATCTAGAAAGTTGGGTCTAGTTAACTTATTGGACTCCATAAGTGAGCGCAAATTCACACTAGAAGTCATCTTCAATCAACCTAAAGAGAAAGAGAGAAAGAATGTTAGAATAGAATTACATGCATGATCATAAGGACTTGCATGACATGCATATGGCTCCCACTAGTTTCAAAGAATCCATAACCCTCATTACGAATCCAAGAAACATTATGACAAAATGTCCTAGTGGGTCGATATCCGACATTACTAAAATGACCTTGGGTTTACCCAACAAACCACCTTAGGTCAATCGGTAGGTATCAGTCATACCAATTGCATCATAGATATCCGACATTACTAAAATGACCTTGGATTTATCCAACAAGCCACCTTAGATCAATCGGCAGGTATCGGTCATACCAATTGCATCTAGATGCAACTATCGACTAGTGTTATCAACTCGTGATGTATGTACACACATTAGGTTATCAACTCTTGATGCGCGTACATCTGATGTACACTACCCAATTTCGCCTCTGTCTACATTGACCTTGAGTTTACTCAACAAATCAACGCTTCTAGTGAAAACCGACCCATTAATCCAAAAATCATATTTTCATGGTTCGAACATATCCGTATAGAGTGAGCTTGGGTTTACCCAACAACCCGAACTCTATAAGAACTCTGGTTCTCCCCATATTAATGGAAGGAATTAGTTTTCATATTATGTGTGAGGGATTTCAAGCTTTGGTCTCATCATCCAAGCTGTAGGATTATAGTCACCATGACTATATGGAATGATTTAGGGCATTTCATTAATCACATTGAGTCTATACCTTTGATCATCCGTCATCCCACCTTTGCATGTTGTAAGTCGACTTGTGTAAGTCGACTTATGCTACTGTGTACGTACAAGTCGACTTATACCATTGTGCAAGTCGACTTATGATACTATGCACGTACAAGTCGACTTATACCATTGTGCAAGTCGACTTATGTGCACGAACAAGTCGACTTATGTGCACGAACAAGTCGATTTATGTGCACGAACAAGTCGATTCATGCATGTGTAAGTCGACTTACCTGAGAATACAAGTCAACTTATGCATGTGTAAGTCGACTTACCTATGTGGAATTGCTTTCTAATCGGCTAATTTCTCAATCCGTGCAGTTCCAATTCACAATACCAAGTGTAATATCCTTTAATTTGATGTACCAATGAAACACTTTCATTGTATCATGCTTACCATGTATAATCATACTATACATGAAAAACTTGAAATTGATGAATACACTATTATTCACTTAGATTTCCAAATAATTTGAGAATATCAAACTATCACCCTAAGTATCTCTAGGTAGTCTACACTTTATCAAGACTACTTCGGCACTGGTGACAAAACTTGTGACGGCCAAAACAATCAAGGCAAGGCAATATACTAATGAGACGCTAATGAGACATATTTGACATCCGAAAATTTTTGGAAACCCAATTTCAAGAAAATCAGTTTGGAAAGAATACAAAATCAATGTAACACATTTTTAATCACATTAAAAATGATCCAAGGCATTGGAATTGAGAAATACACAATCAATCATTCCAAACAAAACAGCTCGAGCAACTTTCTCAAAACTGCCATGCTCTATCTTTTGCTTGAAAAACTCATTGAAACAATTTCAATAAATTCTGAGAAAATTACAGAGGTTACAAAATGTTCACAACATGCTCCATGAACTTTTTCAGGATTTATTTCCAACAAAAACTCAACCAACCTTAGCAACAAATCAATGTTGAATCTGTGTTCCTCAACACAGTTATTCCCAGCAGCACACAATAAATTCTCAAATAAATAGTAAATCACCTAGAAAACATTTTTCCATACTCATAGACATTCACAAACATCTTAGAGACATTTCGTTGAAAGAAAATCCGAAAAAAAATTTCTATAATTTATTCTCGAATTTATAAGCACGCCTATTCAAGGAATGTGCACAAACATAGCAACCAGAACATTAGGGAATAAATTAGCAAAACCATATCAAATCACATTGATAAATTCTGGTCCTCCACAGACATATTCAAAAACATCTTATGAGCACATATGGGCAAGAAAATTTTGAAAACTATATTTCTATACTGATTTCGAAATTAACACAGTCAACATGCATCATTATCACAAGCAATAGGCAACTCCGACCTTGTTATGATTTCTTCGTTATATACAACACAAGTAGCTCTGATACAACTATAGGAAAATCCCGGTGTGTACATCACATGCACACGTTGCGGAAAACAAAATTTTTTATTCCAGAACCTTCCCGAAAGCCAGGATCCATGTGTCTATATATCGAAATCAAACCATAACGGCCAAAGGAGACCGTCTCTAACGGTATCCACGCAGAGATCGGAGAACCTAACCGGGGCAAACCCTTTGACCCGGGAATAGCTAGAACAAAGTAAAGACTGCCAGATCTTACCTTTTTTCTTGGAGAGCTTGGAATCAACGATGAAGAAGGAGAAGCTTGGAGAGGATGAGTGATGATCGATGATGAGAAGAGAGGAAAAACCTTTTTCCTTCAAACTTTTCTTCTTCAATTCAAAACCCACGATGATCACATATTTCACTTTATTAAGCCATATGTCTTTTAAAGACACATGAAAAACTAATGGTGGAGGCTTGTCCATGTTAGCCATTATATATATATAAATATATATATATATAATAAAGTGAAAAAGATAAGCTTCCCCTCCATCTTCCACGTTAACACACACACACACACACACACACACACATATATATATACATATATATATTCTTTAATTAATTAATAATATATATATATATTCTTTAATTAATTAATAATATATATATTTATATAAATGCTGAAGTTGTCCAGTCACACTGGGGTCGGTCCTACCGGCCTACCGGGTCCCGGTATGGAAAAATCATCGGAAACCTTTTTCAGCAATATCGATGTCGCGATCTCATCGGGACATATCTCGATCTCATCTATTTTACGAATTCTCCGAGTCACTCTTATGTGTGTGACCCATTAGGTTCCCGGTTATGTTGACCACTTAGATTAACACTTAATCTGAGTAAGTCATGAGCGGTATCTAGCAACACATCATGACCTCCAATTGACCAGAAAGTAATTGGTTTGACGAATGAACATATATTCATCATGAACCATATCACGAACCTTTCCATAGACAATTAGTGTGCAATTCGTCCTTTCACCATGCTATACTCCACTTGGTTATGAGTATGGACAAAGTGTCAACTCTTACTAGAATGACTAAGTCAAATCTAGTCCAAGTGATATTAGTTCTCGTCCTGGGACTCATTACTTTATATGTCACTGAAGACACTCTTCATGACATATGAACTCCGGCCAAAGATTTCCAAGTAATGACCCTGACAAGAGGCCATGGATATCATCTTCTGCTATCACAGAAGTGGTGAATTCTCTATTGGCTACTCAATTACCTTCGAATACCTCAAGCTGTACCCAATCACCACCCTACGAGCGACCTATGTAAGGCAACAAGGAATGGAGTCAAAGCACGAATCAAGATATCAAGATATCCTTGAGTACCTCAAGTCTAAGGATACTTGCACCATTGCTATGATGAGATTATCAACGACATTAGAATAGAACATCCATGTGATGATCTCATAGCAGGTCATCAATGTACTTACTACCTCTAGTAAGCATTCACATCTCAAACCTAAATATCCCATATTTACGGTTTCGAGATCCTTTGCTTGATCAAAACAAGGAGCTTGAGATGTGCTAGTCTCTCCGGATTACCGATGTCGGTTTGGTAATCCTATGACTAGGGATAATTTGATCTTGATATAATTGCACATGATAGGAATCTCAGTAGTATGATCACATCATAATTTCCTTCATGCTATTTCATATATCATGGACTTCATTAATTTGCTTATAGATCAATATCCATTCATAAATAATGAACAGCAAAGTAATGAAATATTCCTTTCTTTATTTATTTATAAAGTCTGTACACAACTATGTACAAAATGCGCTAAAGGGGATTGCCTTTAGGGCACTACTCTAACAATAAAATAGTTAAACATAAAAGTATCTTTTTCAGTAAGTAGTATTTTGTCAAGTCCTTTGTTTCTCTACCTACTTTGAGCCCAATTTTGCATAAGTGGAAATGCAAGTCTCTTGACTAAAAAAAAGCCAACTAGTGCATCACCCCAGTGTTTTGTACCCTTTTGAAGTAGTTCCAAAGGTGGCGTGATAATTCCATTAACTATTATGTTTAAAAAATGTCTTTGTTTTCATTAGGAGTTTCAGCTGAAACCACACTTCTCTAAGATCTGCTTGTTTCATTCAAGTCAGAAGTTTTCTAGTTTCTTTGTTCTCTCAAGAGGTTTACGTCCATCGATTCTTGCAGAGTTAGACGTTGATTCTACAGTTCCTCTTGAAAAGATGGAGGCTACCATTAAGCTTTCCTTAAGTAGAAGTTTACTTGTAACTACCCTTGAGCTTCGCCAAGAATGGAAGCTACTGTTGTGAGAGAGGCAACTTTATTGTCCACAATCGGGAGAGAGAGAAAGGCTTAAGCTCTTAAATCCAAATTTTAACCAAAGGTTTCAATTTAAAAGAGTGTCAAAGGAATGAACCTGTGATTTATGGGTAAAATTTTGTAAAAATGTTAAGATTATTTTATCAACTAATCCTCTTTTCAACGTCTGCAGAATACAAAATTTTGGCCTTCCTGCAGTATTAACTAACACTGTTAGGATATATTTTATATATTTTTTATTTAGTTTTGGCATTTTAAATTATACATATAAGATAATTAGAATTATTATATGGATTGGTGAACTTAAAAGGATGAGGTTGGTGCATGTTTGAATTGAAGTGGGACTCATATCATGTCTGGGATTTATGCATATCTTCAATCTATGGTGCATATGTGGTATTGAGTTAATAAGGGATTGTGTGGTATAAAGGAGGTGTGTTTTTAATTGGCTGTTGCGTTTTTGGTTATTGGGATATTGCAATTGCGTGGTTAATGTGGATTCCTCTGACTTGATTGAGTTTATGTCATACACGTTCACCGGGAGCAGATGCGGTGAATTGTGTTACCTACATATTCTATCTATAGCAGAAGTCTCTTGTGAATATGTGTATGTGGTAAGTGAGGTGATGAGTGAGTGAGTCACAGAAGCAAAGGAGGTGTGCGGCAACTACGTGCATGGGTGGTATAGTAATGTGAATGCATTAATTGTCCATAAGTGTGCATTAATTGCTTATAGGAAAACGTGTGTGGATGGAAGACAACAGGTGTGCTCTATCTTTAAAGTGAGTGTGTGTCAAAGTGAAGAACGTGATTATGTTGCATTAATTAAAAAGGTGAAGATGGCATATGTGTGTGGCTTTTAAGTAAAAGGAGCGTGTATGTGTGCAGCGTGAGTTAACTGTGGATTTGAACAGATATTGTGGTGTGTGCATGTCTAATTAGAACCTATGGTGAAGAGGAGTTAATATATTATGTTGTGGATGTGCTCCTGAAAAAAAGTGAGCTTCTCTGTGTTCGTGTTACTTCTCTGCGCACTGCTTCTCTGCATCCGTGTTGCTTCAGTGTTTTCCTTTGAAGGACGATGATTCCATTAAGCTAGGCTGAGTAGTTTTGTATTGCATTTTCTTTGATGTATTGTCATTGATCAGGTGTTTTTTCAACTGTGATTTCTGCAGAAGTTTTTGTGACTTTATTATGAGTTTTGTAAGAATCAGTCCATTGTTGTTGCAAGGACTTCCATATTTATTTCAGTGCAGCTAAACTTTGCAAGAAGTTGTTCTTTTCTTTTATCTCAAGCATATTATCGTTCAATTCTTAGTTGATTAAGTACTTGAGTTATTGTTATTGTCTTTTAATTAAAAAGAGTGTTGAGAAAATCCTCTGTTGAGGTTAGTACAAGGTAGTCGTACTATTGGAAGTGAAAATCTTTCACGGGGTTGAGAGATAGTGTTAAGGGTTAAATGGGTCGGTTCAGTAAAATCCTTGGGTAATTCTATTGTACTTTGGTGAAAGTTTTTAAGCTGGGTGAGGTCCCTGCAGATGCAGACAAGGTGTGTCGAATTACGTTACCAAATTTTCGGTGTTGATTTATTTTTTATGCTCTTAATTTTTTTGATTTTTTTGTTTGGTAGAAACGAATCGACAAGTTTGCAAAACGACTACCCTATTCAGGTTTTTCAATTGGTATCAGAGCAAGGTCACCGGTTCAGAACTTGGTAACAAGTTGGTGCAGATCCTAGTTTCGCGAACATGGCTACAAGAGAGGCACTACAGGTGGAAACTGGAAAAGATGTGAATGATGTAAAAGATGAATCAAATGAAAATGAAGACTTGGTACTACTCATACAAAATTTTGGTAAATGGCTTAAAAGAATGAAGAAGGATAGATTCGACTTTGGACAATATGGCGAAAGTTCATCGAGTAACAATTCAAGACAACAACTCAAGACACAAAAGTGTGAACAAAAGGCAAAGAGAATCCAATGTCATGAATGTCAAGGTTTCAGACACATTCAATCCAAATATGCCAATACTGTGAAGAAGAAAAAAGGAAAGTCCTATACAAGTACCTGTGTTGGGCCCCAAATTTTCTTTTATTGATGTTATTAAGTATGAATTATGTTAATTGTTCGAGTTATTGTATAGTTTGATTTAATTGGAGGTGTTAGAGGAAAATTAAGATCAATTTGAGATTAGTGTGGAATAAGTGGTTAAGAAAGAATAAAAGTGTATGAGGGTAAAATGGGCAAGTCACTTAAGTTGGGATGGTTAAGGCTTAACCAAGAGGGGCATTATAGTCTTTGTGTTTCATTTAAGCTTAAAGAGTTAGAATTAGAAGAAAAGAAAGAAGGAAAGGGAGAAAGAAGAGAAGAGAGTTACGGTGGAAGAGGAGAAGAAGAAGAGAAAGGAGGAAAGCTAGGTTCGGAGGATTTTCGCTCGGATTGGAGTAGTCTTTGGTAAGTTAAGCTCATTTATTCTTGTTTGAGATGGATTGAACCCTAGTATTACTTGGAATGGGGCAGAATCGTTGGAGTTAGGGTTTTCGGCAAAATGGGGAAAATCTCTTAGGGTTGTTGATCTTGTTATGTTTTGTTGATGATTTTGTGTTAGAATGAACTTAGAAAGGAAGTATAGGACATGATTCAAGGGTTAGATGTGTTGTATTTGATAAAGGAAAGGATTAAGGTTTGAAAATGTCTAAAAATATGGGAAGTCGATCTCCAGACCCGCACGCCGCGACGTGCATCAGGCAGCACGCCGTGACGTGCCAGGCTGCACGTCGCGACGAGCGAGCCTTCGTCGCGGCGAGGCCCAGTTTCCAGCAAAGTTGAATGTTAGTGTTTTGGGCATATCTTTTGCTACAAAAGTCCTATTGAGGTGATTTTTGATGCGTTGTAAACTAGAGTCATAGATCTACAAGTTTTGTGAAGTAATGAAGTTCTGAATCAGTCTCTAAGGATATGAAATTTTGGATGGAAGTTAAGAATGGAAATATTGCTTCAGCATGATTTATTAAATGGGATTTTGGTTCTTGTTTTAGGAAATCAAGTGAGGCAAGAGGAGCAAGAGGATCTAGAGGAAACTCATTCCTAGGCAAGAACAAGCAAGGAATTCAAGGTGGGTTCATGTTTATAATAGAGTAAATAAGTTACTCATTGTTTTGTTCAAATCAAGTAAGGTTTAATGTTTTAAATTGCATCATCAATGATTGCATTACGTGCTATTGTAGAATGATTATATGATTTGCATTCATGATTATTAAAAAGGTTTCAAAACGGGGTTTTCTCCTTTCAAGAATACATGCACATGAAATCATGCTTTCCGAAATGTATGACAAGCAAGTTTCCAAGCAAGTGCCAGTTTGGCAATCAAGTTTACAAGATTTTGAATCATGCATGTTATGTGGGTTTGCGGTATGTCCCTCACGAACAGTCAAGTGCACATTGACTCACGAAAAGGCTTTTCCCGCCTGCCCGCAAGTGGCGCAGGGTTCCATTCAAGGATTCCCTCAAGAAACTACGTCTACACAAAACCATTTCGATGGGAATGTGTAGCACGTCATGAATCAGGGACTAACCCAAACCATTATGTTATGTTATGTGTTTATGACCTGTTGGTATGTTCATGCATCATGAATTGTTCAAGAATCAAGCATTTTCAAGATATGACTCATGCATGCTCAATTACTATGATTTCAACAAGTATCACGACAATGAGTTATTTTTGATTACTTTTGCTTATTCCTATATTATAAATATTTTCCACGAGCTTTATAGCTCACCCCCTCTATTCTCCCCCATTCAGGTGACGAGCAAGAGACCGAGTGAGTCACGAGTTACGGCAGCACTCCATTTTGTTATGTTTACTTATTTTCAATGTTATATTTTTGGAAGTCAAGGCTTTAGTTACATTTCAAGTATCATTGTTTCAAGGGTATTTTGTATTTTTGGCTCTTGAACTCAAAGTTGTAATTTGGTTTAAATGTTATTAAATCTTTGTAAAACTCATCTTTTGGATAATGATTTATGGATGTGTTTATTTTGATCATGAAAGTAAGTTTTGAGTTTGTTCAAGGTGGGTCCATTGAACTTCTGATGGTCTTTTCCTTAATCGATTAATTTGCACGTTCCACCTCACGCATACAGTACCATGCTCCCATGTTCGATGTTGGGCTCCGGAAACGGGGTCCAACATGTTGTGGTATAAGAGCGCGCCTAGGTTTTGGTCTAGGGCTGCATAACATTGCTTTCAAGGACTTGCATTGTTTTACATGATTTGAACTATTTTTGTATGCTTTGGGAATTGTTTTACTTGAACTAAAGTTTTCAATGGTTTTATATTGAAGGAGTGAACATGCCACCTCGAAAGAGAATTCGGGGAGCTATGGCTTGATCTCATTCTCGTCAGGGGAACACGGATGAATCCCATGTTCCACAGGATGCTGGGACACATTCTGCTCTTATTTCTGAGGCACCTAGCTTGCAACAAGAAGTGCCTCCTCCGCCTCCTCCTATGCCTCAGGGAAATCCCATGGATCCGAGTTTCTTTCAAGCCTTTGCTCAGGTTTTCACGTATGCCATAGGTCAGAGATCTCAGATTCCGATGCAAGCTCCAGTAGACAAGAGTGAGCAGTATGATAAGCTCCGTAAGTTTGGGGCTGTGGATTTCAGTGGGACGATAAATCCAGAAGAGGCCGAAGCCTAGTTGAAGAGGACCGAGAGGGTTCTACTTCAGATGAGATGCACAGATGAAGAGAAGCTAGACTATGCGATCGATCATTGCGGTGGCCTTTTGCATTAGTGCGAATCGGTGCCTCGATCAGATTGTTCCTTGGTCTTGACATGGAGACTTTGGGGAAGTGTTAGAAAGAAGTATCTCCGAGTCTATGTGCAAGATAAGGCCAGAGAATTTCTGAACCTCACTTAGAGAGACATGAGTGTGAGCGAGTATGAGCTGAAGTTCACACAGCTTTCTCGTTATGCAGCCAACATTGTGGCGACAAAAGAAGACAAGTGTCGTAAGTTTGAGAGAGGTCTGCACTTGGGGATCAGAGAGAAAGTCTTGATCCACAATTTTTGTGACTACCAGCAATTGGTGGATGCTGCTCTCTAGGCTGAGAAACTGGAGAATATCAGAAATGAAGTAAGCAGGAAGAGGAGGAATAGGGACCAGTATTTCAAGAAAGAAACTAGTGCTCCAATGCCTGAGAGGAGCACAAGGAGCTTCCACAGCCAGAGTGAAGTGGGTAGCAATGGAGTTACCAGGGACAAGCAGGTAAGGGCAGTATCAGGGCAAGCCTCTAATGTGGGAGGCACTAGAAGAGCAGGAAAGAGCTAGTTCACCAACCCCTTATGTGACCAGTGTGGGAAGCATCACCAAGGAGAGTGTCTCAAGATGCTTGGAGTCTGTTTCAGATGTGGAGAGAAAGGGCATAAGTTCAGGGATTATCCTCAAGCACCGAAACAGGAAGGGTCGCAGTTTCAAGCTCCAAGCGTCTGAAGCTTGATGGGAACCAGGGCGATTCTTGAGGTAGGCAGCTCTGGGACTGCAAGGAAGGCTATTCCTCCAGGAAGGTCAAGGGGTCAGGCACCGGCAAGAGTGTTTGCCATCACTAGGGAGGAAGCTGCAGTTGCACCTGAGGTTGTCACGGGTATGGCTCAGTTACTTGGTTCAGCAGTATTTGTTTTAATTGATTATGGTTCCACGCATTCTTTTGTTTCTGCAAGCATAGCATTACATGGTGTGAATTCTGTGCCTTTGGATAGGCCTTTGATTGTTAGTACTCCTCTAGGGAGGAATGTGGTGATCAGTCAGATGTATGAGCAGTGTGAGCTTTTCATTGATGGTGCTAGATTGGTAGTGGACCTACTACCGCTAAACCTTCGAGGGTTAGATGTTATTATGGGGATGGATACTATGGAGAAATATCTGGCAAAGCTGGATTGTGGTCAGAAAGAGGTAGAGTTTGATTTGGGTAACGGTGAGAGGGTGATCTTCAGAGGGGACAGGAAGACACCATCACCAAGACTGATTTCGGCTATGTTAGCTGAAAGAATGACGGGTCAGGGGTGTGAAGCTTTCTTGGCACACGTTGTGGATGCCGATGTGATTGAAGGGAAGCTAGAAGATTTTCCGATTGTGAGGGAATTTTCAGATGTGTTCCCAGATGAATTACCCAGTTTACCACCGGTGAGAGAAATCGAGTTTGCCATTGACTTGATTCCCGGAACCGCGCCTATTTCAATACCTCCGTATAGGATGGCTCCAGCTGAGTTGAGGGAGCTGAAGGAGCAGTTGGAGGAACTGTTAGAGAAGGAGTATGTTAGACCGAGTTTGTCTCCTTGGGGAGCACCAGTTTTGTTTGTCAAAAAGAAGGATGGATCTTGGCGGATGTGTATTGACTATCGGAGACTCAACAAGGTGACAATTAAGAACAAGTATCCTTTGCCATGGATAGATGATCTATTTAACCAGCTGCAGGGAGCACAGGTCTTCTCCAAGATTTATCTCAGGTCAGGCTATCATCAGCTCAGAATCAAGGAGTCTGATGTGAGCAAGACAGCATTCAGGACTCGGTATGGGCATTATAAGTTTTTGGTTATGCCATTCGGCTTAACCAATGCTCCAGCTGCTTTCATGGACCTCATGAATAGGGTGTTCAAGGAGTTTCTAGATCAGTTTGTCATAGTGTTTATAGATGACATTCTGGTGTATTCTAAGAGTGAAGAAGAGTATGAGGAGCATCTCAGGATTGTATTGCAGACTTTGAAGGAGAGAGAGCTTTATGACAAGTTCAGCAAGTGTGAGTTCTGGCTTTATGAGGTGACATTTCTTGGGCATGTGATTCCGCAGGATGGAGTACATGTTGATCTTAGGAAAGTTGAAGCAGTGGTGAATTGGCATGCGCCCAAGACAGTGAAAGAGGTGAGGAGTTTCCTGGGTTTGGCAGGTTACTACAGGAGGTTTGTAGAAGGATTCTCCATGATAGCTGCTCCGATGACTAAGCTGTTGAGGAAGAATCAGAAGTTTATTTGGAGTGATGAATGTCAAAAGAGCTTTGGGGGGCTCAAGAACATATTGACAAGTGCTCCAGTTCTAATTCTGCCTTCTGGTGATGAGGGCTATACAGTGTTAGTGATGCTTCGAGGAAAGGTCTGGGTTGTGTATTGATGCAGGGAGACGGGGTGATAGCTTATGCTTCGAGGCAACTGAAGCCATATGAGTTGAATTATCCGACTCATGATTTGGAATTGGCAGCAGTGATCTTTGCCTTGAAGATTTGGAGGCATTATCTATATGGGGTTCAGACAAGGATCTTTACTGATCACAAGAGTCTCAAGTACTTACTGAGCCAGAAGGAATTGAATTTGAGACAGAGAAGGTGGATTGAGTTACTCAAAGACGATGATTTGTTGATCGAGTACCACCCAGGTAAAGCGAATGTAGTGGATGATGCTTTGAGCAGGAAGTCTTCCATTGCTCACGTTCAGACAGTTTATTTTCCTTTATTGGAAGAGATGGCCAAGCTTAAGATAAGCTTGAAGCAGGAGGAACCAAATTGCCTTCTAGCTAATTTCAGAGTGAGGCCGATACTCAGGGAGAAGGTTGGGGAGTTGCAGGCACAGGATGCAGAGTTGAGCAAGCTTCGAGAGGAAATTCAGAATGGTAAGGCTTCTGAAGTAGTAGTGAGGGATGATGGACTAATGACAGTGGGAAACAGACTTTGTATTCCAGATAGCAGGGAGGTTAAGGATGAGATTTTGGATGAGGCACACAATGCGCCTTATGCCATGCACCCAGGTAGTACCAGGATGTACAGAGATTTGAAAGAGCATTTTTGGTGGAAGGGCATGAAGAGGGATGTAGCAGAGTATGTCAGTAAGTGTCTCATGTGTCAGCAAGTCAAGGTTGAACACCAGGCGCCTTCAGGCAAGTTAAGGCCATTGTCCATTCCTGAGTGGAAGTGGCAAAAAGTAACCATGGATTTTCTGATGGGTTTGCCCAAGACTAGTAGGAAGCATGATGCCATATGGGTTATTGTGGATAGGTTGACGAAGTCAGCCCATTTTTTGGCAATCAAGCAGACTGATTCGTTGCATGTGCTAGCCAAGAAGTACATCGATGAGATTGTGAGATTGCACGGGATTCTAGATTCTATAGTTTTCGACAGGGATCCTCGGTTCACTTCAAGATTTGGAGGAAGCTTTAGGTACTAAGCTGCACTTTAGTACGGCTTTTCACCCTCAGACGGATGGTCAATCTGAGAGGACCATTCGGACACTTGAGGGAATGCTCAGGACATATGTGTTGGATTTCAAGGGAGCTTGGGATGAGCTTTTACCGTTGGTCGAATTTGATTATAATAATTCGTACCATTCGAGCATTCAGATGGCTCCATATGAGGCATTGTATGGAAGAAGGTGTAGGACTCCGATATGTTGGGATGAAGAAGGAGAGAGGAAACTGGTAGGACCAGAATTGATCCAGATGACAGTGGATAAAGTCAATCTGGTTAAGCAGTGGCTTAAGGCAACTCAGGATAGGATGAAGAGTTACACTGATGCTCATCGAAAGGAGATGGAATATGAAGTCGGTGAAAAAGTGTTCCTCAAGACGTCTCCTTGGAAGGGAGTAATGAGGTTTGGCAAGAAGGGTAAGTTGAGTCCAAGATATGTGGGTCCTTATGAGATTCTTGAGAGGATCGGACCACTAGCCTACAGGTTGGCGTTGCCTCCAGAATTGTCTCAGATTCATGATATCTTTCATGTCTCCATGCTGAGAAGGTATAGATCGGATCCTTCTCATGTTATTCAGGCTACAGAAATTCAGTTGAGAGATGATTTGAGCTACGAGGAGCTTCTAGTAGAGATCTTGGACACCAAGGAAAAGGTCCTCAGGAACAAGACGGTTCAGCTAGTTAAAGTTCTGTGGAGAAACCATTCAGTGGAAGAGGCCACGTGGGAGCCATTGGACGCCATAAAGGAGAAGTATCGAAGTCTCTTCGATGATTCAGGTAAATTTTGAGGCCGAAATTTCTTTTAAGAGGGGGAGAAATGTTGGGCCCAAAATTTTCTTTTATTGATGTTATTAAGTATGAATTATGTTAATTGTTCGAGTTATTGTATAGTTTGATTTAATTGGAGGTGTTAGAGGAAAATTAAGATCAATTTGAGATTAGTGTGGAATAAGTGGTTAAGAAAGAATAAAAGTGTATAAGGGTAAAATGGGCAAGTCACTTAAGTTGGGATGGTTAAGGCTTAACCAAGAGGGGCATTCTAGTCTTTGTGTTTCATTTAAGCTTAAAGAGTTAGAATTAGAAGAAAAGAAAGAAGGAAAGGGAGAAAGAAGAGAAGAGAGTTACGGTGGAAGAGGAGAAGAAGAAGAGAAAGGAGGAAAGCTAGGTTCGGAGGATTTTCGCTCGGATTGGAGTAATCTTTGGTAAGTTAAGCTCTTTTATTCTTGTTTGAGATGGATTGAACCCTAGTTGGTAAGGCTTCTCCCGCCTACCTGCAAATGGCACAGGGCTCCTCACAAGGATTCCCTCAAGAAACTACGTCTACACAGAACCATTTCGATGGGAATGTGTAGCACATCATGAATCAGGGACTAACCCAAACCATTATGTTATGTTATGTGTTTATGACCTGTTGTTATGTTCATGCATCATGAATTGTTCAAGAATCAAGCATTTTCAATATATGACTCATGCATGCTCAATTACTATGATTTCAACAAGTATCACGACAATGAGTTATTTTTGATTACTTTTGCTTATTCCTATATTATAAATATGTTCCCACGAGCTTTATAGCTCACCCCCTCTATTCTCCCCCATTTAGGTGACGAGCAAGAGACCGAGTGAGTCACGAGTTACGGCAGCACTCCATTTTGTTATGTTTACTTATTTTCAATGTTATATTTTTGAAAATCAAGGCTTTAGTTACATTTCAAGTATCATTGTTTCAAGGGTATTTTGTATTTTTGGCTCTTGAACTCAAAGTTGTAATTTGGTTTAAATGTTATTAAATCTTTGTAAAACTCATCTTTTGGATAATGATTTATGGATGTGTTTGTTTTGATCATGAAAGTAAGTTTTGATTTTGTTCACGGTGGATCCATTGAACTTCTGATGGTCTTTTCCTTAATCGATTAATTTGCACGTTCCACCTCACGCATACAGTACCACGCTCCCATGTCCGATGTTGGGCTCTGGAAACGGGGTCCAACAACCTGGAGTGAAAATAATTTCATGAGTGAATACGGTAATGAATAAAAAATAGCAAATGATGCTGCATTAGTTATCTTACATAGCAAAAGTCCAGTTACTTGCTTAACAATAACTAAGAAGGAAGCAACTGAAGGTCGAAAAGAGGGAAAAAATTAAAACAATCCAGCTCAAGATCCAATATCAGATTATGACAGCGAAAGTACTTGCCTAGATGATAAAAAAGGAAATATTTACGAGGATTACAAAGCTATGTATGAAAAATGGGTGAAAACGCGTAGAAAGAATGAAATATTAAAGGAAGAGAATCTTTCCATGGAGAACAACATATAAGAGTTAGAAAAGAATTTGATGTTGACATCAAATGGGCTTGGTGAAGCTAGAATGAAATTAGTAAGTACCGAAAAGGGATTAAAAATGATAAATGGAGGTACCGAAAAGCTAGAAAAGTTGTTGAAAATTGGTAAAGTTAAAGGGGATCTTCAAGGCATTGGCTATAAGAGTGAGTGCTTTACAGTGAATGAGAAGAAAGATGACATATCCAAATCTGTCCGAGAAGAAGAAACATCGAGAAAGAATCGAAGATTTATACCCATGTCATTTTTGTGGAGTCATTAGACATATAAGGCCAAGATGTTATCAATTACTACAAATGATGTTTCAAATAGGTCAAAATTGAAAATCTAGACGCTCTCTATTAAATTTCCAACAGCATCCCATGGTATCAAAGCAAGTTTGTGTTAGAAAGGGTCAAGTACAAGCACAAAAATGTTGTGAAAGAAAAACAAAAAAATGCCCAGATTTGTAATTAGTTACTGCTAAGGAAGTAACTGCAGAAACTAACTTGCAGTTAGTTACTGTTGAGGAAGTAAATGCTAGAACTAAAGTACTTTTAGTTACTTCGGATGATGAACCAACCAAAACAATGGAAGCTGATTTGAACCGAGGTTCTTCATCTTGAATCCGAAGAAATCATCCCACAGAAAATGTTATTGGAGATGTGAGCAAAAGAAGAAAAACAAGAGAAAGAAAAAGGGTTGATTATCGAAAACTTGCAGGCTACTTGTGTTACACATATTCATTCGAGTCAAAGAAAAAGACCAGATTTGAATTTCTTCGAGGGGCACAGGGATAAAGTGCTTTACATTTTTAAAGTTTTTTTTGTTAAAAAAATGAAACAAAAAATAAAAGAAAAGATTTATTTTTTTATTTTTTAGTTTTTTTGTTGTTATTGTCCTCTCATTTTTTTTAGTAGTTTGCATTGTGACTTCTTTTTGGCTCTACCAAAGACTCTTCAACTCTCGCATCAGTATGGATCTCTCTTGGGGGAAGACATCAGATTGTTTATGGTGAATGTTCCATTCAGAGGGAGATCTCAAGGTATATGCGTCACTATTCGTCGTATTTTTTGGCATTTTTTTGTCCCAAGGGGGAAAAATTTGGGTGATTGGATAAACTTGATGTTCTTTGAAACTTGATATTTGATTAAGGGAGAGTATTTGTCATATGAATTGTGAATTTGATACTTATATGTCCAATTATATTATTTAGGAGGAGTTTCATATCTGTGACAAACAATGTCAAAAAGGAGGACATTGTTAGGATATATTTTATATATCCTTTATTTAATTTTGGCATTTTAAATTGGACATATAAGATAATTAGAATTATCATATGGATTGGTAAACTTAAAAGGATGAGGTTGGTGCATATTTGAATTGAAGTGGGACACTTATCATGTATGGGATTTATGCATATTTTAAATATACGGTGCATATGTGGTATTGAGTTAATAAGGGATTGTGTGGTATAAAGGAGGTGTGTTTTTAATTGGCTGCTGCATTTTTGGATATTAGGATATTGCAATTGCGTGGTTAATGTGGACTCCTTTGACTTGATTGAGTTTGTGTCATACGCGTTCACCGGGAGTAGATGCGGTGAATTATGTTGCCTACATCTTCTATATATAGCAGAAGTCTATTGTGAATATGTGTGTTCGGTAAGTGAGGTGATGAGTGAGTGAGTCACAAAAGCAAAAGAGGTGTGCGGCAACTACGTGCATGGGTGGTATAGTAATGTGAATGCATTAATTATCCATAAGTGTGCATTAATTGCTTATAGGAAAACTTGTGTGGATGGAAGACAACAGGTATGCTCTATCTCTAAAGTGAGTGTGTGTCAAAGTGAAGGACGTGATTGTGTTGCATTAATTAAAAAGGTGAAGATGCCATGTGTGTGTGGCTTTTAAGGAAAAGGAACGTGTATGTGTGCAGCGTGAGTTAATTTTAGATTTGAACAGATATTACGGTGTGTTCATGTCTAATTGGAACCTATGGTGAAGAGGAATTAATATATTACGTTGTGGATGTGCTCCTGAAAAAAGTGAGCTTCTCTGTGTTCGTGTTGCTTCTCTGCGCACTGCTTCTCTACGTCTGTGTTGCTTTAGTGCTTTCCTTTGAAGGACGATGATTCCATTAAGCTGGGTTGAATAGTTTTGTGTTACATTTTCTTTGATGTATTATCGTTGATCATGTATTTTTGCAGCTGTGATTTTTGCAGAAGTTTTTGTGACTTAATTATGAGTTCTGCATGAATCAGATCATTGTTGTTGCGACGACTTCCAGATTTATTTCAGTGCAGTTGAACTTTGTAGGAAGTTGTTCTTTTCTTTTATCTCAAGTATATTGTCATTCAGTTCTTAGTTGATTAAGTATTTGAGTTATTGTTATTGTCTTTTAATTAAAAAGAGTGTTGAGAAAATTCTCTGTTGAGGTTAATACGAGACGGTCATACTATTGGAAGTGAAATTTTTTTACGGGACTGAGGGATAGTGTCAAGGGTTGAGTGGGTCGGCTCAGTTAAGCCTTAGGTAATTCTATTGTATTTCGGTGAAAGTTATTAAGCTGAGTGAGGGCCCCGCGGACGTAAACAAGGTGTGCCCGGTGTTGATTTATTTTTTGTACTCTTAATTTTTTATTTTTTTGTTTGGTAGAAACGAATCAACAAGTTTACGAAATGACTACCCTATTCGGGTTTTTCAAACACTATGGAAAGAAAGAACTTATGGAAAGCAGTAAGCAAGGAAAATGTGATTTCAACGGAAGAATAATTTAATTAGTACAGCAAAATAACTATCGTAAGCAATTGAAAACCTATTTCCCGCCACTAAAGCACATCACCACTCACCTGAGCATATAATTCTTTGCATAAGTTTCCAACTCAGAGAATGGGATCCCTAATAATTCTTCCACCTCTGCAACTTGAACAAATATACCCAGCCGATTAGAGACACCTAAATCAGAATGGATCCACGACAAGCTAAAAGTGCATAATCATGGAGGCATTGGCAGGAAGCAACCTTTGCTTTTCCTTCACTTTGTTCCCTCTTTTCGATGGGCTTCTTTGACAAAGTTTTATGATACCACCAGGAATTTTATATACCATGGATTCCCTTCACTTTATTCCCTCTTGTCATTGCGTTTCTTTGACAAGTTTTATGATACGATCGACTTGGAATTAGTGTATTCAACAAGGTGCAAGTTTAAAAATAATTGTTCTTTTATCCTACATTGAATAAAGCGTTATGGGGTAGTATTCTTTTCCACTTGCTACGGTTTCATTGTGTACGTACGTCTTTTCACCGGTAAAATAGTCCCCATGACAAGTGTGCTTTCAATGGAAAATGAAAAAGAAGAGATATTGTCACCCAGATTATATGCAGATCAAATTTCAATAATGACTTTGACGATTGATCCAAACAATCATCTACAGTTTGATCTAATATTGTAATCTGGCGTTTAAGAAACTTCCTTCTGTTCAAGTAAATTTGTAAAAGTTTTGTTTGTTGTTCAATTCACAGGTCGATGGATGAAGGGATACATAAGTTTTATTCCCTTTAAACTGGCAGATCTTACTGGTTAAGCAGAACTGTTAACCACATACATGTGTAGATAAATAAAAAGACGATGTTGCTTTCGCTTTTGTAATATGTACGCAGGTGCGACGCATTATATATAGGTCTTGTTCTTTCTACGTAGCTTGTAATCATATCTCAATTCTTCGCTGCTTCTTTGTCACAATTCTACCCATGGCCTCAACTCAGGTACTCTCTCTCCTTCTTTCTCTTTCCGTACGATTTTCTTGTTCAGTTAGAACACGAATGACTTCTTCTATTAGGTTAAGACAGTATGTCTCAACCTAATATAATGGATTACCGATCCTATCTTTATATATATGGCACTTCTTTCTTTTCTCTTTTCGACATGAGATTATGAATTTCCAGCACACGCAACTTGCAAGCTAAATATGCAATGAAAAAGAACCATATATTCTGTTCTGCATCGATAGTAGCAAATATGGAAGTTGATATTTCAGGAAGACCCTGCAACAGTTCAAGAAGTGATAGACGACCGAGTAGAAAAGTCAGATGAGGAGGAATCACCTGTTGCTGAAAAGAAACTCCCAACAAGTGAGGATGTGGTTGTGCGTGACGAGCAAGACGAAGAAGAAGAGGAGGAGGGGATCAAGAGTATAGAAGGACAGCTAGAAGGTGATGAATTGATGGAAGAAAAAGGAGTGCCTCCCATTACCGATGACAGCGAACCAGCTGTTTACTTTGATAAGGAAGTAGAATCCGAGGCTGAAGAAGATGAAATTATAGAAGACGATGATGACATGATTTGAGGAACTTAATTTAGGAAATATGGTTGCTTTACGAACTTAATGATCCTTTTCTTTTTGGACGATCGATGTTTCTACGTTAGCTCGTGTGTTGCTTGATTTAAATTCTACGTGCGTTAACGAAGACATGCTTTTCTATAGCAAAACTTGCTTACCTGAAAGGACGGTTACCATGCTTTACGAGATCTTTTTGTCCATAACACATAAAACGAAAAATTTATAGAAGGCAACGTTACTTATCTTCAATATTAGGGGAGGGGAAGACGTTGCTTAACCTACATGCAGAACTAACCATATGCTTGTCAGTTCTCTAATCAATTCAGGATTTTTGGTGACCAACTCAAAAAGTAAAACACATGCCGCCAAAAAGAGGATTTTTCAAGTTGCTGTGGATCGGCTAATCACAAGAGAAAAGAACTCATAACATAATTTTTATATTTGAAGTATGATGTACATTTATTTGAATTTAATTTATTTTACATTTTCAATAAAAATCTTAATAAACGCATTTCATTCATAAATGAAATTTCATTTAGAACTTATTAATTGTATGAAGTGCTTACAATTTACTTTGAATAAAATGGTCTAATTTCACCAACATCAATCTCTTTTTAAGTTTATTAAATCATCTAATTTATTATTCATACGATGTAAAATTTATTATGCATATAAGATTTACTAAACTATTACCTTCCTTTTCTTGTGCCACATTTGAATGTAAGATTCTAGGTAACCTAAATTCAAATTATTCTAAATACATCATGTTAAGAATAAATGAGGTTTAATCAATCTGTACAAAATAATAGCAATACAATACAAAATTTTAATGGTAATTAACCATTAAAAAAGAGGAGAATCGAAGTAAAGTTTTGTGGGGTGCATAATTTAGCAAGTGATTTAAACAATATATTCAAATACTATCTAAAACATCACAACAGTTGATTAATTAGTTTTTACAAGTTATAATATATTTTTTTAGAAGTTAAAAGAATTGTATTAAAGTTCAAAAAGAATATCAAATTGAGTACAAATACAAGCTTGGACTATTGCAAGCTAACGAGGAAAATTTGGCCAATAAAGAGGCCTTTACAATTCATCAAATGAAGCTTAAAAACTATTAAAACTTGAAGAACCAAGGAAAGTGGGGACTCATTTGGGCAGTAGTACTATCTTGGAAATAACTCCATTACTCTAGTTTATTAATGTTCCTATCTTTGGAAATTGGCATATCTTCTAATAAGCTTTAGACAAAGGACGACTAACTCTGTACAGGTAGATAGCCATCTTTATTGGTCCACCGTGTTAAACTCAAAAAAATGTTTTATATCTTCTAATAAACTTTAGACAAAGGCTGACTAACTCTACACATGTAGATAGCCATCTTTACTAGGCCAACCGTGTTAAACTCAAAAAACGTTTTATGTATTTATTTGCATGCCTTTTTGGGTACCTCTAATTCTTTTCCTTTTATTCAACTATATAGCATCATGAATTTAGTTATGAGATACCATATAAACATATACTAACTAATATGAAGAATGCAAAATCAAGAGTAAGCAAAAGATGTAAAACCTCACTCTATTATTCAATTGTTGAAATTAGCTGCTTATCTACTAAATTTTGTTCTTTAAACATGTTGATGCTCTGTCCATATGTTGTCCAAATTGCATGTATTCAATTTCAAAAACTCTCTCACAATTGAAATACAAATCTAGTTTTTATCATGCTTCTTTTCTTAACTTTTCTAATTTAGACACGATTCCTGGACAAATGTCAACAATGTACTTTCCATCCCTCTTTTTTATGAAATATCTTTGTCATAACCCTCCACATCGTCACAAGTGCGATTAAGATAGGTTTGTCTTGAACCTCTTTAATATAGGCATTGAAATTGTTAGAGTGATTGTTGATAAACATATCACACTTCATTCTCGAATTATATGTGTGTTTACATGACATACTAAATAGAATTCATTTTTAGCCAATCATATATTAGCTTATTATCATCTTTTAAGTATGCAGATGGAATCATTATCATCGACTAACACAACAGTGAGTTCAAAGTCAAGCAATATCATTTGTTATTATGGACTAAAGGCCCCATTGAGGACTTCATGGAGTGATCATAATTGTAGCACTCCACTCTCACAAGACACGTACCCGACATCCTGAGTGATATCTGAGTATATGTATCCCATGAGGGTGGTATGCTAGAATAGCCAACAATCAAACTCATTACAAAATTTTTCAAATCAATGCACGCGTATGCGGAAATCAATAGTCAAATTGGGCTCATTCTCTTCTTTTGTAACATCAAAATCAAATTTATTATTATTCTCATTTACAAACCTTTCCACTTTGGAAAGTTATCACATACAGAAATATTCAAATACAAATTGTACAATAATTGTGGAAGACTTAATTCGATACAAAAATAAGAAAATACAAATGCAGACACGAACTGATCCCAACCTCTATCTCTTACTTGAATGCAGTGGTTATACTCTCGTTAGCCTAACAGGATAACTCTTCTGAGTTTAAAAAATATTGCAAATTTTGGGTGAATTTTTGCAAACTCAGTAAGTGACCATCTTTAATGGCTCACTTAATCACATAATACATCAAAACATATAATCACGTATTTCATGTCACTGTATCAGTTCCTCGTGTTAAGTCACATACATTTCATACTCATTTAACTCATATTTCACAATCCAAATTCAATCAAACAATTTATTTCAACCATTTAAATCATACATATCAATCATCAAACATGCATATTAAATGTTTATACAATGCATGTGAGACTCATTTTTATTTATTATTGTCATTGTGATCGAGTGCATTTTCACTAGCCCATATCCCTTAGTAGATACCGAGCCATATCAGATAATGTCCCATATCCCTTAATAGATACCGGGTATATTGACAACTGAGCCAAATGATATTATCGTAGTCTAAGCTTTAAGCTCTTCATACTGGAGACTCCAGTCACACTACCTTTATCTTTTATGCGTTCGTGTAATGGAATGCTTCACATTTTCATACTTTCAGTCTATCACATGCTTTCAGATTCACATTCAACTTCATATTCATCTTCGGACCTTAGTCCAGCATTTAACAATTAAGTTGAAAACATACATATTTCTTTCATATTCACATACAAGGAGCACTTCAATGTTCTCACATATAACCAGGTCCTCGGACATTCGATGTCCAGAATCAGTACATTCACATCCATCATATTCACATTGCATAATAATCATGTCAAAAATCATTCAATGCAGAAATTGAAATTAAAAAAATGAAATGAGACTATCTAGATCAACTCACAGTACGCTCTAGATTAGCATTAGCTTCCATGATCTGGAAACATTTGGATGCGGACGTTTATCCTGTACATTAAAATTATACAATACACATGATGCACACGCCCCTTAAAAATTGCACAATTATAAGTATTCCTTTATCCATAAATGTGTATATGGAATCTGTACAATGCAAACTCAATGATAATCCCAGGTACATTATCAAATTTCACAACTTAAGCACATTATGATTTTTAGAATTATTTGTTCTCATAATATCAAATTCTTATTCACTTTTACTTGATATCCATTACTCATCTCCTTGAATCACAACTACAATCATATGAATATCTTTCATTCCCATTATATTTATGGCTTTGGTATTTTGAGATGAACAATTCATTCACTAATGTTATTCTAACATTATATGATCACACAAGATCCAAACTCGCATTTCTTTTTATAATATCTCCAAAATTCCAAACCTTTTGGTCAATTTTTCATGAATATTTTGACAAGAAAAATGGAATAATTTGGTAACACTTCCTTCTAGAAAGTTGTTCTCCTATTTTCTGATTACACTAAGATCATTTAATTTGGTTCAGTACTCCAAAAGTTCTACTCCAAATAATTCAGACTGTTCTTAAATTGAAATAGTATTCTATGTTCAACTTCAAGTCAGATTCTGGAATTTTAGGGAAATCCTGCAAGTTGGCCACGACGAACCAAGGAGTTGCCTGCGACGAACTTTCACAGAAGCACAATCAGGACTCATCTTCCAATTTTTCATATTCTAACTCTTTACTTACTACATTCACTACCTTAATCTTACCTATCATTTCTAATTCAATTTCTCCTCATTTTCCCATCATTCTAACTCCATTTTAACTCAATATCATCCATAAATAAATTATAGTTCATGATTGATCATGAACACTAATAACAGAACATACACATATATACACATTCATCATCAACTTATTACACATATTCAACTTCATTTTCACTTTCATTTTACTTCTAACTATCACCTTAATTATTCTCATTTCAAGATATTACACTTATCTTTTCTTTAAATTCAACAATCAATCCAATTCATTTCTAAAAAAACTAATGATCCACGTTTTTATACATCAAAACAGAACATATGAATATCCATTCACAAATCAATTTTTTCTGCACTTCAGTCTACATTCATTAAGGTGATACTATGTTCCCATCCTCATTTTATGATCATTTAAGCTCTAACTATCATCAAACATGCATCATTCATCAAAGCCATGAAGAGTAATAGGTTACTTACTTGATTTACCCAAGGATTCTTCAAAAATCTCCAAGAACCCTAGCTCCTTCAACATCCACGAAAATCAACTTTCAAGGTGAAATAGGTTGGGTCTTTTAGCAAAAAAAAAAAGAAGAGAAGACAATGAATCTTGAAGAAACAAGTGAAGGAGTTGGATAAAAATCAACATGTTTAGGTGAGAGTGAGTTTTGTAGATGGAGAGAATGGAGAAGATGAGAGTGTCTTTGTTAGGGATGAAAGAAAAGAAGATGTCTTTCAAATGGCAATAATATAGGTTATATAAAAACACTTGGTGGTTGTCATGCCACCTTCCACTTAAATGATTTATGCTTAATAACACTTATATGTTTAGTCCATTTGTCTCCAACTTCTAATCCAATTGTCTCTCAGTTTTCAATGACATAAGTCATTAAACCTTAATGTCACATATTAAAATTTTTGCTACCATTTGACATTTATTTCTACCACTATTCATCAATTGTTCTGCCACTTGGCATTTTTTTAGTCCAAAATACCTTTAAAATTTCAAAAAAAATCCTAAAATTCACCAAAAATTTAAAATCACTAAATACAGTCTCCAAATCAGTTTTCAACATATAAAAACCACAATTCTCAATACAATTACATTTATAAACAATTATACCCAGAATGTCAATGAATGCACATACTGTCATTTTGATGTGTGTAAAAATTAAAATTCACGTGCGTGTATGCTAACATTATATATGAGCATGAAATGCATTTTTCTCAATCTCTCATTGATCTCACACGCATCGTATTTTAGGTTTCTAATCTGGCTGAAAATTTTATGGATGCTTCAATTATCGGATGAGAATTTATTGTTATTTGATTAATGATTTGAATGTCAAACTTGTGTTTTAGGTTTTTTTTTATGGAATTGAATGTTCTAGGTTGGGAGATGCAAGTTTTTCAAATGGTATGATGAAGAAATTACTAAGAGAGTTGTTAAAATGATTCAAAATTTAAGGAGTGAATTATCAATGTTAAAGAAAGAGGTTGAAAGAAGCACAACAAGAGAGTTTGAAGAACAAATGAATCTTTTGAAGGAGGACATAAATTTATTGAGAAAAGAGAAAAAGAAATTAAGTGTATGTTAATGAACATTGTAATAGGATTTATTATGGTTGTAGTACTTTTATTTTTATTTATGTTATCAGGATATTGTATTGAATTTCAAAATGTAATGGTTAATATAATTTCAAGTATATTATGAAAATTTTGATTTTGAAATTTTATATGAATTATGTAATGAAGCAAAAATAATACTACTATATATAACCTGTAACATCTTGTTCCCATACTAAGAGTTAGAACCCTAAAATTTGGTACATGTGAGATCAATGAGAAATTAAAAAGAATGCATTTCATGCTTATACATAACGTTAGCACACACGTGAATTTGAATTTTTGCACAATAAAATGATTGTACTTGCACTCATTTGACATTTTTTAGGTATAATTGAATTGTAAATGTGTTATATTGAGAATGGTGATTTTTATATGCTGAAAATTGATTTGGAGAGTGTATTTTATTGATTTAGAATTTTCAATGAAGTTTGTAAATTTTTTGAAAATTTAAGGTATTTTTCGACTAGAAAAAATGCAAAGTCATAGAATAATTGAGAAATAGTAGTACAAATAAGAGGTAGTGTAAATTTTTACATGTGACATTAAGATTTAATGACAAGTGTCACTGAAGATTTGCTCTCATCTTCTCATTCTTCTCTCCATCTACGAAACTCACTCTCACCTTACCATGTTGATTTTTATCCAACTCCTTCACTTTGTTTCTTCAAGATTCATTGTCTTCTCCTTTTTTTGCTAAAAGACCCAACCCATTTCACCTTGGAAGTTGATTTTCATGGTTGTTGAAGGAGCTAGGGTTTCTTGGTGATTTGAAGAAAATGAAGCTAAATAAGTAAGTATAAGCTTGAATTTTTCTTGATTTGTTAAAGGAAGCATATTTGATGATAGTTAGAGGTTATGTGCACATAAAATAGTGATTTATGTATGTTGGAATATGGGTAAAGATATGAATACATTGATGTCTTGCTTTTACATGTATGATGATTAGTGATTCATAAATTGATGTAGAGATGAAATAGAATTAGAGATGAACATTGTTGAAGTGTGATGGACATGTATATATGCAATGTTTCCACTGAGCATACATCGGTATTTTTGCCATATATTGGTCTATAGATATCCAAATGGGATGATTTTAAGTTCATATTAAACTGTAGATGTATGGCTATATTTTTTATGAAGGAATTGAATTAAATTATGCCTCTAAGAGTTTCAAAATTTAGCTCGAAGTTGAGATTGTGGATTCTATCGTGGTTTGGAATAGTCTATAGTGTTTTTAGTATAACTTGCAAAATATCAAACCAAATTGCATGAAATTGGTTACACTTGAAACTTAAGGCATAAAGGAACAACTGTTTAGAAGAGTGTTTTGCCTAAATCCTTCATTCTACTTATCGAAATTGCCATGAAACATTGACCCGAAGGTCTATTTTCAGAAGAGACAGAATGAAGTTCAAAAATCTCACAATCATGCACAAGCATGATCGTGACTCTTAAGGGTCACAAGGGATATCACAATCGTGCACAAGTACGATCATGCATAGTGAAGGTGCAGTGAAAGTTGACAGGCATGAACATCCTTTGATCTTTTAGCCATAACTTCTTCTCCTGAACTCTAAATGACATAGGACTTGAACCATTGGACTAGTAAAACATTGATCTTTATCTCCAAAAAAAATTATAATCATCTGAAATCATTCAAGAGAGACTGATTGATGAATTTGGGATGGAATTGATGAGGAGTTCTGGAAAATGATAACTGGAGTATTTTCACTAAACATGCTTTAGTATTTTAGGCATAACTTATTATATAGTTATCTAAATATAATCATTTTTTATTTGATTAAACTAGATACATAGGTCTATAATTTTTTTGAAGGAATTGAGATTTAGTTCTATCTCTAGAATTCCAAGTTTTTGAATTAAAGTTGAGTACAGGATACTATTTAAGCTTATGAATAGTCTAAATTATTTTGAATATAACTGTTGGGCTCCAAATTTGTTTTTCTTGATGTTATTAAGTATGAATTAAGTTGATTGTGTTATTTGTTGCATAGTTTGATTTTAGTGCAAGTGTTATGGGAAATTTAGAGTTATTTGAGTTTAGTATGGAATAATGGTTATGGAAGGATGAAAATTTATATAAGGGCAAAATGGGCAAGGCACTTAAGTTATGATGTTTAAGGCTTATCAAGGAGGGGTAATAGGGTACTTGTGCTATCTTTTAGGTTTAAGGAATTAAAAGAAGAAAAGAAAAGAAAGGAAAATAAGAAGAAGAGAGAAAGAGAAGAGAGTATCGTTGGAGGAGAGGAAGAAGAAGAAGAAAGGAGGAAAGCTAGAGTTAAGGATTTTCGAAGTTTTGAAGCATTTTTCAGGTAAGTTAAGCTCTTTTATTCTTGTTTGAGATGGATTGAACCCTAGTATTGCTTGAAATGGGGTAGAATCGTTTGAGTTAGGGTTTTCGGAAACTTTGGTAGAAATTCATGGATTGTTGTTTTGTTGATGATTTTGTGTTAGAATGAGCTTAGAAAGGAAGTATAGGACTTGATTCAAGGGTTAGATGTGTTGTAGTTGAGAAAGGAAAGGATTAAAGATTGAAAATGTCGAAAATTTGGGTTTTGGAGTCGAACTCCAGCCCGCACATCGCGACGTCGCAAGAAGGTCAAGACGCATGACGTCATCACCCGACGTCATGACGAGCGAGCCTCGCTGCTATGAGGCCGCTTCCAACAAAGATGTCTTTTAGTAATTTGAGCATATATTTTGCTACAGAAGTCCTTTTGAGATGATTTTTGATGCGTTGTAAACTAGAGACATAGATATACAAGTTTTGGGAAGTAATGGAGTTCTGAATCAGTCTCTAAGGATATGAAATTTTGGATGGAAGTTAAGAATGGAAATATTGTTTCAAAATGAGTTATTGAATGGGATTTTAGTTCTTATTTAAGGAAATCAAGTGAGGCAAGAGGATCAAGAGGATCAAGAGGAAACTCATTCCTAGGCAAGAACAAGCAAGGAATCAAGGCGGGTTCATGTTTATAATAGAGTAAATAAGTTACTCATTGTTTTGTTCAAATCAAGAAAGATTTAATGCTTTAAATCGCATAATCAATGATTGCATTACATACTATTGTGAAATGATTATATCTTGCTATATGATTTGCATTCATGATTATTAACAAGGTTTTCAAAAAGGGGTGTTATCCTTTCAAGAATACATGTACATGAAATCATGTTTTACGAAATATATGACAAGCAAGTTTACAAGCAAATGCTAGTGTGGCAATCAAGTTTACAAGACTTTGAATCATGCATGTTTATATAGGTTTGCGGTATGTCCCTCACAAACAGTCAGGTGCACATTGACTCACGAAAAGGCTTCTCCCGCCTGCCCGCAAGTGGCACAGGGTTTCTCACAAGGATTCCCTCACGAAACTACATCTACACATAACCATTTCGATGGGAGTGAGTAGTACGTCATGAACCAGGGACAACCCAAATCATCATGTTATGTTATATGTTTATGATATGTTGTTATGTTTCATGCATCATGAATTGTTCAAGAATCAAGCATTTTCAAGCTATGACTCATACATGCTCAATTTCTATGATTTCAACAAGTACCACGGCAATGAGTTATTTTTGAATACTTTTGCTTATTGCTATATTATGAATATGTTCCCACGAGCTTTATAGCTCACCCCCTCTAATCTCCCCCATTCAGGTTACGAGCAAGAGACCGAGTGAGTCACGGGTTACGGCAGCACTCCATTTTGATATCTTTGTTTCTTTTAAATGTTATACTTTTGGAAGTCAAGGCTCTAGTTTCATTTCAAGTATTATTGTTTCAAGAGTATTTTGTATTTTGGCTCTTGAACTCAAAGTTGTAATTTGGTTTGAATGTTCTTAAAGCTTTATGAAACTCATCTTTTGGAGCATGAATTATGGATTTGTTTGTTTAAATCTCATGAAAGCAGGTTTCAAGTTTGTTTCCCAATAGGCCCATTAATCTTCCGTGGGTCTTTTCCTTAAATGAATAATTAGCATGTTTCACACTACGCTCTCATGTCCAAAGTTGGGCTCCGGCAGCGGGGTCCAACAATAACTTTTGGGGTACAGAGCCAAATTGAATGATTGTAGTGTCATTAGAAACTTAAGATAATGGAAAACACTTTTCTAGAAGAAAATGTTACCAAATTACTTCATTCACCTTATCATAATGATCATAAAAAATTAACTTGAAGTTCTAGATTTTTGAAGGTAATATAGGACTGAAATGAGAATTTGGATAATTGTTTGGAATAACATTAAAGAGTGAATTTTTGGTATTAAAGTACCAAAGTCATGTATATAATGGAGATGAAGTGGTTCATATGATTAAATTTGTGATTCAAGAAGAGGAGTAAAGTGTATCAAGTAAAAGTGAATGAGAAATGGGTTATTATGAAAACAAATGGTGCAAAAAATGAGAATGTGATAAAATGTGAAGTTTTATAATATACCTGGGATTGTCATGAACATGCATTGTACATATTCCATATACACGCGTGTGCATCAATGAATACTTATAATTGTGCAAAGTTATTGATGTGTGTGGGCAATGTGTGTATTGCATAATTTTGATGTGCAGGATAAACATCCGCATTCAGACATTTCCAGATCATGGAAGTTAATGTTAATCTAGAGCGTACTGTCGTTCGACCTAGATGGTCTCATTTTATTATTTGTTCTGAACTTTAGTTTCTGCATTGAATAATTACGATTATGATTATTATGCAATATGAATATAATTAATATGAATGTGATTTGCTTATGTTGATGCCGGACAATGAAGGTCTGAGATTTAATGCATAAATATGATACTGAAGTACTACTTGTATCTTAATGAGAAGAAATAAGTGTTTCTCAACATTTATGTTGAATGTCGTACCACGGTCCGATGATAAATGTAATCTTAATGTGAATGTGTATATAAATAAGAAAAGTGATTCTCAATTTAATTGTTGAATGTCGGACCAAGGTTCGATGATGAATGTGAAAGTGGTTGTGAATCTGAATTCATGTGACTGATTAAAAATGTGTATGTGATACAATCCATTATATGAATGCATGAAACATAAAGGCAGTTGTGACTATAGTAGCCACCAAAAAGAGCTTAAAGCTCAGAATGTGAAAGAGCCTCAAGCTCAGTATGAATGTACTTGGTATCTACTAAGGGATATGGGACATTATATGATATAGCTCATTATCCACAAGGGATATGGGCTAGCTTGGTATCCACAAGGGATATGAGCTAATAAAAAGGCACTTGGTCACAATAAAATAAGAAATAAAAGTGAGTTATATGCGCATTACATTTATAAGTGATATGTGTATTTCGTAAGAAGGAAATTATTAGTATGATTGCTCTGAAAGTGATATGTGATATTATGTGCTAAATGAATAGGTGTCAATGAAGTGCTTACATGATTGTCAAATGTTAGTGATTAACATGATTATAAATGAAATGAAGTGAATGATGTGATTATATGAACTATACGTGTTATGTAATTGAGTAAGTCATCGAGGATGGTCACTCACTGAGTTCGCAAAATTCATCCAAAATTTGCAATATTTTTCAGGCTCAGAAGAATTACCCTATTAGGAAAAAGGGAGAATAGCCACTGCATTCAAGTAAGAGGTAGAGGTCGGGATCAGTTGACGTCTGCATTTATTTTTTCTTATTTTTTATCAAATTGAGTATTTCACAATTTTTGTATCATGTGTATTTGAATATGTTTCGGTATGTAATAACTTTTCAAAGTGGAAAGGTTTGTAAATGAGAATGATCTTGAGTGTAATAATAATATGTATGTTTTTGATGTTATGAAAGAAAAGAATGGACCCAAAATTTGATTGTTGATTTCAGCATATGTTTATATTGTTTTTCAAAAAAAAATTGTACCGAGTTTCAAGTGTTCGATTATTCTAGCATGCCACCCTTGCGGGATTTACACTTGGACATCACTCAGGATGTCAAGTACAGGTCTTGTGAGAGTGGAGTGCTACATAACCAATATACAATGGATATGTTGTATAACAACTCGTAATGAATATGTTGTCTATAAATAACAAAATTTGTATATGAATTATGTAATGAAACAAAAACAATAATATATATAAGCAATATACAATGAATAATTTACTCGTTACATATGTTATCAAATATGCACAAAAAAATGTAAAAGAGAGATAAAGATAGAAAGAGAGCGGTTGTGTAACAACTCATATTGATTTTGACATGTAAACAACACAAAAATTCGTATATATAAAACACAGATATTTAGATCATATGTATACAACTAATCGATGTTTTCACAAATATTTCCATTGTATGTATACAACTAATCGATGTTTGCTTCATTTGTACTTGACTACTTAAGATCAAGTTATGATGATTGTGTCAATGATGTTCTCCTTCTACTTACTTCAGCTTATAAAGGTTGTGAAGTAATACTGGAATGTCTTCTGAATTGTAAGCCCTTTGGCTGAAATGATAATTGAAATATGTACAGGTCAACATTTCCAAACTTGTTTTTATTGGTATCTCTAGATGTATGATTAAACCCAAGTTTAATATATAATTGGATACACTTTCATGATTGTTAATGCACTTTTTGACTCTTAATCCATGATTTTTGTGTTTAATTGAGTCTCTTACGGTGAGCTTATGTTTTATGCAATTTGCTAGTAAAATTGTACAATTGACATTAATTCTATTATAATTTTTCTAAGAACAATTGATACCACAAATTGTTATTTTATATTGTAGGAGAAAAGGAGTCAAGAAGGATCAGAAGAGTCAACACGGCATGAAGTCCTTAAGGCACGTCGCGGCATGAACTAATCACCTCGCCGCGGCACATCGCGGCGCATCAACACAGATCGTACGTCGCGACGTCAAAAAAAAAAAGCATGTCGCGGCGAGCAAACCAGATCGTACGTCGCGACGTCCCAGACATCTCGTCGCAGCGAGCAAGACAAAGCACACGTCGTGACGAATATTAATTTATACGTCGCGACGTGCAGACGGATACCCGGACTCAAATAGAGATTTCTCTCATCTGCATCGACCCGCCCGTGACCCATCCTTTAAATCCCCGCCAATTAGGTTATCATCATCATCTGGAGAGGGATCGAGAGAAGGGGAGAAAAGAGGAGATCGACGAGCAAGAGAGAAGAAGAGGAAGCAACATCGTCCACCACCCAGGGTTCCCTTCGGGGTTCCCTGGGGATAACTTTTGCATTAGTTTTCATCTTCTATTTTTACCATCGCCGTCCACCATGGATGACTTGGAGTCGTTGCGAGTTGTGAGGCTTCGGGTTACTATGCGTGGCTTAGCATTTCTTTCCTGTTGAAGATGCAGGGATGGCTGGAGTTCACCGAAGGGGAGTAGCTTAATCTGTAGTTTAGCTATGATTTATAAATGCCTAGGTTTAGGAGTTTGTAATTTGTAGTGAAACTACTTGATTATAGCTAAATGTTGGACATTCAATGTGTGTTTGGATTGGTAGTTTATATTGTCACATTTAACTGCATTGTTATGAACAGCCGAGTTGGGGTTTATTGCTGTGTAGTTAGATTAGCTTAATTAGAGGTTAATTAAGCGTTGAAAATTGTAATGTGTTATGGATTTGTTTATGTAGAACTTTGTGCTTAAATATATGAAGTCTCATATATGTCAACTTGTGATCTTGTTGATTCTCTTTTATCTGCCTAGTTGTGTTTGATAATGAGTTGATGCTAGATTTCATTTGACCCATTGCATTGGCAAATCCACCGCACACACTAAGATGTTTTTAACAAGGTTTTGAGCAATGGAGTTCATTGATCAAATCCTTGGACTTAAAGAATCCTTTAAGGTTCTAGGGCTCAAGAGCACCTAATGGGGTCTTGAGAAATGGAGTCGAGAGTGACAGGAGTCCATTAATCAAGACCCTGGACTTAAAGATAATTCTTTAAGGTTTATCATTTCAAACTTAGTGATTTTCAATCCACTGCACACACTAAGATGCGCTAAACGGGATCTTGAGCAATGGAGTTCATTGATCAAGATCCTGGACTTAAAGAATCCTTTAAGGTTCTGAGGCTCAAGAGCACTCAATGGGGTCTTGAGAAATGGAGTCAAGAGTGACAGGAGTCTATTAATCAAGACCCTGGACTTAAAGATAATTCATTAAGGTTTACCATTCACACTTAGTTTTGAACTGTAATAGCGAAAGCTTGTTTTCAAGAGGATTTTATCACTTGTTTTAGTATTTTCTTTTTTTCTATTTTCAAAAATCCAAAAATACTTTTTACATGCTTTTTAGTGTAGTTAATGTTTTCAAACAAAACCCCCTTTTTTCTTACTGATTTCACTTGCATTTTATGACATATAGGTTAGCTTAGGTCCATTTCATTAGGTTCCGATTAAGTGAGACGACCCGAGGTTGCATCCTATACTGCAATCTTGGAATTTATTATTTTTGACCGGTTTCCAAGGATCGATCTTAAGGTCGAATCGACAGAGCCGCGATCAAAATGACGTCGTTGCCGGGGAACCGCGAATTGGTTCTCTAAGTTAGCTTTTGTCATTTTGTTGCTAAGTGAAATTAGGAATCTTCTCTTTTAGGTTGCATTCTAGATAGTTTAGTTTCATATATATTGATAGTTTTCCTTTGTTTTTGATAGTTAGCATTTTACAGATTACACCTTCTGTGAAAGTTCACGAGCCTAACTCTTACTATTTCTGCGACAAACATTTCAGTGAATCGCTTAGTGGAGGCCGATAAGGACATAGAAATGGATGAAGTTGTTTCACCACAACATGGCCATCTGTCAAGGTTTATCGAAGTATCAAGAACCTCCATAACTCCTGTGTTGTCTCTTTCTTTCACTTGTTTACTTACTTAAGCCTCGTGATTACTTGTGATATATGTTGGTGCATTAGTTTGTTAAGTAAGTGTCAGGGAGAAACAACCCTTGTAGGAAAATAGTTTAGCTTTTAGTTTAGTAAGTAGCCTTTCCATTCAATAATTTCCCCCTTTTGAGTTCTATCTCTTGCCTCCGTTGTTGTGTGGAATTGCCCTTTTTGCTTCCTTCTCTTATGCTTATCCTTTGCTTGTTCAACATTGAGGACAATGTATTGCTTAAATGTGGGCGGAGCTGTTTCCCATCTATCTTTCTTGTTGCATGCCTGTTTGACATCTTATTTATGAATGTGTTAGCCAATCTTGCATTCTGTTGGTAAAAACTTGGTAAATTTAAAAATTTGTTGTCATTTTGTTGTTCCTTGTCGCGACGACAGGTCACACGCCGCGGCGAGGCTCACATTCATCACCTGTACGTCGCGGCGTGCATGCTACACGTCGCGACGTCCACCCATTTTTGCATAATGAAAATTTTTCTCAATTCAACTTCTTCCGCATGAAACTTTTGTACCTTTTGTGTTTCAAAGACCTTATAAGTTCAAAGTGGTACCTGAGTTTATGAAAATCCCTTCCATTCTTTTAATGATAGTTGGTCTTGACTCATTTTACTTTTGATGTTTTCAATTCAAAGTGAATTAAGGTATGCTAACAAAGTAGCACTTTAAGTTTTTTAGACTTGAGATTGTTCATTGAGATAATACCCTTACTGGAAGGATATTTGGGCCTAATTTCTTTTCTTCAATCTTTGTGTGCATCTGCTTATTTCATACTTTCTAGAACTTGTTTCAATTCTTACTCAAGCTTGATGGACTAGATTTTTGTTGATGTGATAGAGATGCGTTCCTTCTTCAACCCCTTTTCCCAAACAGGTCCTTAAATACTTATCCTTGCTAGCCCATCGAGCCTTATTATGTATGAGCACTTCATAACATTTCATATGATGTCATTAGTTTAATTTGCATTTCTTTTTTCCTAAACAAAAAAAAAAGAAAAAGAGCAACAACAAAAAAAGTGTGTTCCAAATAGGAACAGAGAAAAAAACAAAAAAAACAAAAAAACCAAAAATGAGAAGGAGAAAGACTAAATAAATAAATACATAAAAGAGTCATTATTAGTTCAACTGCTGACATCCATTCATAATTTTAGTGCATGTGTTCATATCTTTCTTTCGCTCATTCCATCCATTCATCTAGCCTCAACACATTACAACCCCGAAAAGCCCTCTTGATCTTCAAATTCATAGTTCTTCAGAAGGGAGAAATAGAAATGATACAAGCTTATGGTAGAGTATGGATTAAGCAGATTGAGAGTTACAATATCCCTAAACACAAGTGAGGTGAGAGCAAACATTTTATCTTGAGTGACATCTCTTTTTTCCAATCTCTTGGATTAAATTCTTTTAGTGGTTGTTTTATTAGCACTCTTTCAATCTGCTTTGATTGAATTTTGAGAAAGTGTTTTGTGTCAATTTCCTATTATTGTTTTGAGCATGGGTGGATTTTTTCTTTTACACTTGTATCTTTTTGACTCTTATAAACTTTGTCTAGGAGTACAAAGGTTTAAGTGTGGGGGAATTTGATTGAACCCAAGTTTAATATATAATTGGATACACTTTCATGGTTGTTAATGCACTTTTTGACTCTTAATCCATGATTTTTGTGTTTAATTGAGTCTCTTACGGTGAGCTTATGTTTTATGCAATTTGCTAGTAAAATTGTACAATTGACATTAATTCTATTATAATTTTTCTAAGAACAATTGATACCACAAATTGTTATTTTATGTTGTAGGAGAAAAGGAGTCAAGAAGGATCAGAAGAGTCAACACGGCATGAAGTCCTTAAGGCACGTCACGGCGTGAACTAATCACCTCGCCGCGGCACATCGCGGCGCATCAACACAGATCGTACGTCGCGACGTCAACAATTCAGCACGTCGCGGCGAGCAAACCAGATCGTACGTCGCGACGTCCCAGACATCTCGTCGCAATGAAAGCAAGACAGAGCACACGCTATGCATTTAATATTAATTTATACGTCATGACGACGCAGACGGATACCCGGACTCCAAATAGAGATTTCTCTCACTGTACCGACCCGGCCCGTGACCCATCCTTTAAATCCTGCCGAATTAGGTTATCATCATCATCTGGAGAGGGATCGAGAGAAGGGGAGAAAAGAGGAGATCGACGAGCAAGAGAGAAGAAGAGGAAGCAACATCGTCCACCACCCAGGGTTCCCTTCGGGGTTCCCTGGGGATAACTTTTGCATTAGTTTTCATCTTCTGTTTTTACCATCGCCGTCCACCATGGATGACTTGGAGTCGTTGCGAGTTGTGAGGCTTCGGGTTACTATGCGTGGCTTGGCATTTCTTTCCTGTTGAAGATGCAGGGATGGCTGGAGTTCACCGAAGGGGAGTAGCTTAATCTGTAGTTTAGTTATGATTTATAAATGCCTAGGTTTAGGGGTTTGTAATTTGTAGTGAAGCTACTTGATTATAGCTAAATGTTTGACATTCAATGTGTGTTTGGATTGGTAGTTTACATTGTCACATTTAACTGCATTGTTATGAACAGCCGAGTTGGAGTTTATTGCTGTGTAGTTAGATTAGCTTAATTAGAGTTTAATTAAGCGTTGAACAATGTAATGTGTTATGGATTTGTTTATGTAGAACTTTGTGCTTAAATATATGAAGTCTCATATATGTCAACTTGTGATCTTGTTGATTCTCTTTTATCTGCCTAGTTGTGTTTGATAATGAGTTGATGCTAGATTTCATTTAACCCATTGCATTGGCAAATCCACCGCAAACACTAAGATGTTTTTAACAAGGTTTTGAGCAATGGAGTTCATTGATCAAATCCTTGGACTTAAAGAATCCTTTAAGGTTCTAGGGCTCAAGAGCACCTAATGGGGTCTTGAGAAATGGAGTCAAGAGTGACAGGAGTCCATTAATCAAGACCCTGGACTTAAAGATAATTCTTTAAGGTTTATCATTTCAAACTTAGTGATTTTCAATCCACTGCACACACTAAGATGCGCTTAACGGGATCTTGAGCAATGGAGTTCATTGATCAAGATCCTGGACTTAAAGAATCCTTTAAGGTTCTAAGGCTCAAGAGCACTCAATGGGGTCTTGAGAAATGGAGTCAAGAGTGACAGGAGTCCATTAATCAAGACCCTGGACTTAAAGATAATTCTTTAAGGTTTACCATTCACACTTAGTTTTGAACTGTGATAGCCAAAGCTTGTTTTCAAGAGGATTTTATCACTTGTTTTAGTATTTTCTTTTTTTCTATTTTCAAAATTCCAAAAATACTTTTTACATGCTTTTTAGTGCAGTTAATGTTTTCAAACAAAACCCCCTTTTTCCTTATTGATTTCACTTGCATTTTATGACATATAGGTTAGCTTAGGTCCATTTCATTAGGTTCCAATTAAGTGAGACGACCCGAGGTTGCATCCTATACTGCAATCTTTGAATTTATTATTTTTGACCAGTTTCCAAGGATCGATCTTAAGGTCGAATCGACAGAGCAGCGATCAAAATGGTGCCGTTGCCGGGGAACCGCGAATTGGTTCTCTAAGTTAGCTTTTGTCATTTTGTTGCTAAGTGAAATTAGGAATCTTCTCTTTTAGGTTGCATTCTAGATAGTTTAGTTTCATATATATTGATAGTTTTCCTTTGTCTTTGATAGTTAGCATTTTACAGATTACACCTTCTGTGAAAGTTCGCTGAGCCTAACTCTTACTATTTCTGCGACAAACATTTCAGGTGAATCTGGCTTAGTGGAGGCCGACAAGGACATGGAAATGGATGAAGTTGTTTCACCACAACATGGCCATCTGTCGAAGGTTTATCGGAAGTATCAAGAACCTCCATAACTCCTGTGTTGTCTCTTTCTTTCACTTGTTTACTTACTTAAGCCTCGTGATTACTTGTGATATATGTTGGTGCATTAGTTTGTTAAGTAAGTGTCGGGAGAAACAACCCTTGAGGAAAATAGTTTAGCTTTTAGTTTAGTAAGTAGCCTTTCCATTCAATAATTTCCCCCTTTTGAGTTCTATCTCTTGCCCTCCTGTTGTTGTGTGGAATTGCCCTTTTTGCTTCCTTCTCTTATGCTTATCCTTTGCTTGTTCAACATTGAGGACAATGTATTGCTTAAGTGTGGGGGAGCTGTTTCCCCATCTATCTTTCTTGTTGCATGCCTGTTTGACATCTTATTTATGAATGTGTTAGCCAATCTTGCATTCTGTTGACAAAAACTTGGTAAATTTAAAAATTTGTTGTCATTCTCTTGTTCCTCGTCGCGGCGACAGGTCACACGCAGCGGCGAGGCTCACATTCATCATTCGTGACGTCATAACGCAGCATGCTACACGTCATGACGCCCACCCATTTTTGCGAATGAAAATTTTCTCAATTCTACTTCTTCCGCATGAAACTTTTGTACCTTTTGTGTTTCAAAGACCTTATAAGTTCAAAGTGGTACCTGAGTTTATGAAAATCCTTCCATTCTTTTAATGATAGTTGGTCTTGACTCATTTTACTTTTGATGTTTTCAATTCAAAGTGAATTAAGGTATGCTAACAAAGTAGCACTTTCAGCTTTTGAGACTTGAGATTGTTCATCGAGATAATACCTCTTTGGAAGGATATTTGGGCCTAATTTCTTTTCTTTAATCTTTGTGTGCATCTCGCTTATTTCATACTTCTAGAACTTGTTTCAATTCTTACTCAAGCTTGATGGACTAGATTTTGTTGATGTGATAGAGGCGTTCCTTCTTCAACCCTTTTCCCAAACACAGTCCCTTAAACACTTATCCTTGCTAACCCATCGAGCCTTATTATATATGAGCACTTCATAACATTTCATATGATGTCATTAGTTTAATTTGCATTTTTTTTTCCTAAACAAAAAAAGAAAAGAGCAACAGAAAAAAAAAAGTGTGTTCCAAATAGGAACAGAGAAAAAAACAAAAAAAAACAAAAAACAAAAAAACAAAAAAAACAAAAATGAGAAGGAGAAAGACTAAATAAATAAATACATAAAAGAGTCACTATTAGTTCAACTGTTGACATCCATTCATAATTTTATTGCATGTGTTCATATCTTTTCTTTCGTTCATTCCATCCATTCATCTAGCCCTCAACACATTACAACCCTGAAAAGCCCTCTTGATCTTCAAATTTATAGTTCTTGTAGTGGAGAAATAGAGCTGATACAAGCTTATGGTAGAGTATGGATTAAGCAGATTGAGAGTTACAATATCCCTAAACACAAGTGAGGTGAGAGAAAACATTTTATCTTGAGTGACATCTCTTTTGTCCAATCTCTTGGATTAAATTCTTTTAGTGGTTGTTTTATTAGCACTCTTTCAATCTGCTTTGATTGAATTTTGAGAAAGTGTTTTGTGTCAATTTCCTATTATTGTTTTGAGCATGGTTGGATTTTTTCTTTTACACTTGTATCTTTTTGACTCTTATAAACTTTGTCCAGGAGTACAAAGGTTTAAGTGTGGGGGAATTTAATTGAACCCAAGTTTAATATATAATTGGATACACTTTCATGGTTGTTGATGCACCTTTTGACTCTTAATCCATGATTTTTGTGTTTAATTGAGTCTCTTACGGTGAGCTTATGTTTTATGCAATTTGCTAGTAAAATTGTACAATTGACATTAATTCTATTATAATTTTTCTAAGAACAATTGATACCACAAATTGTTATTTTATATTGTAGGAGAAAAGGAGTCAAGAAGGATCAGAAGAGTCAACACGGCATGAAGTCCTTAAGGCACGTCGCGGCGTGAACTAATCACCTCGCCGCGGCACATCGCGGCGCATCAACCCAGATCGTACGTCACGGCGAGCAAACCAGATCGTACGTCGCGACGTCCCAGACATCTTGTCGCAGCGAGCAAGACAGAGCACACGTCACGACGAATATTAATTTATACGTCGCGACGGATACCCGGACTCCAAATAGAGATTTCTCTTACTGTACCGACCCAGCCCGTGACCCATCCTTTAAATCATGTCGAATTAGGTTATCATCATCATTTGGAGAGGGATCGAGAGAAGGGGAGAAAGGAGGAGATCGACGAGCAAGAGAGAACAAGAGGAAGCAACATCGTCCACCACCCAGGGTTCCCTTCGGGGTTCCCTGGGGATAACTTTTGCATTAGTTTTCATCTTCTGTTTTTACCATCGCCGTCCACCATGGATGACTTGGAGTCATTGCGAGTTGTGAGGCTTCGGGTTACTATGCGTGGCTTGGCATTTCTTTCCGTTGAAGATGCAGGATGGCCGGAGTTCACCAAGGGAGTAGCTTAATCAGTAGTTTAGTTATGATTTATAAATGCCTAGGTTTAGGGTTTGTAATTTGTAGTGAAGCTACTTGATTATAGCTAAATGTTTGACATTCAATGTGTGTTTGGATTGGTAGTTTACATTGTCACATTTAATCGCATTGTTATGAACAAATGAGTTGGGGTTTATTATTGTGTAGTTAGATTAGCTTAATTAGAGTTTAATTAAGCGCTGAACAATGTAATGTGTTATGGATTTGTTTATGTAGAACTTTGTGCTTAAATATATGAAGTCTCATATATGTCAACTTGTGATCTTGTTGATTCTCTTTTATCTGCCTAGTTGTGTTTGATAATGAGTTGATGCTAGATTTCATTTGACCCATTGCATTGGCAAATCCACCGCACACACTAAGATGTTTTTAACAAGGTTTTGAGCAATGGAGTTCATTGATCAAATCCTTGGACTTAAAGAATCCTTTAAGGTTCTAGGGCTCAAGAGCACCTAATGGGGTCTTGAGAAATGGAGTCGAGAGTGACAGGAGTCCATTAATCAAGACCCTGGACTTAAAGATAATTCTTTAAGGTTTATCATTTCAAACTTAGTGATTTTCAATCCACTGCACACACTAAGATGCGCTTAACGGGATCTTGAGCAATGGAGTTCATTGATCAAGATCCTGGACTTAAAGAATCCTTTAAGGTTCTGAGGCTCAAGAGCACTCAATGGGGTCTTAAGAAATGGAGTCAAGAGTGACAGGAGTCCATTAATCAAGACCCTGGACTTAAAGATAATTCTTTAAGGTTTACCATTCACACTTAGTTTTGAACTGTGATAATAAAGCTTGTTTTCAAGAGGATTTTATCACTTGTTTTAGTATTTTCTTTTTTCTATTTTCAAAATCCAAAATACTTTTTACATGCTTTTTAGTGTAGTTAATGTTTTCAAACAAAACCCCCTTTTTCCTTACTGATTTCACTTGCATTTTATGACATATAGGTTAGCTTAGGTCCATTTCATTAGGTTCCGATTAAGTGAGACGACCCGAGGTTGCATCCTATACTGCAATCTTGGAATTTATTATTTTTGATCGGTTTCCAAGGATCGATCTTAAGGTCGAATCGACAGAGCTGCGATCAATGTATCAACCTATAAAATTGAAGACAAAATATTAGAAACACACTGTAATTATTTAAATTTAGACAAATTGATAAATAAAACACATTGCTTAATATTGCTTTGTTGACTCAGTACAGCTTTATCATGAACCAAATGTGCATCGCTTAACTGTAGTTATATTGAAAACTTCTTTACTAGTCATTACAACCAATAATAGGTAATATAAAACTAAAAACCGGTATACCTTTGTAGTTGCCTCTGTTTTAACCTGAATAACATAATTATAAACTTTAGTAACTATATGTTTAGAAAACTGTACTAATATGATTGACATAAGGTGCACGCACCTATGAAGAAACCTCATCATGTTTATTTGAGGTGTTAATGTTGCATTTTCTAGAGTTATGACCTTAAAGACTACATTTTCTACATTTATGCACTTGCATTTTTTAACTCAATCTGCCTTTTTCATTTTATTTGGCTCATCGTGTTGTTTTCTTCTTACAATTTTCAAACTGCTAGGCATAACTCTTTTAACTAGAGGATGTATCAACTCTACATTACTTGAAGATCAAAAAATTTCACCTCTAATTAGTTGTAATACAAGTTCATACAAACTCATGATTTGACTCTTCCAATAGCACAAATCAATGAATGTCTCAATTGTTTCTCTCAGGTTATGGATTGCACTAATCGCATGCTTGCATGGATATCCATATAGGTCCTATGCCTGACAACTACATGTTTGCTGTCTACCAATCATGACAATATGCTTCCCATCACCCTTTGAAACTTCATAACCACCATCTCCATTCCATAAAATTCTCCAGTGCATTGCTTGTTTTGTGTTCTTCTTTATTATATTTGGTGTTATATTTGACTTCCACCCAAGTACAAAATGTCTCCTCTCATAAGCCTCCTCATAAACATTATTCTAATAATCTCAAGCATGCTAATCACTACCCTCCCCCTTGCTAGTAGAATCCACCCATTGAAGGTTTCATTTATGTTGTTGTCAACAATTGGACATTTACTTTGAAAGGATTGATAACATCTGACCCACCTTTATTTAGGAAATTCATATAACATTGCAACACATCTAGGGCTTATTTTGTTAAACCTCTTTAATTGCTCATTGAAATCTTAAATATATGTCGAAATTCCAAATCTGCCTTTTGAGGTCTTTTCCTTCCAATTCATAAACCAATTGTGATATACATATATGGCACACATTTGGTGATTTGCATTGGGCAAAGTGTCTTCAATAGCCTTGACTAATCCCTACAACAATTTCAAAAGATATCATGTCATATTTCATATAATGATTTCAATCCCAAATATGTTAACATACCGTTTGTATATCAAATATAACTATAATTCCTTCACCATCTTCCAATTCCAGATCAGATGATAACAAATTTATGAACCAAGTCCCTGAATATATGTTTTTTACCTCCACAATTGCCCAAGCCAATGGAAACATTCCTCCATCATCATCCCCATCAATTGTGTTTAACAATTTCCCTCGGAATTCTAACTTTAGGAAACATCCCAAAAATTGGTCTTAAATTCTTTCACCCTCTTTTTATGTCATTAAAACAAATATACAATCTTTTAAACTACAAGAAAATATAAAGAAGTATTAATATACTACATAACATAACATAATGAAGTACATCATAAACTTTATAACATAACAAACCTGTAGCAATGAGCTCTCTTGATTTTTTGATAATTGTAACTCAATTGTTGACCTAGGATTGCTTACCTTCAACTTGTGTATATATCCTTTCAACTTCGCATATTCATCAATAGAATATGTTACTCTCTCTTTGAGCTTCTCTCTACATTCTTCCACCACTTTCTTGGTTGTGATATTACGCTTCTCTAAAATTTTATTTTTGAAGTATCTCATCAATAATTTTGCATAAATCACTTTTGGTTTGTTTGTATTGAAACAAGTGTGATTAGGATTATATGTTTTCACCCTAAAACATCTCTCATTCTTATCATATGTAGCATGCTGATAGTTGTAGGTTGCATGATGTTTTAATAGGCCTTTTAATATGCTTTTAGTTGTTAATTAATTGATTCATGTATTGTTAGGTTTAGAATTATGATAGTTGGATAGATATTTTTGTTTGTTATGTGTGTTATAACATGCTATTGAGCTTTATTTTTGTGTTTTTGAGGTGCTTTGATATGCTTGTTAGTGTTTGAGAGCATATATCGAAGAACGGAGAAGATTTAGAGGAAGCTTGGTGGAGAATCCAGTGCCACGAGGCCACAATCCTTACATAAACAATTTTTAAGTGCCACAATCGTGGCCTACACAATAGCAGATGCGAACCAACCTCTTGAACTTAATTTTTCACAGGTTATTTTGGTCTTTTGGGCCTTGGTAAAACCTAGTTTTTACCCTAATTGAAAAGGAATACAAAAGATCAGAGAAATAACCTAAAAAGAGAGCCTCAATTTGCTACATTGAGAAAGATCTAAGGAAGGAGAAGAAGAGAAGAGGAGAGGAGAGAGGAAGTGGGAAGAAGAAGGGTTGTTGTTGCTGTTGCCTTCCTAGTCCATCCCGACCCCTTCCAAGTGACATTTTCATTTCATCTTTGTTATTCTTGCTTTTAAATGTATGAGATGGATTTGATAATGATGGATTTGGGTTTGATGATGATGTTTTAGACTCCTTTAGGGATTTTTTCTTAAATCAATGTTAATGTGATTTCTTTTGATGTTAATACATTAGGTATTATGATTATTTGTTGTATTTTCACGCTTTGGTAACAAATCAAGAGATTGAACCGATAGTAAAATGATTAGATTGGGTAATGAGAGTTAAACAATCTAATAGATCACACAAATAACCAAATTAGTAATTTATACGAAGAGAGATCTCATGTAAGGACCCGATAGTCTATTAAAAGGCTTAAGATCTTATTGGATGTATGGGCTTTTTGTTAATTGAGAGATTACCAATTCCATAATTCAATTAGGATTTATGATTTAGTTTTTAATGATTATAACTTGAGAGAGAGTAATCCACCGTTCAGAAGTCTAAGACCAATACCGAATTAACTCAAAAGTAATTATGTTAGCATTTGATGATAGGATAAATCCCTCTTCTTATAATTGACTAATCTTCCTTGTGTGATTTTGTATTGTTCATTGGTAGTGCTCAATTTTGATTTCTTTATGTTAATTTTACAATTTCATTTTCAATCAATCTATATTCGCTTATTTATTTTTCTATTTAGTTTTTCTTTTCATTTTAATTACATTTTAGGCCTTAGACAACTTAGAATTCAATTAGTTCACCAATTCCTTGAGAGATCAACATCTCTTATACTATACTCATGACTCATGCACTTGCGGTATATTGAGGGATAAGAAATTGTAAAACTTGCCCACTCGATCATATAGAAATTCCATGGGCATCCATCCACATACATACCTAATATGATTACTCTCACACTTTTTCAACCTAACATTGTATCCAATACGTACTACATAATCGACAACGGTATCTTTAAATTCTTTTGCAATCCTATACTTCATTCCTAACCTCCACTCATATAAAACCTTTGTAGGATTATCCCTAATAGTTGAGCTAGGTCTACTTAAAGCTTCACCTATCTCCTCTCCACTAAGATATTCATCAGTCCTAATAGGACTACCACAATCTAATGATTCAATTTCAATTAGATGAATGTCCACACAGAAGTTTAATTAAAATTGTGCACTTTTTTTCTTCCAAATTTTCATCTGTTTGTATACATTCTCCCTCCAAATTCTCATCCATTTTTACACCTTCTCCCTCCAAATTAACATCCATTTGTTCACCTTCTCCCTCCACATTGTCATCCGTTTGTGCACCCTATCCCTCCATGTTCTCATCATCATCAATAGCATGGATAGGTGTGTCTACATGATGAGTTACATATACATCAACAATTCAATGTATTTGCATTAGGTTTGCTAGCTTAATACAACTTTCATTTAAGTCTATTACTTCCAATGACTCCTTAAAGTTTAAACCAAGTTCTCTATAATATGCCTCATCAATTTGATCATACTCTAACTCCAATCTCGTCTCATTTTTTTTCTATTACTAACAAAGACAACATCAACATTGATGGTAAGCCATATGATACACCATAAAATGAAAAAGTGAAATGAGCAAGTTAACAAAAAGTGAAAGGAAAGTAGAACATTATACTTAATAAATCAATACACAAAGATGCCAACAAATCCAAAGCTTGCAAAATGTCTAAAAGAAATCAGTTGATCTACTATGAAACCAATACAAGAAAGAACTTTACAAGAAAACTACATTCCAACAAAATAAATGATAAAATAGTCTAAAGCATGTATGAAGCTCATTTCTGGTACAAACCATAAGAGGCAAGAAAGTAGCCAAATATGCAAACTTGTTTATACCACAATAGAGCATCCAAATATGCAAGCATGTGCAGACCACGAAACAAATTTTTAATTACGAGACCAAAGCAACCAAGGCACAACAAGAAAGCATAAATATTACAAGATCATATTCGAGAAAAAAAAGTCAAACATTTGGAACCACACCTGAGACAAAACTAACAACAAAATACAATATCTAACACGCACCAATAATGAACGCACGTGCAGTTCACAAGGAAACACACTAACATATCTAACAGACAACAAGATTAAAATCTAACAAACCTTAGTTAACTCAACATGCTTTGAAGTTGACGACTTCTCTTGACAATTGTTGAGGACTACGATTCACGAATGCTACTTCTGTTGACCAACTTTACCACCGGTGACCAATAACTATATAGAATGATGGTCTATTGAAAACGATGGAGAACGAAGACAACGTTCAAATGTATATGAAGCACTTCATATTTACATGAAATAACATTGTATTTATGAAACATGAACCTTAAAACATGAAAAATCTATTAACCTAATCTTTTTTTTATTCAACTAATTATTAGGTTAAATCTTGTTATGGATAAATAATTTGTTAACTTAAGTAAACAATCAGTAACTTTAATTTGTCTCGTTAAGTTAAGTTTAAGGTTTAATTATCAAGGTGGGTCCCATATTTAATAATAAATTAAATTTTTATATATTTTATTAAAAACTGGATCTTACTTTGCCACATCAATGATGACGTGGCATAGGAATCCATAAAAATAGTAAAAATAATTTAAAATGTCAAGTCAACCATAACCTAGCACTTAACAAAGAGGCGTAAAATTTTTCAATAGGATGGGGTCAAATTAATGTTTTCTAAATGTAGGGTTATAATTATTCTATCTAAAATGTTAGAGTTTAAATTGTCAGTTGGTAAAAAAGCTAGGATTAAAAGTGACTATTTTATCTTTTAATACATTTGTGTTCATTAGTAATTTAGTTTATTTGAACCCTCTTACTCCACAGTTCTTCGGTACTCTTAGCCAAGGCCAAAGATGTCAACTTTATTAACTTAAAAGAACGACAAAATCAATGCTTTAACCTTAGGGGTTGCTTGTTTGGTAGGTATGAAATGAAAGATTAAGTTTGGTAAGGGGGTATCATTATGGAGTCATTATTTTCATTACCCATTTTTTAGTTATACCCCATTCCCCTCCTAATATAGAGGAATGGATATCATTGTTATATAAGAGTGTAGTTATTATAATTAATTAAAATATAACTAATTAAAATATAATTATTAATTAATTAAAATATTGTAATTGATTTAACTACAATATAATTCATTCATTAATTAAAATATTGTAATTAATTAATTAAAATATAATTAATTAAATATTATTATTATTATTTATTAAAATATAATTAATTAATTAATTAAAATATTATAATTAATTTAGCTACAATATAATTAATTAAAATATAATTCATAATTAAAATATTATTATTATTTATTTATTAAAATATTTTAATTAATTAATTAATTAAAATATAATTAATTGGTTACAATATAAGTAATTAAAATATAATTATTCATTAATTAAAATATTTTAATTAAAATATTATTAATTAGTTACAATATAATTAATTAAAATATTATTTATTTATTTATCTATTTATTACTTAATTAATTAATTAATTAATTAATTATAATAAAATTTTATTTCTTAGTATTTTTACAAACCAACCACTATCAATGGTAATAGTAATCATTCTTTCCTCTTAACCAACCATCATAATTATAATGATAATATCCATTCTCATTCCTTACTATATTCATTCCCATTTTTATTACCATTCTTCTGTACAAACCAACCTACCCTTAATCTTTTAAGGCCTACATGTACATTCGAAACCTTTAGATATTAACAAAACGCAATAATGGGAGCATGAGATGAGAGGGATATTAAAAAGGTCTAAGCAATAATTAAAAAATCTAAGTGATTTGGCCGGTTTAACCATACAAATCTTAAAGTAGTTGACCTTTCGATTCTATTTTTAAATTTTCAATTTTTTATTCTAATAACCCTTATTGTTAAAAATCAATTAGTTTATTAATCAAGATCAGTTTCATAAATTAATCAACTTTTATAAATCAAAATTAATTAAGTAATTTTTATTTAATAATATTTTCAATTAAACTTCAAACTCTTAAACGAGTAAGAACAATCTTTTCTAATAATATTTCAAAATTTTTAATTTTATTCAACATTTAACTATTAAACTTTTTAAAGCATACTTTTATCTTACCGATTTAACTTTTATCCAAGTGATTTGATATATTCTTACTTATAGTTCATGTCTAAAATCTGAAATTTTGTAATCTAACTTACAAGGTTTCATGTTTTCATCAAACTCAACTTGTTAGTTTGTCTGACAAGGTATGCAATGTCAAAGCCTTCAAGCTAGAAACAATATCTGAAAGTTTTTTTATGCAAATTACATCGAGTGTATCTTAGAGATAACGTGAGCTTAGAAATCCTTGGGCCTTGGTCCGCATGTTTGGATCCTATGTCGTGGTCTTACATGGAACTCATCTTAACTAACCACATAGTTTGTACGTGTAACAAAGGCTTTCACTCATTTGGCCCTCCTAAAATCTCTACTCCATTGCCTCATTTGTCCCTCGTTTAAGGCCATGGCAAGTTTGAGTTCTCCTAACTATAACTAAACAATAAATCCATCACTATTCTTTAATGGAAGAAAGAGCAGTCACGACGAAGTTGCACACCCACCTATCCATTTTAGCAAAGCCTCTGTGCACTTGGTCATTCAATTCCAAAGTTTTCAGCTGTGAAGCAGTCATTTTCAAGTTATAAAAAGGCAAAAAGAACAAATGAAAAAAGAAACAAAGATTTTTTTTTGTATAAAGGGAAAATGATTACACTGGTTACAAAACTAGTATAGGGAAACAAATCCCCGACAGATCCTATGAGAGGATGGTAAGGCACCCGTTGGGTGGAGAATCAAGAAAAGTGACGCCAATGTCTAAATGCTTGGCCTGAGTGGCGAGCCAGTCCTCGCTTCTGTTGCTCTCTCGGTGCACGTGACGATAAAGAACAGTCCAGTTACGATTGAAGAGCTCCAAGATACCCATGACAAGAGGGTGGCGTGTCTGAGAACGGGCGGTAGAGGAAGCGAGGAGCTAGTACACCCCCAACGAGTCCACCTCCAACTCAATCCGCCGGAGGCCCAACCGCCAAGCTAGAGATAGTCCGGTATAGATACCCCATAGTTCCGCGGACTGCACGGTGCACTAGCCGATATGTTGTATGAACCCGCCAAGCCAGTGGCCAACACTATCTTGGAGGAGTCCACCCGCGGTCACTATGGCCTGGGTACGGTTGCAAGCACCATCGGTGTTCAGTTTCACCCAACCTGTCGGCGGCCTACTCCAGCCGAGGAGATGTTCCTGGCGGGGATGGAAACCTGAGAGGACCTGGCGCTACCTCAATGTTGCCTGCTGCACCTGACCTGCAAAAGACAATATGGGAAAAGTAGGTGAGGTAGGTCGCACAAAATCATTATAAAAAATAGCCTTGTTTCTCCAGGACCAGAGGAACCAGCAGGACAAGCCAAACAACAACGCCCAATCCTAGCCCTGAACTTGTCGATGCCGCTGAAGATTGATGAGAAACTAGTCTTGTGTGGGAAGAGAAAAGAAGGTCGAATTAACAAGGTCTGATGGAAAGGTCGCCCAAAGCTGACGAGCGATTGAGTAATCTTGATCAGCATGAAGAGAGGATTCTGTATGAGAGCAGTGGGGACAAGTGCTGTCAGAAGTGAGGTGTCTACGTGCCCATTGTTGATTGCTAAGAAAACGATCCTTCGCTAGCAGCCATAGGAAGGATCGAACCCGCTGAGGGCCTGGCTATTGCTAAATGGCCCGTCAGACCCCGTGAGGACTCTTGGCCTCGTGACCCATGATCATGGAGTAGGTGGAAGCAATTGTAAAGGTACCATGGTCGGAGGCACCCCAGGATAACCTATCGGGGCCCAGATAAGGCTTGGGAGGGAAAGTTCCAGTGATGGATCGACAGATGTGAGATGGAAGAAAAGACTGGAAGACTGCCCAATTCCAAGTGCCCGTAACATCAACAAAATGGAGGATGTCAAGATTCAGGAGGGAGTCGGGGATGGGTCAAGTAACATGGGAAATGAGAGGCTTGACACCCTTGATCCAAGGGTCGAGCCAGAAGCGCGTCGAAGTGCCATCGCCGAGCCTCCAAATCAAGCCTTGGGTCACAATGGGCCAAGTCGCTTTGATGCTACGCCAAACCATCGACCCCCCAGTGGACAGAAGAGAAAGGGGTAGGCGGTTCACGTCAAAAGCATACTTGCCAGCTATCACACGTACCCATAAGGCGGTAGGGTTGTCGATCAAGGACCAACCAAGTTTCATCAAAAAAGCATCATTCATCTCCCGAATCCGGCGGATGCCAAGACCCCCCAACTCCTTGGGTTGGCAGACCTCCTCCTAGGGGACGAGGGGAACCTTCTTTCGATCGTGAGAAGAGCCCCACAAAAATTGCCTCATGGCCTGTTCTAGGGCGTCACATAGGCCGCGGGGAAGGCGGACAGTCTGCATCGTATAACTCAGAATAGTCGCCAAGATCGATTGGATCAGGGTGAGATGGCCAGCAAAGGAAAGAGAGGAGGGGGACCTGCTAGCTAATCGATGGTGGACCTTGTCCAGGATGTACTGGTAGGTGCGCTTGGTAACACGTTGGTGGAGGAGAGGGACCCCCAGGTACCGACTGAGATCGGTTGTCATGGAGAAACCTAAGTCGTTACTTAAGGCTAGACACGTCGAAGGCGGGACATTCCTGGAGAAGTAGCAACGCGATTTAGCCGAGCTCACACGTTGGCCAGAAGCTTGACATAACGATTCCAGGGTATGTTGAATCACCTGAACTTGGTCAAAAGATGCTGCAGAGAAGAGAATGAGGTCGTCAACAAAAAATAAATGAGAAAGAGGAGGCCCTTGGCGACTCAAACAGATCAGTTGCCACCTTCCGGTGTACACCACATGTGAAATTTCAGGACCAAGCCGTTCCAAGAATAGCACAAAGAGGTAGGGGAAAGGGGATCACCCTGACGAATCCCCTGAGTTGGTCGAAAGGTCTCGCTCAACTCGCCATGCCAGCTCACTTGGAAAGAAACCGTGGTGATGCATTTCATAATGAGCGAGATGAGCGAGGCAGGAAGGCCTACAGCCTGCAAGGTATCGTGAATGAATTCCTAATCAAGACGATCATAAGCTTTCTCGAGGTCCACTTTAATGGCCAGGAGCCCCCGCCGACCAGTTTTACGTTTCATAGAGTGGAACACTTCCTGGGTGATAATGATATTGTCGGTAATGTGGCGGCTAGGAACAAAACTGCATTGGGTTTGGGCAACGAGCTCAGGAAGATACGGTTGGAGACAAGCGACAAGGATCTTGGTGAGAGCTTTATAGAGCACGGTACAAAGAGCGATAGGTTGGAATTGCGACATCGAAGCAGGGGAAGGGTTTTTAGGGATGAGGACAATGATGGTGTGGTTGATCTCAGACTCCCATACCTCATGAAGAAAGATACGCTGTAAGAAATGAATCAGGGATGGACCCACAATGTCCCATTGGGATTGATAGAAAAGGGTTGTAAAACCATCGAATCCAGGGGCTTTGTTAGGAGCAATGGAGAAAAATGCCGCCTTAATTTCTTCAGGATCGATCGGGCGAGTGAGATCGTCAGACCCCAAGGTCGGGAGAGGGGGAAAGGTGCCATGTAAGGCCCCAGGGGTAGGGGCCTGACCATCAGCTCGGTATAAAGCCTCCAGGTAATTTTACGCAAGGCCACCGAGAGTCGCTGGGTCGGATATAATATCGCCATTGGCATCCAGAATAGAAATGGATTGGGACTGACGACATCGGGTTTGGGTGAGAGCGTGATAAAACTGAGTATTCCGATCCCCTTGGCCGAGCCACTGACTTCTGGACCTCTGGTGCCAGAAGAGTTCTTCTTGAAATAGGACGCGTTCTAAATCAGACCGCAATTGGACCTCGAGCTCCTGGAGGGAGGGAGACCCAGTGTCCTCCAAAGGTTTTTGAAGACCCGCGAGGCGAGCCATAAGGTGCTTTTTACGATGAAAAATATTTCCGAATTCCGTGGCATTCCAGTACTGGAGGTGAGCCGAAAAAATCTTGGTCGCGCCACTAAAATCGGAGGAATCTGGGTGCCAGTTAGCCGCGACCACGTGGGAGAACGAATCGTGGGTGAGCCAAGCAGATTGAAATCGAAAAGGGAGACTCGTGGAACTGGGGGGGTCTAGAGCGGTGAAAGTGACCAGGAGAGGCCGGTGATCCAATTTCAGAAAAGGCAAATGGGAAACACGTGTATTGGGGTACGCCGAGAACCAAGAAGGAGATCCGAAGGCCCGATCCAACCGTGCCCGGATAGAACCCCTCCTCCAAGTGAAACGCAGACCAGAATAGCCGAGGTCTTGCAGATGACAGTGGAGCATACAGTCTCGAAAGGGAGTGCTAACGATGGGTTGGGTTCGGGAACCCTCGCGTTTGTCGGCACTCTCTAATTTGGCATTAAAATCCCCACCCAGAAGCCAGGGGCCGGTAATGTGCGTGGCAAGGTGGGAGAGATAATGCCAGAGGAATTTTTGTAACGCGTGGGTCGGGTTGGCATAAATGGAAGTAAATTCAAAAGACTGGCGATCCCACTCCACATGAGCATGAACAAATTGGCAGTAGGCGAGACGAATACGGACATCAGTATCCTCCTTCCAAAGCAGCCAGATCCCTCCCAAAAATCCCGATGCCTCGATTTGGAAAGAAGAGTTGAATCCAAAAGAACGGATAACTTGCAAAGCTCGGGCACCACCGATATGCGGCTCAACTAGGACCACAAGTCGAGGCCGGTGAAGTCGGAGAAAGTTCCGCATGATGGGCTTGAAGATACGACCTCCAGCCCCTTGACAGTTCCAGATAAAAATCGTCATAAAGGCAAAAAAGGGGAACTAACTCGAACCAGTCGGGAAATCAATGGTGGGCGCAGCCCGGTTCGTACACTGTAGGGGCGCTGGGTCAGGGGATAGAGCCTTCATCGGCATATTGGGAGCTTTTGGAGAGGCCCCATCACTAAGGGGATCGGACGTTGGGTCGGGGGGACGAGGAGGAGTGGCATCGGGGTCAAGGGGTGGAGCAAACGTGTCCAAGGGACCAATGGGTTCAGTGTGGTCTTCCTCCATCGCATGACGATCTGGGTTCGTGGGGGTTGGGAGAGGAAGTGACGAGTCCGAAAATACAAGGTCCACGTGCGAGGGTAGGGAGAAAGCCATGTGCATCGGATCGGGCTGTGGACTGGTGTCGCCCTGGGTCCTGATCTGTTGGGGCTGTGGGCCTGGAGGTTGGAAGCCCACGGTGGCAGGAGGCTGGGGAGGAAGAGAGGAGGCTTGGGCCAAGGAGGCAGGCTGGCCCAAAGGTGAGCCCAGCTGAGGGGAAAACGACATCGTGGCTAGCTGGCGTGGGTTAAAACCGTGCGTCTGACGACACGAACCTCTCGTTGTCCTTTCGTCTCTTCTGGATGAAAAAGATAGGGATTTGGTTGGTCTTGGTTGATGAGAGGACACGACGTGACCTTCGTGGGTGAGTGGAGAGGTGACCGTTGGGGAGAAGGTCGTTGGGGCGATGTGCGAGTTGAGGGAGGAGATCATCGTGAACCTCGAGCCACTGGGGCCTGGGGCGGTCGCGTGCGTGGGTCTGTCGCAACGAGTACCGGTGGGGGTGGGAGGAGGACAATGACTTTTGCGCGTAACTTGCATCCAGGGGCTGTAAGCCTCGGAGGTGGGCGATCCTGTGGTCGGAGTGCTACTGGCAACGGTGGGGGTTGTCTGGGGCAAACTATCGGTAGACGGCGCTGGATCTGGAGGGGCTGCGGGTCGGGATGGACAGTGCTCGAAGCCATACCCGACCCGACCGTAGTGGAAACAGATTTGAGGGAGGCCCTCGTACGCCACATGGATGGCCTCGCCGTCAAGTTCCACAATCGATCGAAGAGGAGAGCTCAGGTTAAGGAGTACGGCAACACAAGCAAACCTTCCCCGGTAAGTCTGCTACGTATTCTGATCTATCTTGACCATTTTGCCAACTAGATTTCTGAGGGCTGTGAGAATGGAGGTATGGTAGCGGGCGATAGGAAGAGACGGGAAGCGAACCCAAGCAACAACGTGGGTGATACGACCATTGGAGGGGCGGAACGCCGGAGTCCACAGTTGGACTGATAGGGCATGATCGGCAATAATCCACGGACCCTAGGTCAAGGTATGAATATAATCGCGTTCCTCTTTGAAATTGATCAAGTAAAAGTCATTTTCTAGGTCTACAATTTTCAGGGGACCCGTAGGATGCCACAATGCGAGAAGACAATCCCTGAGCATGTTGAATCCCATTTTACGTCCCAAAAGCTTGATCACTATCGCTGAAGCCCAGACCGTATCCAATTGACTGCAGGAGGTAGGAGACAATTCAATACCCAAGCCATGTGTCCCCTGTACTATGGTAATGTCTCCCTCTGACAGTTCAATGGGTGCCTCATCCGCCGGGAGGCTGTTCACTGATGGGTGGAGTGGTAAGGCAGAGACCGCAACGTCAGAATGAGAGGGGCGGAGAGACCGGCTGGTCAGGAGGCGGAGGGTCCTCCTCGCGCTCCCTGACTCGGACTCTTTTGGCTGTGTGAACATTGGAAGTTAGTGGTGATGGCGAGCTCATAGTGACCATAGGCCAGGAGCCGAAACAGAAGAAAGTACTGTAGCAAGAGAGAAAAGATTACTGTAGCAGTTATAGAATACATGAATCTATGATAAAGAAGTAGAAAAACTCATGCTTACCAAGGACGTGGGTAGCGAGAGAGCATTTAGATTTAGTTGCTACAATTCCCTTTTGTTTTTAGGCAGTTTTCTTTTTAGTTGGACATATTTGACAATAAAACCAAACGGCCCACAATAAACTGTTTGTTTATGTTTGAGCTGGTTGGCTTGTGTTGTGTTTTTTTTAAGCAAGAGAAATGTAGGAAGAAGACTCTTAATTTTTATTGAATAAAAACTTGTCTATTTATACCATCTTTCTTTAACTAAAATTTAAAAATAAGATAACATCTAATTTAAGGGATTTTTCAACAAATTCCTTCTTGTCTTAGGAATTGTAGATCTTTAATGTCAAAATAATTTATCCCCCTCATGTACAGCTTGATTGGCTTCTCTCATATTTTGTTGCGCTTTACATATCCTTTCAACATGTCCTAGTTGTCCACACTTGTTGCATCTTACATCTGGCCTCCACCAACACTTTTGTTCTGGATGATTTGTTTTCTTGCAATACGAATATGGTGAAAAACTCTGAGCATTGTTGTTATTAATCATTTTTTTGTTGTATGACTTTACTAAACAAACGCCTTTCACGATTCTTTTTTGCCTTATGAATCTCCTTTGTTCTTGTGCCTGTAATGCACTTAATAATTCTGCCAAACTAATTTTTGCCAAATCTTTTGAGTTTTCGAGTGATGAAATTGTAACCTCAAATCTTTCTGGCATGGTTACTAGAATTTTTTGAACTATTTTAGAATCATCAAAATTAGAATCAAGAAATCTTACGTTATTGACAATGGCAACGAGCCTGTTGGAGTAATCCTTGATCGTTTCTGGCTCTTTCATTTTGTGTATCTCAAATTCTCTGATCAAGTTGAGCATTTGCATTCCTTTTATTTTTTTGTTCCATGCATATTCCTCTTTTAAGAAATCCCAAATTTCTTTGTTTGTCTTGAACGTCATAATTCTCGAAAAAATTGTTGGTGTGATTCTTGAAAACAAGCAAGCTTTTGCTTTGGATTTCTTATGTTTCTTTTCTTTGCGGATTTTGATTTGAGCCACCGTTGGATTTGCAGGCAAGTTCGAAACGTCGTAGTCTTCATCTATAGCTTCCCACAAGTCATTTGATTTAAGGAAGGCTTCCATTCGAACAACTCAACCTAGATAATTTCTTCCATCAAACACTGGCAAAGTAATGACAGTGAACGATGATTATGAATCCATTGACGTGTGGTTTTTTATTTGTAGTGTGAGAAAGCGTAAAATGAGTTATAGATTATAGGTTTGTAGGTTTAGAGGTCCCTTAAGATCAAGAGAGTTATGATACCAATTGTTGTATTTTTAAGGAAGAGATATGTATAGAGAAGACTCTCAATTTTTATTGAATAGAAGCTTGTTTATTTATACAGCCTTTCTTTAACTAAAATTTAAAAATAAAATAACATCTAATCTAAATCAACATAAAATAAAATCTAATTTATTTGATAGCTATCATAATAATATCTCTAAATTAAGTACTAAATATTATAATTAAATTTATTTAAGACCTAATATTTGATCATTTATTTCATAAGAATCTTCAAACCTAAGGAATTTTCCAACAGCTTAGCTCATGCTTATGCTCATGCTCATGCTTTATGCTTCATATTTATATTTATATTTATGTTTTTCCCCTGTCCAAGTCCATTTCTTTGGCATGGAAACGTTGTACTCCTTTCGAGTCTTTTCACACCCATCTCTCTACTAATTTGGTTTTTCCCGTTGGAGGATAGAGTCCTGGATGCAGAATGTTGGCAGGTGAATCTGGCAAAACTCGTGTGCTAGCTAATAGCCAAACCCTTGGATAAGTTTGTGGACAAAACTCCCACAACATCCTATTAATATCACATTAAGATGAATTTGAATTAAAGGGTCATCGATTGCATATAAGAATATATCACTGTAATCCTCTGTTACAAAATCAGTGTGCAATCAATTCACCAATCTTAGAAAGCTGCATTATCTAACTTTTGCCTTAACAATAACAGCTCGCGCATTGCAAAGAAAGGAACCAGCTCGTATGCAAATGGTACAAACGACAAACTAAGAGGAATAAAGAAGAAATTCATGTATGACTATGAAATTATAGCAGAGGATGAGAGAAGGTGGAGGAGGAGGGGAGGGCCCTTTGCTTGTAGCCTTTTTCTTTTTTCCTTTCATTCAAAGGCTCTGGTTTTGAGGCTGTACGTAACAGAATGGCTACAATCTCCATGAAAACAGAGAGAGAATCCCTTGACTTGTGCAGCAGGTCATTCGAACCCCCACTCAGCTTTCCATCGATAGACTGTGACCTATAAGCCAACTTCAATGCTCAAAGCAAGTGCTAACATAACAAGTGTAGGCCATAGCCGTTGTCCCTTGGTTATTTAATTAATTACTGTTCCAGGACTGCAAATTCCAACTATAGGGACTGTAGTAGGCATAGAGCCTGATGGTTTTGACTTCTTGAATCATTAGCCAATTAATTTACATCTACTTTCTGGAGCTTTGAAAGCCTATGTACGCTAGGATTGCACGAGCACAGAGCACGAAACAATACTCTGTTACGCGTGTGAGGTTACGAAAAGTTTTCTTAACAGTAGTAAGCTTGAAGCAAAAATAAAGATACCTGTGCTGCCTTAGGCTTTTATTAATTATGCGTTGGAATATACATCTGATCAGCGACAAACTAGGCAAAAGCAATAAACTTGTCAGAAAGTTAAAGATGGAATATAAAAAGAAAAGCCTCCTTCCTCTATTATCCGGCCCCTTCCTCTCCGTTGCCTTACCTCACTGTCTGTCTGTCTTCTACTGTTGGAACTTCGTTTTCTGAGTCTTTCTCTTTTTACCATTGCAACTTCTTTTTCCCCCCTCTTTTTAATGCTTTGGATCCCCCATGGCCATAACCCTACTATAGAGTATACCCATGCTCTCTTTCTTTCTCTTTCACCACTTCCCTTCCCTTCCCTTTAAATTGCTGTTGTGACCACTATAAATGAACAAAACTAGCACATAGCAAGCCTAAACATCTTGAATCCTCTCAAGTTTGTCCAAGACATTTACCTCTCAATCAATGGTACTAATACTAAACGTAGTTTCTGTCTCTATCTCATGTTGTGCTTTTGGTTCTAGGTTTCCAAGGTTGCAGCCATCATCATATCGGTTTTTTGTTTTTGTTTATGGTTGATTTAGGAATACTATTATACAAGAAGCCACGTACCAGCTTTTGGAAGCTGGGACTGGAACAGCGATCTCCCCTTTACGCAGTGTTTCGAATCAGCTGGGCAAGCAGGGATGCTTCGTTACAGCTATTCTGAGGATCGTGACTTGTATGTTACTGGAGATGTGTACGAGAATGATGTTGTGACACCTGCCATGATCGTAGTCCCACGGCGAAGGGTAAGACCAGTCATCATATTGATCTGATGTAGCTTAAGAAAAGATGGGATTCCATCTATCAAATAGCAGAAATTCCTTGGATTTGAGATTTTGTTTTTCAGGTTCAATTAACTAATGTAAAAGAAATTTATCAACAATCCCCCTCTCTAGTTTTATGTCACTATGAATTTTCACAGTGAAGCAATCATAGCCACAGGTTGTTTTGTAATTCTATGTAGTGCAAATACGAGAATAGAAGATTTTAAATTGGTCATAATCGTTTTCTGCAGACAAAACTGCGTAAGCCACCCAGTGACAAAGAAGTGAAAAATCAACAAAGTTGGGAACCGGCAAGCCCGGTCAGGCCAACACCTAAGCCCGTTGATGAAGACTTGTACAAAATCCCTCACCACCTTCTTTATGCAAAAACCAAAAAGGCATGCTTTTGCTTCCTTTGTTTCATGTCTTTTTGACTTTTTCGGATTAAAGTTAATAGCTTTTGTGATTGGATTGTAATTTGTTGCAGAAGAGAGGGTTGGGCTTCTTTTCAAGCTGCTTGCTCCCAAGTTGCGTTGTATAAGAAGACCTAAGAGCTACGCATACGTATATAGATGGGGATGATATGAATACTCTTTCACGCTCCAATCTTCAACTAGTGTAATTCTCTTCCACCATGGTTCTAGACGTCTGGAGAGTTGAATGTTGTTAATTAGTAGTATAGTGAGTTTGCTTGAAACGGTTCCTCTGCCTTTTCCTGATGCCACTTTCCTCTCTTTTGTTGGGGAATCTGTTTCCTGATGATGTTATTATAGAGGGGAAAAAAAAGATTTGTGAAAGTGAAGAGGGGAGGGCTTATGTAGTGTTATTATGTATATGGAAGGATAGAGAGAGAGAGAGAGAGAGCTTCCAGGATCATTTGGATCTTCCTTAGCATCTTTGTAAAGCCACAGAACGAACCTTTGATGGATGTTGGGTAATTCAGCGACTGATTTTGACCTGTCATCAGATCCTTTTCCCCACTAACTCAGAAGTGAATTACAAGTAGAAATATGGATTATCACATATGGTAAGATCAAATGATAGATTAAAATGAGTTTACGCGACCCTATATCTAAATCAGAACACTAATTCCTTGATATGAATAGATTTTAATATTGTCCTTAGATTGATGTATAATTTCAAAAAATAAATAAATTATTAAATTAAATATTTTGAAATGCCAAAGGTTCGTGCACTTTCATAGTATCAATCCAGGTAGGAATTCCAACAAAGTGTTTAAAGATTGTCGAATTTGAATGTCTATTAATCATAATGAAACCTTTGTGCACTATATTAGCGTCTTTCTAACTCTGCGTTTCTCAATGTGGCACAGGAATTGGATTGTGATAATGCTTTCTTTTAAGTTCTAAACACTTGATGTTATGTTTTTTTCAATGAGAACTTCGCCTCACTGTATTTACCGAAACAAAAGCTAGGAAATCGAAGTACTAGGAACAGTCCGCTCCCTTAAAAGCCTCATGGTTGTGTGACCTTTTTCTTTTTCATTTTACCTTTTGAAAGGCTAAAGTGGGAGAGAGATAGGGAGGAAGGAGAAAGGTGCATGTTCAAATTACCTGAATTTTATCATTATGAATATGGAAAAAGCACAAGGAGAGGAATGCTGAATGAAGCCTAGGGACATGCAATTGTGTGTTGGAGATAGTATACTGACAAGAGAACAGCGGAGGTCCATGCTGCTCCAATCCCATCTTTATTCTTATACATAATAATTTCAATCTTATATACAATTAATTTGGAAATAGAACCAAATATACACTTTTACTGAAAATTAAGAAAAATGAAATGCTCAATTCCATCCTGTAAATGTTAGTCAGAAAATCATTTGGCCCCTCAACTGTAGTTTGATTCATTACTTACTTAAATTATAATCTTAATTCCATCCTGTAAATGTTACCGATCAATTGGCCCCTCAACTTTATTTTGATTCATTACTTCCTTAAATTATAATCTTTAGTTTCATTTGGTGCGTATGGGAATTGGATCATACCCGCCCCTCACACAGACGAAGAAAAACACTCTTGTTAACTTGAGTATTAACACAACCCTCTTCTTAGGCTACTTTGCTCCAAATAATCACAAAACACCTCTTTCCTTATCACTCCACTGAAATTTGAGGTCCTTGTTATTTCTTCTTATTCAGAATTTGAGTTGAAGCAAAATAAAGTTGAGGAAGATAGCTGTATTCGAGTAAAGTTTGAAGAGATTAGTTATTTTCAGGAAATTAAATCATCCTAACTCTCTCAGTTAGAAACGTCGGAGTAGAGAGACAAAAGTGTAATTCCAATCTTAAATGGAAATTGGAACGGTGCCAAGTGTAAGGGTTTAGGCTAAGAAAAAACAGCTCAGATGTCAGATCCTGCATTTGTCAATTGTGGTAAGTGTTAAGAAAGCTATGCTATCGATCTCGTCCTTGAAAACACAAGCAGAAATGGTGGAACTATATAATTTTAAGCATTCCCAGTTCGCATGAGGTGATTAATGTGATTTCTATCACGAGTTGCTATATGTTACATTATGAATAAAATGCTACTTCCCCAATCTTACATTTTTATTCATACATGTTAATATCTGCATAAATCTAAAGACCAGAACCTATCAGTACAAAATGCAATATCACATCTTGTGTCTAATACATACAATCGTAACAGTGAACCTGGAAACAATGGGTTGGACTTGAAACATTATACCATTAATTCCAAGGGTTGAAGAAACAGAAAGTCTCTTTTATATTCATCCCTTCGGCAAGCTCAATGGGGTTTAATTTCGTGTGTGCCATTAGTAACATCAACATGTAAGTGCACTCATTATCTACTATACTTTTGGCTTCTTAAAGCAAGAGAAGCTGGCAATTAATTCATAACTCCAGAAATATTGGCTTCAATCCAGATACACAAAGACTTTTCCTTTCTTCGGATATTAGGATAGAATGTGGGAAAAGAATAAAAATAAAATGCATACACCATACCATGAAATTGGCGGGTCAAGAAACTTGCATAGCCCTGACTCGAGCAGTCAATTCTCTAACCTGGCTCCTCAAGCGTTCAGGATTGCAGAAGAAATCAACAAAGGCACGTCTCTGAAGTCCAACTTCCTGGGAATGATGCTTCACAATCTACACACCAACAGGCAGCACAAATTAGAGTATTAGACTACATATGCACAAATCAACAAGACAACTAGTATGCAGAGAATATTAATTGAAGGTAAATATATGCACAAATCTGCCATTCCATGTCCTTGTGAGGATTTAAATCCTAACGAATGAGATGGTATTGCTAAGTTCTTGCCATCAGGTCCCATTGCTGGTTCACATCGGATTGATCTGTAAATTCTTAGCTAGCGAAAGAACCATGCTAACATCAAAATTGATGTCATGATTTTAAAGGATTTCTTCACTATTATTTCCATTGTTTGGACATAAAATATCCTTATGGAACTCTATCTAATGTAAATAGTACTTGAGAAATTTTATGTTTCAAATTCCTGAGGGCTTTCAGAGAATAAGCAGATGTTCCACCCAGCAAACTACATTTATCTCATAGTTACACTTGCTTGTGTTTTCTTTGTACTTGAAAGAACCTACATCTTATATCATATTAGAATAAATAAATATTTGTATTATGCTCCAACCCCAAGTCTTGAAAGAGATGTAAATGAAATATGAAACTTGCCCTATCAAATCTAGAAAGTCTTGTTCTTTTGAGCACAAAGATAAGAGACGCCATTGCAAGCCAGAAATACTAAGCAAACTAAAAGCGCAAAAATAAAGGATAAATCATTGAGAATTGTGATAGAATGGGCACCTTTATGACATAGTTGCCACTTATTTTCATTTTAATTGTTATATTACCAAGCTATCAGTTCGAAAAGTACAATATTTCTTGTGCTGAAGAGAATTAAAAAAAAGAAGAAGTCAACAATAGAAAATGGCAATTTTAGATTACCTCATTCTTCTTGCAATGTTCAAGTGTCACCTCTTCAAGTGCAGCAGATAGTTTTGCATTCACCTTCTCCATTTCATCAAGCTCCTTCATCAGTGGCTACAGATGCCACAGGAACAAGCACATGAAGTAGAATATAGAAGATTCTTCTTTCCATAAAGATCAATAAACCTTTTCCTAAAAATTCTTCTTATCTAGGAAATATTACCCACACCCCCAGCCACAACCAAACTGGAAATTTACTCCAAAATACAGTATGAAAATTAGCTAAATCTTATCACAAGGGTGCAACATCTCTGAAGAATTGTGTTGGACCAACTTCTCATCGTAATATTTTTATTCTTGGTGACATTAGTAAGTTAATATAAGAAAAGATCAAAATTAATAAAAGGATAAAGTGAATAAAGAACTTAAATGAATCAATTGACCAATCAAAGGATAAAGCAAACGAGCAAACTGGATCAAATATGCAATTCAAGAAAGATTTAAAGAAATTTTAAGTAAAAAACCCGGAATGAGAAGGAATCAAGCAATTCAAGATGTTACAAATAATTGTAAACTTTCTTGTTATCTTGGCTATTTTAATGAATTAAGAGTTTAATCATTACGTAATCATTTGTATATAGGACATATTGCATATACTATATCATAATCATGAGAAAATTGAAAAGGTATTAAAGAAATCCTCTAGATCATCAAAACACTTTTGATCAATTTTAAAATAGTTTTAAATCAAATTTTGTCAATGAAATGAGTTTTAATCTTTAAAAGAACTTAGACAGTTGAAAAATTAAGTTTAGATGACTTAATATATGAATAGGTGGTATATGACATTGTATATAGGTTTAGACTACTCTCCATCCAAACATTGTAAATCAGTTACACTATTCATCAATTGAAGCAGTATTCACAGGCTAATCGGAGGAATATTACTTACTAGCCAATAACCTCTCTGAAAAATTACATAAAGGATAGATTCTATCTAGCTAGGGGTCTGACTAACTAATACTTCAACAACTGGTTGTCCAGCTAGCCGAAAGTAAGAAACTGTCTAACCACACACGCTTAAAAACTAGTTGTTATAACAGTTAATGTATCTAACGACTATTATAGTTAATTTCCGGTACAAACTACAGATGAATTGTGGGAAGAAACTTTGACCTACTAGAAAAAAGTTAAAGAGGCCTGAGAGAACATTTAAGTTAATGTGTGCATAATATAACTTATAACAAAGAACATGTTGAATAGAAGATTTCTCTTCACCTATTGAAAGAAGAAGATAGCGAACTCCCAAGTGAAACTTGAGGAGTAGACATAAGCCAATGATTGTTTGATCGAATCACTATAAATAGATTCCTCTTTCGCTACTCTCTTTTATTATTCTTATGTTTGTTTTGCAATTTTTTTATACGAATTTGTTATAATCATTCATTAATTTTCAATTAGGATAAAAAGTAAACACATATAATTCATCCTCCTCCTTTTCATGTCATCTGGGGACCAAAAATTGTCACTATTCTAAGGTCACCTCTCATTAAAGGCAAGCTTCTTAGCTCCATAAAATAACTTTAAAAAGCCCAGTTTAGGCATCTAAACAGTTGATGCTACTATAGGTAGATTATAACTAGATAGTAATCTTGCTATAAAGGAAATCCATTGAAAGCATAACCGTGAAAAGTTGGCACTTAGTCGTGGAATTAGTGTTAATACTCTTTACCAGCCTTTGAAGCAAATAAAATCTCACACCCAGTCCGAGAATCATACTTTCACTGAAGCCACATCAAAAAGTCAATAGGAAGTTTTTTGACATGCTTCAGTGTTGTAGATTTGTCAAACAATGAGATACTAAAATATTCAATCCCAAGTGCCTATACTACTGAAAGGATGAAGAAAATAAAAGTAAACAAGACAGCTTATGAAAGATGGATTAGTAGTACCCGAGGAGTCAAGATTGGCTGGGCAGTTGTTGAAGATGCAAATAGTAATTGCTGCAAACTTTGAATAACTGTGCATCTAAAAAATGGAAAGAAAAAAAAAAGGATTTAGCATTTTCATATCTCAGTATGTTTGTTGGTTCCAAAAGACACTATAAGAATGCAAATGCTAGTAATGAATATGATAAAGCATCATTCACATGGAATTTCACGGCAATGATATAAAATAAAACTGTGCACTTGCTTCTCATTGCCAGATAACACAATGGCTATACCAACAATAGGTGAGAAGAATTTTTTGTTCAAATAATTCTACCTTGTTAAAACTAAAAAAGAAAATAAAATAAAGCAAGAAAAGATGTAAGAGTAATACTACGATCTTTATTAAATACTATAGCTCACAGTTCATTGATGCATCTGTTTCTGTCCTCCGGCAATGAATTCTCAAGGTCAGACTGAAGTGTCATCAAGTCTGAATGAAGACCAGATATCTGCTGTACAATTCCTGGAGCTGATACATATGTCGATAATCCAGTTTGAACATCTAAGGAAGCAAACAAGAAAAGCCAAAAGTTAAATCTTATTACTATAAGAGAAGTTAAGGGTTGTACGTATATATATGTATAAGTTAATGTAATGTGATCAGATATTAACAAGGTAAGGGGGTCCACCGTAATTACTTGAATGGATACTTAGAAGGTCTCTGATACCATGCAGAAGTGTATCCCTATCATCCACTGCTCCTTGTTCTTGAAAGTCAGACGCAGCTTGAGTCAATACCATACAGTGACCCTGAAAGAATAAGAACATCAACAAATACTAGGATTATAAAGAAAATTGGTATAGTTAAATGCAACTAAAAGTTCATAAAGATGTGGCTTTAGTGATGTTCCAATATTACATACAATCTTTTGTCTAAGCCCAATCTACAAATTTGAAACATACCAAGTCTGACGGTTGTTATCAATAACAAAAAGAATTCTTAAAACATCTATGGATGGCTGTAGTTTAGATTCAGTCAGTGACAAGTTTACGTGCAATAGCTATTGTATTGTTATTTTTAGAGAACAAAATAAAAAAGAATCTTGGTAAGAGAAAATTTTAAACCATATTACCACTCGGCCTCTAGTTGCTGAAAGGTAGGCTTGAAGCTCAGACTCGATAACCTTGAGTAATGAATATGCTCCAAGCATGTTCTTCTTCTCCATCTGACAAGCTATTTTTAAGAATTGATGCCTTGCTAGGTGATTGATTAGGTGATTGATTAACTGCAATGAAATAGGAAGATTGTTAGCACCAATATGGTTATGGGTCTGCTTAAGCTGAGATGGTTTTCATATGTAAACACAGACCTATAAACACAAATCATGTTAATTGTGTGACTTCAATTAAAATATTCCAATTTCCTAAAGAATTGGCAACAAAAATGAGAAAAGAAAATATGGATGCCAAGCAGTAAGCAAAGGCATATTCTCAATAATGACATGATATGAGATTGAATTTTCAAATCTAAGTAATAAAAAGAACAATGTAAAGGAAACATAACCACTGACAACATTACCATTTTCTGACGATTTATATAGTATTCTTGCCTCATGACTTTTAAATCATAGTCGCCTACAAGAGAACAAATTTCAACAACATTAATTTCATGACAAGAACTGTACACAAGAGAACAAATAATTGTTATATTCTCTCAGCTAGTTAGCACCTATTACCTTGCAAAATGTATGTGTCTTGAAGTTGAGCAAGCTCCCAACAAAGATCTGGAATTGTCTGCAATGTCAATCTCACTTAATACATATAAATTGAAAAGGAACCATTAGTAAAGTTTCCAATGGGCTAGTCCAATTTCTCAACCAATCAGCCATATGTCCACTAACCTAAATCATATCTGCTTAACAAGTACTGATGTCATCATCCAACAGCCAATAACATCTAACCAATGACTGCACTAGATCCATCATATAACATGTCCGTTTGACCTCCAATGATAAAACTATGGATTCCCTATCTCCAATGGCTTGCTATCATTGTTTACTCATAACAAAAGTTCAAAATCATCAACAGAACCATCTTAACACCATGGCCATATGTCCAATTCTTGTACTGTATCTTTTAAATAGCCCATAAATAGTATTGACTTCTCACAACCAGTAATCAACTGCCTCTCGTTATGTGCATCTTTAAGTTTGATCACCTCAGATTGAAATTCAAAAATTATTCTCCAATCCACAAAAAGAACAACATTCTGCTGTTATTTGGCCCCCTCAGCAATTAACATGTAGCATTTAGGATTTTTGAGATGTTTCTTCTAGATTAGGCGTTAATAGACAGCAAGCATTAATTCTGACCTCATTGATATTTCTATGATTTCACAATGTAATAATTAATCAAGATATTCTAGCTTGATGTTTGGCATTGATCCATAGAGCACTCAGAATAAAAAAAAGCATTTTGCTGTATTTTGTTACTCCATTGATGAAATATTAACAATTTTTTAATCTTGATTTAGGCATAAAGTTCAAGTAACAGTTTTACGTTTCCATCAAATTTCCCACCCTGAATAATGCAAATTGGAAAAAAAAATGCAATTCTGGCATCAAATTTTGATTAAGTATCAAGGATCATAACCAAATTTCAGACTGAAGAGCTTTGATCAAAATCATGTGAGTAATTAGGTTTCCCGCAAGTCTTCTAGCAACTATGGGATATTGAGTACAACAATATAAAACTATATATAAATGAAAGGAAAGAAATTCATGTAAGAACCTCAGATAACAACTTCTCTTCTTTGTGATGTAGATTTGAAAGTTCTCCAACCAATTCAGAATGCTTTCTCCTGATCATTCAAAGCGGATATGAAACAATTAGTAATAGCCAACACATTTACCTATGATATAAGAAAAGGTATGGGCAGTTGAGGAGAGAGAACGCAAGCAGAACTAGGCAGCATTTAGCTGTCAAGGATTAAAAATTTCCTTTGAATAGAATGCTCACATGAGATGGCAGAACTTATGCCTCAGTGTTGGTGAAGAGACTGGAATTAGCTCCCTCTTAAATATAATAGATTATTCAAATTTTCCTCTAAAACATCTCCACTTCATGTGCTTAAAGAATTACTAAATCATGGTTGGTGTCCAAAATTTCAGTTAACTATTGCATTATCCATTGGGTTATTTACATTACGATGATTAAAAGCATAACACAACAGGTGCCACGCAGATTCCAGTTCAAAACTATTTTCATAGTAATTTCACACGAGAGAAATCGTTTAGCAAAATGGTAGAAAGTAAGCTATAGCATGAGAGAATTTTTAATAGGAGAAATCTGGACTTGGTTTTTGTACTTCAAAAGCTTTTTTTTTTATGAAGAATTTACAGCAATTGGAACAACATAGCCTGAAATGGAAGCACTTAAAACAGCTCCGCAGACCCTTTCTTCAGTTGCTTGGGGCTCAAAACTCAACTCATTTATGGCGAGAAGATTATTGCATGCCATTTTCTTTGATATTCAATGAGATTTACATGTCATTTGAGCTAAGGCCCATTAGCATGCGTTCAATGAAAATGCTACAGCACTAAAGTCACCATTAATTATTTAGTCATGCCAAAGAGGTGAAATAATACAGTACTTCAACAAGAATTTATGATTGTCATAACCATTTGCATAACAGAACCCAATAAACTCTAACAAATTGAAACAAGTAAATATATTGTCTAATAGTGGGAGGGCTCCGCATTTTGATCATTGGAACCCAAATAGAGACAATGCCAGGCATGGTTAAGTTGGTGAGATATCTTTTGATCTTCTTTATCAAACTCCCAAAGATGACGTAGAATGTCCATCCTCAAAAATATTTTTCAGTATGCCAAGCTCATATACCTAATGTATGTAGATGAACCAAAGGTTAATTCTAAAATGCATGGATACAAGTCAATGCAAACATCTTCCAAAGTCATGTCCAACTGAGAAGAAACTATGTAGCTATATATATCCTGGAAGAAAGTTGGCACTTTGATGAGTCTATAATTGATGACACTTACGACGATTTTAGATTGAACAATATATCATAAATGTTAAACAAACTGAAACAAATTCTAAGAGTCAAAATTCAATGACCCTATAGCTGTAGTCTATCATTGTAATGCAACAAACTTCAATTCTTACTTACTGAAGTTGGGACTCCATTTGTTTAATATAGACCCACCGAAATGGATATAAATGATTCAACCTATATAAAGTCATTATGTTCTACCACTAGGTGAAATCCTACGTATAAGTTTCGACGCCTAAGGTAAAATTTCAACTTAAACAGCTCGAGTAAAACATGAATAACGTAAATCTGAAAATTTACCTGAGAGAATGGAGATCAAGATGAATGTGTGCTTCATCTGAAGTTACTTGAGATTTAAGTGTCATCAAAATAGCTTGTTGCTTAGCATTCTCAACCTGGGCTTCTACCCATTGCCTTTCACTTGTTCCGAATCTGTCAATTTAGTGCTCTACTGATTAGCCATATGACTTCATATCAAACACGACAAACATAATTAATATCAAGTACAAAAAGCTGCAATAAGAAGAATAATGGCTTCCCGCCCTCCACTAGCCCCAAATTCTTTTGGCCACTAACAAGAAGCCTAGTACATGATTCCTATAAAGGCATAATCAAAAGAAAAATTAGAAAAGCAGGCAAAAAGAGGCAAGTACATTAGAAAAGACAGATAAATAGCAATACAAGCTACCTAGCTATTAACTAGAAATTAACTTGAACTACACTTCAATCGTATGAGCTTCTTAAGGAAGTAAAAATATCAAAATCAACAATCACAATCAGTCTATTGTTGGCATAATTCCTGAGAAAGTAATCTGCACAAGATTAAAGTTGTTGAAAAAGATACTACTCAAATAATTTATGCAATAGAGTTAACATAGGATAAAATAACAACAAAATTCTTGAGTTAAGACAAACAATGGGTAAGGAAAAATAATGCATTTACATAGAACGAAGCCGTTGCAGTTCAGACACACGTTGATGATGAGATTTTTCCATGTCTCCTGCATTGCCTATTTACAAACTGAGTCAATATCAGATACACGGCTGCATACATATTGCATATGGTGTTTGTGCACTTCAAATAATCAATGTACTAAAAGAATAAGAGTGGAAACACAAACAAATCAAAGACATAACTATAGTCTAACCACAACATGTGTTAAAGAGTTGTACATATTTCTACAACATGAGGCATATAAAAAGAGTTTTTAGGAGCTTATTATGAGTAAAAGATAGCAGATTAACTAAAGAAGCTTAAGGGAATATACCTTGAACTAAAATATTTGACATGTCATCAAGACTCACCCATGAACATTTTGATTTACCCTCCTCAGCAACTAACCGAAATGGACCCTGGGAGTAATTTCATGTCAATACCATCACAAACAGGGAGCATGAATGTATTAGCTTCTCCAAAACATTATTAACAATACTTTGAATACAAAACCACCTACTGAATGTATTGAATTCTCAGCCGAAACCCCTCTCAAAACAGAAATAAAAAGTATAGATAATCAATAAGAAAAAAGCAACTGAATCTCAGTCTATAGGATACTTCATCTGCATTTCAAGACATTACAAAACAATTACAACCAGCATAAACATCATACTTCCAACAAAGATCACTGAAATAACAAACACTTGACATGAAAATTTGATTATCCTAGAGGACCAATATGTTATAGACTATAAAATTCAAGAGAATATAAGTCTACATCTACATACCGTGTCCAGTTGCTTAGAAAACCAAAGATTTATTTCCTTCATGCAAGATGAATCACCAAGCAAGTATTGGTGAAAATCGGAGTAAGCCAAGTAGATTCCATCTTCTATGAGAAATGAAAAGAACAAATACAACAAAAAGGAGAAAATGCAAATGTTAACTTTCAAATCCATCTGTAGAAAATGCATTAAAGAAAAGTAAACATGCAAAAATGTAACAGAAAAGTTACCATCTCCAGAGTGATAATGAGCCAACTCTTGTGCTGTAGATGCAATCCTTCCCAGAACTTCATTCATCTACTTTAAAAAGACTATGAATTAGCACCAAGTTTCTATGACCTGTTTCCTCATTAAGAACTTGATTTTGGCACAGGGAAGAAATTCAACTGAAAAGAGAGAGAGAGAGAGAGAGAGAGAGAGTGAGTAAGGTGTTCACGAAATTAAGAATATGGACTGTTAAGCACCCGCAAATTTCTTGCTGAAAGACTATCATCTACTGCTGTGAGGTATCCATTAACAGTAGAAGTTGCAGCAACTCGAGCCCGTCTCCCTTGAATCAAGGCTGAAGCCTGGACAGTAAGCATATCAAACTGAGACTGCAGATGTCTAAGCTGTCTCTGCAATTCTAGGGCTTCTGCCTTGTATGCCACTGTTGCATCACTGAAGATTAAGAAGAACCATCAGTAATAAGATTTGCACTTAAACTGCAATTTTGAAAATTCAAACATGTTAAAAGTAATATAAAATCAAAAGAGTAACTAATACATGTTATCATCACCATCCATAATTTGCCTTATGCTACCACAGCATGCATCATCATTCCATATTTCAACCCCAGATACAAGATAAGTTTGATCATTCTTCAGTTGTAAATTATGTGCAATAAAAATGAAATAACTGGAATTGATGAGAAAGTATATAACAGCTTGATAAAGATATCAACTGATTAACTCTCTGGGTCAGCCCTTATTTGCTAGTTGTGATACATCCTACCAGACATAAATGTTAACCATTAGACAAGTAGAATCCAGAAGGAAAACCCAATGACAGATTCCCAATGTCAAAAACATATCAACAAACACAGGCCAAGGGAACATAATTTCTTGTAAATGCCTGAAAAAGAAAAAAGTTAAAGGAGCAAAGCACATCACCGAATATCTTTTAAAGCTTCTTCAGCTCCAAAAACAGCCTCCTGATCGTCTCTCCTGGATGAAAAGGCTGAAATGCTATCATAAGCGAAGTCCAAGTCTTCACCCTGGTGAATCACAGCACAGGTCAAAACTTGCTACTGACAAACATTGAGAGGATCAGCTACGCAATGCAACACTCTGCTGCATGTCACTGACAAAGCCAGATAAGATCCTATAGTTGGAGTCATAAAAATGTTTTACACCTAAAATCCCATTATCTTTTTAATAAGGCCCCAAAACAATCCCTATGTATCACAATGTAGAGTAATGGAGACCAGAATCACGTAGCAAACAGTCGGGGTGACTAGAATAAGGGAAAATTAAAACAAGAAGCAAAGGAATTGTACCTCCAATAGCTTCCCTTCTTGCAAAAAGTGTTCATACCTAGATAACCAAAACAAAGAAGGAAAAGATAAAACAATTTAGGCTAAACGCGTGGAAGTTTGGTAATGGACATGATTTTGAATAAAAAGAAAAAGAGGGGGAGAAGAAAAGAACTGACTGAGAGAGTTGGGGGAGGGAGAGGACGTTAGAGGGGCGGAGGCTGGAGCAGATCCAGTCGAGGATGGGGCGTGCGTCGTCATACTGGAAAGGCCACTCGAAGCTGTCGGGATCCAATGCCTCTGCGCCTTGGTAACCCAATTCTCCCAACAAGGCGCACAGTCTAGTCCCGCTCATCTCTGCCGTCTCCAAATCTAATTTCTGATTTCTTTCTATTTCAAATTGTTTCTTTTCTCCATGTTGGGTTTTTTGGCGCCGGCCTTCATCGAAGTAGCAATGTGGTTTTCAGAAGGGATGAAATGTAATACGTACCCCTCAAGAATATTGAATCTCCTTCAAAATCCATAACATTCCGATGGTATGCTATAAATTACATTAAATATTCTGAATTTTATCATAATATTATACTTAAATTTTCCTTAGCTTCTGTTTTGTATGTTTCTAATTTATCTTCTTTTTCGTACGCTTTTATTGTTTTTTCTTTTTGAAAAGCATAAATGAATTGAAGTTTAAAGGGCAAAAGTTTACAAGATGCAGCAGCTCTTTATACCAAACAAAAGATTACACCGGGGTTACAACATAAGGAGATCATAATGATGATACACAGTTGAAAATTTAAGCGTCACCAGTAACGAGGGAGCTACATTTGTGTGTCTTGTAGAAAAATGGATGCATATTAATATTTCCTTTTTTTTTGGTATAAAAAAGTTGAATTAAATTAAGTCAAAAAAACGTAAGCAAAAAGTATAAGTACAACACAAAATGCAATTTACAAGGACATAATTGTAACACATATCATACACCTTATTACGTGTCCTATATCATTCATGAATGAGTTAAATATGAAGGAATTGTAAAATACCTTATTTTGATTCCATCTTGACTTCTGAAGCGGTTTTCGTGGTCAAAACGATCTTCAATCTCCCAAGAATTTCACGAAAAACGTTCATCGACACGTGATTAACGTCTTTCTACAGTTTTCTCAATATGTAAGTGCTCTTAATAGATCAAAGGATCCATATGCTTACGAATGATATGAGCAACTGCAGGAGACCTTAACCTTTATATATAGCTTCCATATCGGCTTCCCCACCACAAGCTTAATATGGGTATGGTTTACACTAATCGGGATCTATTTTCCTCTTAGACTTCGGCCCATTGATTTAGATCATTTATTTGGTCACTTTATTACCCTTATCTAGATCAAATTACGTAACTTAATCGATAAGTTATTGAAAAGTCAAAAAATACAATTAATAGTTGTCCAACATAATGAGAAAGGACAAAATGTAACATCTCGTTAAAATAATAAATGTAAGAGATTACTGATAAATTAGGAAACACATCTCAGGCTCATGCATATATAAGATGCACATGCATATGATTATTGAATCTTTTCAGATAAAGAAAATTGTATATGCATTCATGAATAATTCCAGATATAATTAGATTGAGTTGTGATTTTCTTGATGTTTTGAGAAGTTGAATTTATTTATATTAGAAATTATATTGGTTAGGAAGAATGTTGTATTTTGTGAATTTTGGTAAATTTAGACATAAAATTTCAAAAAATTATGGAAAATAGGAAAAAGACACCAAATGAAGCTTTGGAGATAGTTGAATTGTAAAGATGAGAGTTTAGGGGAGTTAGTTTCAAAAGAAACTAAGTTAGAGCTTAGATGTGAGGGAAGTGACAAGTATCACTTAGCCTTTGTACATTTGCTTGAGGTAGGTTACTGTTTTCTGAAAGTTGAAAGGTTAAGTTATATGTCTAAGTTCCTTCTTCATTAGGATCATCTCCAAATTTTCTTCCCATACACAGAGTTTTCATCGAACCCCTTCTAAGAGATTCCTCTGCTTTTCCTTCCTACACCAAACCCACTTTGCTATTTGTGTCTTCTTCTGTGTTTTACTTCTTCTGTCTTTTTACTTCTTCTGAGTTTTACTTCTTGTCTTTTTACTTCTTCTGAGTTTTACTTCTTCTGTCTTTTTACTTCTTCTGTATTTTGCTTCTTCTAAGTTTCACTCCTTCTGTCTTTTTTTTTTTGCCTGGCCATAATTTCTTCTTTAGACACCCAAATGAAATTGATTCTTGAACCATGGGACTCGTAACACATTTTCCAACATCTCCACCCAAAAATCTTAGTCATCTGAAATGCATTGAGAAAGACTGAGTGAGAAACGTGGAACGGGTACAGTGAGTGCGCTCTTAAAGTTTTATGAACTAGGGTTATTCTACTGAACGTACTTCGGTGTTTTGATTATGTCTGGATCTATAGGATCCCAAATAAGTAATGAATTGTGATTTCGATAGTTTTAGTAAGGCATAAACCTAAATATGAATCATACTTAGATGAGTTTTGATATGAGACCGATTGTGTGATGAAAGTGATGGAAAATACTCGGTATTTTCATGAACATGCATTGTACGTAAGTTAATTCATACATGAGCATCATTGGATACTTGTGATTGAAGAAATTGTGATATTATGTATATTATTTGTTATAGAGGAGCAACTAGGACGTCAACTTCTAGACGTTGTTGGATCTTCCAAGCATTAGCTTCGGAAGAAACTTGTGAGTCAACCTAGATGATTTCTTAGGATTGATTTATTTTGAATTTATTTGATGTGTTAGCTTCCAATTATAAATTGTTTATGATTTGATTTGAATTCCGGACTTATAGTCTGAGAAGTTTGTTATATGGATGTAGGTATTAGAAGTGCTTTGATTTAATCTGAAATCTTGTATGATATGTGAATTCTCAACGAAAGTTGAATGCCGGACTTAGGTCCGATGATAATGAGTTTCTAATTAAACATCGTATGTGATTATCTAATATGGCATCATCGGTAGTTGATGCATTTTATAAAATACATGCTCAGATAAAGATGTTGTGACTTGAATAGCCAGTATAAAGCGCTTCCACATAGAACCTTGCTCCGTGATTTCTGATTCTACACGTAGAGCTATGCTTCATGATTATGTTCTGACTGAGCTCTATAGGCCAGTATTTGTATAAGTATGCAATAGGCACTCGGTCACAACAATAAGAACGAATATGAGTCTCATGCATATAGCATTATAAGATCGATATCCATTGACTGAATATCTGTGAAATATGTGATACGTGTTTATGATTCGGTGAACTCATCAATGATGGTTTACTCATTGAGTTCGCAAAACTCAGACAAAATTTGCAAATATTTTTCAGGATTAGAAGAATACGTCGTTAGGCTAACGGGAGTATACTTACAACATTCAAGTGAAGGATAGAGGTCGGGATCAGTTCGCATCTGCATTGCATCTCTTTATTTTTGTGTTGAATTGTGTTTATTATGAAATTCTTTATATCGAATAATGCATTCAGAAAATTTTGTACAATGTGTATACAAATGTAATTATGTTGTAATATAAAGACATTATGATCAAGTGTTTTGTTTTTGTAATGGGCATCAATTGGCTATTAAAATCTTATTGATTGTATTGTGTTGATTGAAAAAGTTTGTAATTTAAACGGGCCCAAATTGATTATTGATTTTTTTTGTAAAAGTGTGCATTGTTTTAAAAAAAAGAGACTTTGTATTGAGTTTTGACTATTTGAGTGTCCTAGCGCACCACCCTAGCGGAGCACAAACTTGGATATCACCCATTGATATCGAGTTCGGGTCCTGCAGGAGTAGGGTGCTACACAAAATTGTCTAACATTCTTCCCCTTAGACAATCATTAATTGCGGTTTTTACTCAAGTTTAAAAATAGTTTGAAAACTCGGTTAAGTCACACTGTTGTATTGATACCAAATTTAAAAATTAAAAACATGTAATCCAAACGTAATGAAAGTCCAACATTCCGTCTTGCAAGACTTTCAATACTGAAAAATATCAAACACATGTTTCATGTGTGACACAGGTCAAAGATAATCACGAATATCTAATACCTTACTAATCTAAATGGGAAAATAGAGTGTGGCAAACTAAGATAATACTTGTATGATTTAATATGTATCATCTTCATTTGTAGTTTCTCCAACTCTATGCTAAACTATATATGCTAAACTACAGCAGAAAATTCTAGTTTTCTCTTACCAAATGCTAAACAACATTAAAGAAAACCTTGTTTTCACTAACCGGATGCAAAACCTTTATGTTCTCCAACTGAAAGATAAACTACATTAGAAAATCTTTATGGGATTATACCTTATATCTCCTATTTCATATCAAATTTATGGATATCCGTAGTAAACTGTATGTGTCTAAATGACATAACCTTAAGGTCAATCTTTATATATGCCCAATGACCTTTTAAATGCTTAAAATCAACACAAATCCTAAGACTTTCATATGTATTATAACTATACACAAGAACATTTATTACTGAGAATAAAAAGATGATCATCTATATTAATAAATAACCATAATGTCATAATATATTAAAATGTACGAACATTTAAGGAGCAAATATAATGATCCCTAACTGCTACTATCTAAGAACCTTAACACGCCTATACCAGATACATGTTTAACAAACACTAGTGGGCGAAGTCCTTTAGTCAATCGATCAACTAATATCTCCTCAGTCTTGATATGCTCCACTTCGACATCACCTTTCTAAATCAACTCCTTTATAGTCAAGTATTTGACCTCTAAATGCTTATACCCTGTGATATTCTTGTTGTTGTTACTGAACAACACCGCAGTAAGATTATCACAATACAACACCATGGGTCTAGCTATCGAATCTACCACAAACAACTCAAAAATCAAGTTTCTGAGCTAAACTGTCTGTGTAGAAGCTCCATAACATGCAACAAACTCTGCATGCATAGTCGAGGAAGTTACCAGTGTTGGCTTGACACTCTTCTGCACTATTTGCCAACATAAAAATGTACCCTAAAGTGGATTTACGATCATCCGAATACATAACAAAATCAGAGTTTGTATAACCTATAAGGTTTAAATCGTTGACTTTTCTATATGTCATCATATAATCCTTGGTACCCTTTAGGTATCTCAATACTCGTTTAACCGCATTCCAATGGTCTACACTTGAGTTAGTCAGATATCAACCCACAGTCCAACAACAAATGCAATGTTTGACCTAGTGCACACCTAGGCATACATCAAGCTACCAATTGCATTAAAGTAGGGACCTTCCTCATAGCCTCTCTCTCAACTTCATTTTTTGGACATTGTGCTAAAAATAATCTCTCGCTATGAGGGATAGGTGCCATAACAGGTTTACATTCAGCTATATTAAACCTTTGTAGCACTTGCTCAATGTATGCTCTTTATGAGAGGCTCAATGAGTGTTGAGATCTATCCCGGTGAATCTGTATACCAAGACAAAAGATGCTTCACCTAAATCTTTTATGTCAAAGTGTTTGGCCAATGTTTTACCTCATGCAACATCGTTAAATCATTTAACGCGAGGAAGATATCATCCACATACAGTAATAGGGAAGATAACTTTGCTCCCCCTAACCATATAGTATAAACGTCTTTTAACTTTGTTTTCCGCAAACCCAAATGAGGTCAAAACCTCAACAAAATTTAGGTACTATTGTCCAGAAGCTTGTTTCAAACCATATATTGATTTAATTAACTTGCAAACTTTGTCAATTGCATATTGATCCTGAAATCCTTCAGGTTGCTCCATATAGACCTCCTCATAAAGGTCACCATTCAGGAAAGTATTTTTAACGTCCATCTAATGTAGCTCTATGTCAAATGAGCTATTAATGTAATAATCACTCTTAAATGCATCCTTCTAGGATACAAGAGAGAAGGTAACATTGAAGTCAAATCCTTCTCTCTGAGTGAATCCCTTGACAACCAAACGCGCCTTAAACTACTCAACTTGACCCTGTGTGCCCTTCTTGGTCTTAAATAGCCACTTGCAACTGACAGGCCTACAATGTTAAGGTAAATCACAAGCTCTCATACCTTATTATACTTTATAGATTGCATCTCATCCTTCATTGCTTCCTACCACAAGTATGCACAGGGTCCAAAAATGGCTTTTGTAAAAGTAACTGGATCCACAACATGACCTATGTCATAGTCTTGCTCTACCAAATAGACTATGTAATAAGATGAGATAGTAGGTCGCCTTTCTCTAATAGATATGCACAACTGCATAGGTTCTTGTACCTTATAAACCTCTTCCTGAACATGTATAGGTCCTTATGCCTATATAGGCATGGTACTCGAATCTTCATCCAACTCCCTCATCATGGACATCGTATTCCAAAAAATTAGTCATCTGTGATTCCACTACTCTGGCCCCTCCTTCTCTATAGTAAAACTTGTAGCCCTTAGAGTGGTTAGGATAACCTACTAAATAGCAACGAGTAGAACGAGGTTGCAATTTTCTCTCATAAGGATTATAGAACCTTTCCTCAATAAGGCAACCCCACACACAAATGTGTGTAAGGCTTGGCTTCCTTTCAACCCATAGTCCAAAAGGCGTCTTTGGTACTGACTTACTCGGGACTCTATTCAAAATATACAATGTCGTCTTAATGACTTCACCCCAAAGGTATTCGAGTAGGTTAGTCTTGCTCTACATTGACCTCATCATATCCTTTAGGGTGTGATTGAGCCTTTCAACCACACCCTTTTGCTCAGGACTACCTGGCATAGTGAACTGATTCATTATTTCAATTGATTCCAAATACTTATCAAATAGACCCTTTTCTTGTCCTACAATCCTATGTCTGTCATAGTATTCCTCTACCCTGTCAGATCTGATTATCTTTATTGATTTTTCTATTTGATTCTCAACCTCAGTCTTAAAGATCTTGAACTTATCAAGAACTTTAGACTTTTTCTTAAACAATAACAATAGTCATAGCAGGAATAATCATCTATAATGGTTAGAAAATATTTAGCATTACACGTGACTGTATAGGGACCACTAACGTCTGTATGTATGAGGTCCACTAAACAAGAAGCATAAGTTGACCAATTTTTCTTTATCTTGGTCAACTTACCCCTACAACAATCAATACATGCTTCTAGATCACTGAAGTCTAGAGTTGGGAGAATGTTATCCTCTATCAATCTCTCAACCCTCTCCTTGGAAATGTGGCCAAGACGTTTATGCCATGTCTTCATTATTGTCGACCATCAGCTTCTCATCTCCTTTAGTTAACCTTCTCCTGAATGTGAACCCCTGCATTGTAGAAGCAACGTGATTAGAAGCTCCACTATCTAACCACGAAGAACTTGATGTGGTTATAGCTACATTGGATTCATGAATCATATAGATCGAGGAGTTACCTGACAGTTCCTACTTAACCTTCCAAAGCTTGTACTTCGGGCAATTGGCCTTCCTTTGCCCCTTCTTCTTACATAAGAAGCACATCATACCTTTTATGTCATGTGGGCCTTTAGTAATACTAGACTGTCCAGTCTAAATCTGTGGAGAGGGTTTCTTACCCTTATCCTTTGGCTGTTAAGTCTTAGCCTTCCCCTTACCTTTGGCAGCTGCAAACAAGGTTGTATGAGGAGAACTCTTAATGTTCTTCTCAGTTATAGCACACCGAAAAATCAAGGCATTAATGTCCCAGGCCTCATCCTGAGAGATGTAGGAGGTAGCCAACATCTCAAACTCTCGAGGGAGAGTATTTAGTGCCTAATGCACTATGAGTGTGTCAGGAATAAGTACATCTAGTGCCTTCAGCTTACTCTGAAGTTGAACCATCCTGATAATGTACTCTCTAATGCTTCCTTCTCCTATATATCTCATAGAGAACAACTCTTAAATCAAGGTTCTTTGTTCTGCATGAGAAGACACTTATACCTCTGGGAAATGTTATCCATAAACTCCTTCACTATGACTGTATTTGGTAATCCACTAAGCAAATGATCTGGGATTGATCTCTTGATGGTCAAATATCACATCCTATTTGAATGCTTCCATATTATCATTGCCGCTTTATCAACTTCTGAGCTGATATTAGTAAGTGGAGAAGGCCTCTTGATATGCACTGCCATGTTGACGTCAGTCATCTCCAGGGCAAACTCAAGATCCTTCTTCCACTTCTTGATATCGAAACCATTTAAGGTCTCAGTCATGACAAAATTATTGTTTACAGAAAAGGTGACTGCAAAATAGAAAAGACAATGTAAAGATTAGTATAAATGTAGGATAACAACGATACTTAAAGCATTAAAGCAGTATCTATATCGAGAATCCAATTACACATTTTATGAAACACCTTTGGGCTGAATACATAATATATACAATTAGATCCCCACATAAAAGAGATTAGAGTATAAACCATCAACTCTCATGACACTACCACCTTTGGGTGAATAGATTATTTAAGTAATGACTTTCCTCCTTCTAATGCCTTTATGAACATCTTAAAACCCTATGTAAGGTCAACACCTTTAAGCAAAATAAACAAACATAAAGCCAGAGACATCCCCCAACATGTGAGTAAAACAATTCAAAATACTAACTTGAAAGGCCACTTTAGTGACTACATCCTCATCAGTACCATAAAAAGTTCACAAACACAAGAGATACATCTTTATGTCATCTTCACATTCTATATGGGCATAAGGTATATGAAAATCAGTTATAAGTGCAAAAACCAAATGCACAGTCAAATAATCACATACTAGAACTGAAAATATCGTCTTTAAACTTTAGTTGAGACTTTTATTTAAAAAATTCTTAATGAGAGTGACTATCATACTTTCCCGAATACCGAACTTACCACATGAGATATAAAACTTTAAGTGTCTCCCTTATGCAGTTTGGGGCACGAAAATGAACTCAAAATCAACTTTAAAAAAGCTTTAAAACCTTTTTCAGGAATCCAATTACCAACAAAATAAATCCAAAAATTTTGAAAAATTACATTAAAATTCTTCCGACCTGAAATTGACCTAAAAGGACCTGGGGGCAACTTTTGGGAATTTTGAAAAAAATTAATTTCTAATGCACAATGTCAGCGCACAGTGCTTGCGCACAGCAAAGGGTGCGCATACGTTGCACACACGCGTAATGACACGCAAAATGCGTTTGGCGTGTGTTTAACATCACACACACGCTTTCACTATACGCACACCTCGCCATGTGTCTGAATCACTGCCGTTTGCATGTCAGGATGTAAGGCGAGCGTGTCTAATGCACGCGCTAGCCATCCCGCACTCGTGGGAGAACGAGCCACGTAAGGCGTGTGCGCTGCACTCACCACACGCATTCATCACCTCGTAGAGCCATGTGGGAGGACGTGATTGGCGCATGCAATGTACGCACTAACCAAATCACCTTATGGTGGTCACTGTAGCACCGTTGGGTGCGTGCAATGCACGCATCTGGCAATGCAATCTCCCTCTGACAAGGAGGGCGATTTTCGGTGATCCTAGGGTCAATTTTCACACTTTTTGGCTGTTTTTAACCTATTTCTCATAGCTAGCCTTATGTATACCACTTTTATGTAATCATCTACGCAAAAAAACCAAAAAACGAATCAAAAATTGATGAAAACCATAATGGATGAAAACTGAAAAATCTTTGCTTCTGACAACTCAATCATATAACCGCTCTGATACCATTTATAACACATAACATAAACCATATTACGTGTCTCGGATCATTGATGAAAGGGTTAAAAATGAAGGAAATGCGAAATACCTTATTTCAATCCCATTTTGACTTTTGAAGTAGTTTTCGTGGCCAAAACAAGCTCCAATCTCTTGAGACCTTCACGAAAAATGTTCATCGACACGTGATTAACGCCTTTCTATAGTTTTCTCAACACGTAAATACTCTTAACGGGTTAGAGCATCCGTATGCTTACGAATGATATGAGTAACTGTAGGAGACCTTAACTTTTATATATAACTTCCATATCAGGCTTCCCCATTACAAACCTAATATAGGGTCCGGTCTATACTAATCAATATCTATTTTTTTCCTAGTCTTTGATCCATTGATTTAGATCATTTATTGGGTCATTTTAGTACCCTTATCTGGATCAAATTACGTAACTTAATTGATACGTTATTGAAAAGATAAAAATACAACTAATAGTTGTCCAACATAATGAGAAATGACAAAATTGTCCAAAAATAACTACTAAAAGCTTACAATTGAAATTGTAACTGAAATACAATATTACATTGAGTTGGATGTGTTTACACCTTTCAGGTGGAGCTGAAAAATTGCATGTGTTGTGTTGGAACCCGATTTCGGAACCGGACCCCAACCGGAAAACGGAAAAGACAAAAGTAAAAACGGACGGAAACTTCCGGAAACAAAAAGTGAAGGTCGAACCCGGAAGTGGGCCGAAGTGAAAGCGGAAGTAAAAGCATAAGCGACATTGAAACGAAAACGGGAACGCAGAAGCGAAGCGAATGAAAACGGATTCGAAAGAACGAAGCACAGTAAATTTTTTTTTTGGATACCCTAAGACTAACTTGGTCCAAACTAATCCGAAACCAGTATAATTTTTATTTTTTGTCATTCATGTTCTCTTTAATCAATCGCATACAACTCAAAACAATACAATTTCCCATTTGGAAATTCTCTCATTCTAATCTCACTATCCTTTGCCATTAGCTCAAAACACTCTTAATCATGCATATCTTAATCGCATCTTTAAAACTCTTAATCTTAAACTTATTCTAGCTTGCCATAACCCGATTTTATCAAAAATCGGGCAGCATAACGGCTGTATTTTGAACAACCCAAAAATCTGCAGATAAAAAATACACACTTCTAAAATCACATCCAACCATAACAACCATCATCGGACCTCCCGTCCGAAATTTCCAGCAGAAACAATGCAAACCTATAACTACACCACTTCAATAATTCTCAAACCAAAATCTATCATCAGAACTCAATCTCATTCATATACATCTCACGTCAAAATACAAATGCAAGATTCAATCTAATCCACTCATATTCATAAACAATCATAACTCATATCCCAAAATCATACACAACCCAACTATATACATTAATTCATAATTCATATACCTCATCAAACCAGAGTGGCGTTTTCAAGCCACGATACAAAACCAAATGCCAAAATCTCAACTAACCCTATTACAGAAACATGCAAAACTGATGTCTTGACCGTCTTCATCTGATCTCCTGCTCGAAACCTGGAGATGGGGATGAAAGGTGGGGTGAGCTTGACAGCTTAATGGGTACCACATTTATAAAATAAAATATAAGCAGAAATCATTTTTCACAAAGTTTTGCCCAAAGGCTTATTTTTCAAACTTCTCAACTTTTCAAACATTCATAAATAATTTCAAAACATGCACGTAGCACATAACAATGCATTACAAATTAACAAATCAAAAACACATAACATATCAAAGTGGTTTGGTTCGGTTCTAACGGAACATACTGCACATTCCCGCATAGCGGTCATGTGCAGTCGTGAACAGAGGGGAGTCTGAAATCGGAGCTCCTATGCCACTAGCGGGCAGCCGGGAGAAGGCTATTAGAGGGAGACCAGTGCACTGACTCTATGGAGGGGACCTAACCAAACCCACATAATTTACATATTCATGCTTAAAAAAAGCAGATTGCCCGAAGGCACTTTTCGAAAATTCAAATTTTCATGTCGTGTCTTACTACACACAGTCACATTCACTAAGCACATAATTTCATATGTCATATAGCAAAACACAAATTCACTAATCAATTTCTTACAAATTCACAATCATTCATCAAACAAGTATGCAACACATTTAATAATTTATTAAAATCATTCATAAAGAATAAATAACAACTTTATCAATTCCTTTGAAACATAATTCTCACACATTTAAAATCACAATACAAATTTATCATCCAAAATTTAAACAACAAATTTCACCTTTTTATTCAAAACAACAAAATCACCAATCATTTTAATTTCTTAAATCAATTTCCAAAAGCATTTCTCTCCTTGATTTTCCAAAACATAAATAACAATTTCTTTAAATAATTCAAACATAATGAATAGCAATTTCTTAAATCAATTTCCAAAATCCTTTCTCTCCTTGATTTTCAAAACATAAATAACAATTTCTTTAAATAATTCAAACATAATGAATAGCAATTTCTTAAATCAATTTTCAAAATCATTAGAAACAATAAATCTAACCTTTGTAATAATTTTAGTAATTCCGGACATTCTCGAAATCTATCAATATTTAAAACTTGTAACAATTTTTGAAAACTTTCAAATTAAAATTTCAATTTCTTATATCATTGAACATATAACAAAATTTCTAAAGTTATTCCAAAAGCAAGGAATTTATTCATACTAAATTTATAGTTTTCAAACTTTGCCATAAACACTACATTATAAGCAAACTCAAAGAATATTAAGGAATCATAATTTTTATTTTTTAAAACCCTTCCAAAGCTATTCGAAATCATAATTCTTTAAACCTTTATATAAACAATGTTTTTGTAGCCACTTCCAAAAATATTTGGAAATCATATCTTCATAAACCCTTCTTTTTATAAACAATTTCAAAAATGTTGGAACTTATGATTTTATTTTATTTTTTGAAATATTTTGAAAACAATATTTTCTAGCTAATTCAAAGTATTAGAAATCATAAAATTTTCAAACATTTTCACAAATGATATTTTATAACTAATTTGAAAGTATTCGAAATCATAATTTATTCAAGCATTTATAAACAATATTTTATAAATAATTTCAAAAGCAATAAACTTAATCATTCCAAACTTGTAACAATTTTTCAAACCCATTTGGAAATAGATAAAAGTCGATACTTTCTTTCTTAATTTTTTCTTTTTTTTGAAATGGAAGCATGGCTTATAATTAAATCAATCAAATACAATGAATTCAAAACATTTTGGAAATTTCTTAGGTCACTCCAAATCAATGAATTTAATCTTCTTAATTGTATCAAATCACTTAAAAATTAAGGAATGCAAAAATCGAAACCTTTTTATTCACTTATCCGAAACAATTTTAGCAATATATCCAATCGCTCGAAAACATTTAATTTAACCAAATTTGGTAATTTCTTTAAATAATTCAAACCTAAAGTAATACAATGTCTTAACGAACTCATTCACAAACCATATTTTATAAACACTTATACTTTCTTGAGTTTTCAAAAACATACACAAAGCTTATAATTTTAAAAATAAATATGGTACCTACCTCGAATCGATGTTTGAAGCTCGTCCTAATCCTCAATTTCTCCAATCTTTTCTTCTTTCCTCAAATTAAAACTTCCCTAAGCTAATATCATCAATATTTAACATCATAAATCACATAAACCTCACAATTAACTTAAGAAATCACAAACTCATCATATTTCAAGCCATCTAAATCAAACAATTTCCAAAAACTCCAAATCCCACAAATTGGGCATAAATCCCTAACTCACCATAATACAAAATTAAGCATAATCCCAGCATAATCTCTTCAATTCACCTTAGAAAACTCAAATCCATAACCCTTCCAAGCCAAAACAACCAACATCTCACTACAAAATTCAAAATCAAACAAAACCTCTCTCTTACCTTTTTCCCCTCCATTTTCAGATTTATTGGATTCCATAAGAAACTATCATCTTCTTCAACCTCTTTTCTCTTGAAACAAATGAAAATCTGGCTAGAAACCCATGGAAAAACCGAAACTTGCATCACTCTTCTTCTTCTTCTTTCTTCAACGATGGCTTCTCTCTTCGCTCTTTCTCTCTTTCTCTCTTCGTTTCTTTCTTACTTTTGCCTAAGACTATCATGCTTCTTCCTTCTTTAAACGACAGCACACAAGTCCTTCACTTAATAATAGCCAAAAGACTTAATTGCCCCACCACCTTAAGTGATGTTCCATATTTGCCCCTAAAAATAGCCATCTTGCTTCCTGATTTTGGGCAGCTAAACAACATAATTTGGCAAAACTTTCTTCTTGAAAAATGTTCCTTGATGTCTCATCTTTAAAATGACATCAAAAACGCTCAAATCGGTTAAGAAACAAAGGAGTTATCGCCAAAATACGCGTTCAGCTCATTATAATCCGAGACTGAACAATAACCCAATTTCAATCCAAAGATTGACAATCTTAGGAACTAAATTGGAATTCGATCCCTTCACATGATTTATAGCACCATGTATCAATTTTATTTTACAAAAAGAATCGGTTCAATTGGATCTCTATAGCTCCCGAATTTCGCAAAATACTGAACCATGTTTAGAAATTATCTAACTCATAACCTTTAACCAACCCTCTCACTATGGTTCAATCAATCTCTTTCCATTTAATCTCCTAAAAATCATAATTACTCATGAAGGAGTAGCTAAATGTATTAGGAATCCAACGCTTCAAAAATCGAATCAATCGGATGTCGGACGAAGGAATTATAAGTAAAAGATTGAAAAAGGGTCGGATCAAAAGCAAAAGAACAGAATCTCAATTATACATATATAATCGAATTTTTCAAAAATCGTAACTCTTGATCCTGAACTCCAAATTTGACAAATTTGGTGTCGATGGAAAGATAAAACGGAGCTCTACAACTTCCATGAAGAACTAAAAAATCAATTTCATCTCTAAAGGGGTCGAAAATCTAGTCAAAGTTACTGCCCTGTCAAACATCACCTAAACAAACTCCAAACTTTCAAAATTCATATCTTCCAATTCACACATCGAAAAATGGCATACTTTTCTCCAATTTGGCCTAAATCAAAAGTCAACTTTTAACCTCAAAAAGTCAAACTTTTCTTAATTCTTCAAATTTTTACACTTTTCTCTTTAGTTCTCAAATTTCAACTTCCATTTCAATTCAACTCATTCTCTTAAGCTTTCATAACCCATACAAATCGACTCAAATATTCAAGTCATCAAAACTAAACAATTCTTTTCTCATAATTTTTTCTTAAATTCATCAAATTTGCTTAAATTCATAAATTTTCTCACCAATTTCTTTCTCATTTAAATTCATTTTAATATTTCTAATTTTCACCAAAAGTTCGGGGTCCAACATGTTGAAACTTAAAAATTGCAGATGTTGAAACTTATGCATGTGGATGCCAATGTGAGATCTTATAAGCTGTATTAGATGATTGTTTTTTTAATAAGTAAAATACATTGTATTAATAAATTAAATAGGAAGTTACATATGATATCAAGAATAACTAGCAGGTCATGCAATGGCGACGTTTAGAGGATAAAACTTAGTTACATCCACAACATCGTTTAAAGGCAAACATAATAATTTCAACTAGTACAACGAAAACGTATGGAACGAGAGAAACAAAAGCTTAATATTGCCATCAAAAAAAGAGTTAGACAAATTTGGAAAGCTTAGAATGCATTTTCTCCCCTTTGCACAATTCCTACCAAATTAGGGTTTGGGAAGATGATCGTTGATCACAGCAGGAGAAGGTGCTATAGTCGATGGAAAGAGAGGATCTTCAAGAATACGATTCCTATTTCTGGAACTGACATAGAATGTAAGGATTGGAGTACTAAGCTTTGAAAGGCGTGCTCTATACATCAAAGACAAAGGACTCCTCTTACTCAGGTACTAACTTGCAACTTTAGTTGATTTCCTTTTTCAAGAATTTTAGCCTTTGTATGTTAATAGATTTTCCATGATAAGGCTAGATTAGGGCAAACTCGATCAGACCTTATAAATAAAGGAGTTTCTCTCTGATTCTGCCAACTAGAGAGAAGATAACCTCATCTCGTGAGCGATGTGTTCTAAAATCTTTTGGTGTTTCTCTCTCGCCAAATCTGTTTAATGGACGAGGTGAAGGAGATGACATTGATCTGCTTATTGTAGTTGGAGGTATGATTCAGCTTTTTAAACCAGTCTAAAGCTTCCTCAAAAGTGGTCCCAACATTAGATATAAGACACAATTCCTGTATTTTCTCCTATATAAACTGAGAGAAGGGGCAGAGGAAGAAAAGATGATTCCTAGATTCTTGTTGTTGGACCCCAAACTTTTCTTAGAAGATTAGAACTATTAAATGAGAAATGTGGATAGATTCAAGTCGTGCTTTGGTGCTTTTAGTGGATAAGAGATTTTGAAATGGGAAGAATTAAGGTGAAATTTAGAAGTAGAATGAAAGCAAAAATGAAGTTGAATTTGTGTAGTAAGTTGATGAAGAATATGTATATATGTGTATGTTCTGTTATTAGTATTCATGATTAATCAGGGATTACAAATTTCTTTATAGGTGATATTGATTTGAAATGAAGTTGAGAATGAGGAGTAAATGAAGTAGAAAAGGTGATCTTAGTATGATTTGTGTTAAGAAAAGATTGTTAAACAAAATGGATGGTTGATTTGGAAAATGTTTATGGAGTATGCTTCAGTATTTTAGCCACAACTTTTTCTCTAGTTATCTAAACGAGATGATTCTTAATTTGGATTAAACTAGAAATGTATGGATACATTTCTTATGAAGACATAGAATTTAAATTCTATCTTTAATAATCTCAAAATTTGTCATGAAGTAGAGAACTGGGTGTAGTACATTGGATGAATGTAAAAATTCATGTTTTTTATTCGAGGGAAAAGTTGGATTAATCTAGACTGATTTGGGCAAAGGTGTCTTCTAGAAAGTTGTAGGTCTTTCTTTTATCTTTCTAACGATATATAGTACGAAATTTTTGGACTTTTAGGCTGAAAGTTATGGCCCTATAAAGGAAGATGTATCTTCTATCTTTTCTGCTATGTTTTGTATCTTCTATGTTTTGCTTCTTTTGGGTTTTGCTTCTTCTGCCTTTTGCTTTTTCTTCCTTTTGCTTCTTCTGTGTTTTGCTTATTCTGCCTTTTCACTTCTTTTGTGATGACGTCATCTTCTTCTGTGTTTTGTTTCTTTTGTGTTTTGCTTCTTCTGTGATGGTGTCATCTTTTTCTGAGTTTCTTCTGTGATGTGTCATCTTCTTCTGTGTTTTGCTTCTTCTGTGATAATTTCATCTTTTGTGTTTCTTCTATGATGGCGCCATCTTCTTCTATGTTTTGCTTCTTCTGTGATGACGGCATCTTCTTCTATGTTTTGCTTTATCTGTTTTTAGGCCTCCAAAAGATATAATCTATCTCTGAGGTCTTCATGAAAGATGTATATCTTGAAATCCTCTTGTGAATCATATAAAGAAAACCTTAATTTGTTATATTTAGGGAAAGTTATAGCAATTTTCCCACTTCATCTGTCTTTTTCCACTTCTTCTGTCTTTTTCATTAGTCTGCTTTGTACCTATCTTCTATTCCATTTTAAACCCTTCAGAAGATAGAATATGTCTTTAAGGTATTCATGAAAGTTGTAGATGTTGAAGTATTCTTTCTAACCATATAAAGAACACCTTAATCCAATATCTTTAGGGAAAGTTATAGTAATTTTCCCATTTCTTTTGTATTTTTTCACTTCTTCTGTCTTTTTCATTAGTCTATTTTGTACTTATCTTTTGTTCCATTTTAGTCCCTTCAAAAGATAGAATATATCTTTAAGGTCTTCATGAAAGTTGTATATCTTAAAGTCTTCTTTCGAACCATATAAAGAACACCCAAATCCGATATCTATAGGGAAAGTTATAGTAATTTTCCCACTTCTTTTGTGTTTTGCTTCTTCTATGATGACGTCATCTTCTTCTGTGTTTCTTCTATGATGACGTCATCTTCTTCTATGTTTTGCTTCTTTTGTGTTTTGCTATCTTCTGTCTTTTTGCTTCTTTTGTCTTTTCGCTACTTCTGTGTTTTGCTATCTTCTGTGTTTTACTTCTTCTGCCTTTTCCTATCTTCTGGTTTATTTTCGACCCTCCAAACAATAGAATTTGTCTTCAAGGTCATCATGAAAGTTGTAGATATTGAAGTTCTCTTTAGAACCATATAAAGAACATCTTAATCCGATATCTTTAGGAAAAGTTATAGCAATTTTTCCACTTCTTCTGTCTTTTTCCATTATGCTGCTTTTTCATTTGACTTCATTTATACCTATCTTCTATTCCATTTTTGACCCTTCAGAAGATAGAATATGTCTTTGAGGTCTTCATGATAGTTGTATATCTTGAAGTCTTATTTAAAACCATATGAAGAAAATCTTAATCCGATATCTGTAGGGAAATTTATAGCAATTTTCCCATTTCTTCTGTCTTTTTCCATTCTTCGGCTTTTTCCTTTGGCTTCGTCTAATCCTATTGTCTGATCCATTTTGACTATTTAGATGATAAAATCCGACATCATGGTCTTATTCAAAGTTGTATATCTCAACTTTATCTTTGAAATCATCCTAAGATGATCTTAATCCAACATCTCTAGTGAGAGTTATGCTATTTGTCCCGAGACAAGTTCAATATGATTGAGAACCAAATCTTGTTTGACTCTTTCGGCCCCAATTTTGCTATCCGACCTCCAAATGAAGTGATTCTTGAACCTTTAGATTTCTAACACTTTTATTTTTGCGTCTCCATTGAAGGTCATAGCTTTTGGTGTTGATTTGAAAAATATGTATTAAATCAGGTAAGGGTATCGATTGGAAGAGTAGGAATTGGATATTTTACTGAACATGATTCAGTATTTTGATGATTTATGGATCAGTAGAGCTCCAAATATGATGATTCCTGTTTCAAGATAAACTAGAGACATGGAGCTACACATGGTATGAAGAAGTTTAAATCTAATTTGTAGCACCCCCATACCATAGGATATGTATCGGGACGCCCGTAGGTCATTCCGACATACACCCTACGATAAGGGTGCGCTACGAACAACCACTAACACTCCACATGGCATCAAAATCATAAAGAATTAATATGAAATCCACTAATTTTTGAAACCATAAATTCTCATTTCATAACCTCAAAGCAGTAAATTTATACAACTGGTGTGTTCTATACAATACTCCAAAAGAAAATCAAACAAAAAGGCTAGCTAAGTCATCCCTCAAAAAGTGCCAGCTGACCGACCTGTGTGCCATGACTTCTCTTGCCAACTCAATCTACACGGCAGAAAAGTCCCTCCGGAGCTATAAGTCTACTCTCGGTCTGAAAAATAATTTGCAATTTTGGGTGAGTTTGCGAACTCGGTGAGGAACTATCATCGATGGTTCACCCAATTCATGCATATACACATACATAACACAGCTACGCACAATTATCTCATCAAATCACATTTAGTAGTACCACATAATTTTCATACCAATCCAAAGAATCAATTCAAATGCACATGGAATGTGTATGAGACGCTTTTTAATTTATTACGTTGTTGATTGGCGCTCAAACTTGTCCCATTAAGGCGCGATAAGCGGTGAGCCATAGGCTCGAGTCACTATGGGCTCAAGGCCCAATCACGTTGAGCTTTAAGCTCTCGTTGGTCGCTCGTCACAATCGCCACCATCGATCATGCAATAATGCATGATGTGCATATGTCCAAATAAAACACACCAACATCATATCAGATCCCAATTCAACATATACACATAAGTCTTGTACAAGTAATCGCAAGAAAATCACATATGACACTTCTATGTCAGAATTCCCCAATTCATCGGACCTTCGGTCCGCAATCCAGGCACAAACAAACATAATTGTCCCTCCATTATTCTCCACATGGTTCTAAGTGCAGAATTATAAACACTTACTAACCGAGGAACCATCTAGGTTACTCACCTAATAACTTCCGAAGCACGTCGGAAGTCTCGCAACGTCTGTGGGATGACGCTCCAACCGAGCCTCTATAACAATTAAAATAAGTAAACATTACCAACTGAATAGTTAAAAATATCAAACAATGCACATGGAATAAGTAAAACGTGTATAATGCATGTTCATGGCATTCCCGGCCCCAATCCAAAATTTTCCCATAAAAAATTCCGTCTAAAAATTAGAAACCTATCAAGGCCGACGGTGCATAATTCGGACCTCTATAGGTCCCCAATTAAACAAAAAAGTGATTAAAGGCTCCGTTACCGGGGCCACGTCAATTTCCGTCCAAAATTCCCAATTTTTACAAAATGAAATTAAATATTCTCTGAATCGATGCCTCAAGAATCGAAGTCAATCGGATGTCGGACGGAAAAGAAATTGACAAAATGAAATCACAAATTACCAATTAAATAATAATCGAATAATAAAATAAAAAATAAAAAATAAAAGTCTAGCCTCGCTGGGGGCGACGTCTCGCCCCAGCGGGGCTGACTAAATCGGCTTCGTCGCTAGGGCGACGCGGCCTTTTACTCCCCGGTCACTAGGGCGACGCGACCCCTTTTTTTTTTTTTTTTTTCTATTTCCCATCCGAATTTCCAACAACAATAATTCTTAGCACACAAATCAGAAAAATACAAACCATATCTTGTTGGAAAGATAATGAAAAGCTCTACCATTCTCATGAAGACCATAAAAATCAATTTCACCCCTAAGGGTGTCAAATATCCCATCAAAGCTACTGTCTACACAAAACCTCTCAAACAGTGCACTACTTTGCAAATTCAGTAACTACTCATTTCCTCAGTCAAAAATAACACACTAAATATTCTCAGTAAGTTCACAATGTTATCTCCAACTTTCATGAACAACTCAAAATCAAATTTACTTACTAACTAGGTCAAACAATTCACCAAAGCATCAACCCTCTGAAATCAACCAATCTGGACAGTGATGTTTCAAACAGTAATTCTCTTAGCACAAATGTCACAAAAATCATTACCTTATATCCATGAAAAGATAAGATCTCAAACTTCAATTTTCATGAAGAACACAAACTCCAATTCGATTTTTAACAATTTCAAAACTGTTATGGAAGTTACTACCATTAACAGCAATTCACAACCTAATGCAGGGTCAGTTTTTCCAAAATCATAACTCCCAACTCTGACCTCTAAAAATTACACACCATAAATCATTTTCAAGATAATGTCTTCGTCTACAACTTTGCAGAAGATCACTCACACCAATTCAGTCCACAACAATTGCTAAAATTGCTCCCAAGCAGAAAGCTCACAAAATCAACACTTTCACTAGGTTTCTCCAAAAAGCATAAAACCAATCAATAGTAATCAGTTCATATCTTCCAATATACAACTAAAAAATTAGCAAGATCAGTGGCAATGGAAAGCTAACTCAATATGCCTCAACTTTCATACAGACCATTTTTCCTAGTTCCTTACCAATTAATTTAGAAAAATCAACAAAGTAATCAGGTCATAACTACGGATACTGTTCACAGGCAATAAAACAGTAACTTTCCATGCAAAATTTTGCCCTTCTAGCATTACAATTTAACAACACCTATTTCACACAAAATGGTAGCCAACATCCCAAAGTTTAATTGGGCACAAACTTCACCTCATTTGCACACCTACACAATAAGTTATGATCAAAACATTCCAACAGGTCAAACACCAATTTTTCAGATTTCAACATTACCCTAACTCCTATCACTTCTAACATCAATAACACATCACTAAGCATCCATTCCTACCTCTAATTCAACCACAAATTCATCACAACATACACTTCTATAAAAAATTAGTGGATTTTATATTAATTCTTTATGATTTTGATGCCATGTGGAGTGTTAGTGGTTGCTCGTAGCGCACCCTTATCGTAGGGTGTGTGTCGGAATGACCTACGGGCATCCCGATACATATCCTATGGTATGGGGGTGCTACATTAGGTGGTATCAGAGCATGGTTTGGCATCTGTTGGGACTAGTACATAAGTAGGCTTGAATTATTGTGAGAAATGCATAAACTGATTAGAGTTCTTGTTTTGTTTTAGGTCATCCGTATTTGGTGATCAGATTGATCAACCAGCTGACCAGGGATCTGTTGGAGCTAGTAGAGAGTCCTCGGTGCCTCGATCTGAGGAGATACCTCCTAGAAATGATCTTCCTAAGTTTTCCATTCATCTAACCTTACAAACTCAATCCAAAACCAAGCTAAAATCAATAAAAAGTATAGTCATTCATTCATCCATAACTAAGTATACATTTAAACCCATTCAAACCTTCTACTATGATGATCAAGTAAATGTATAAAGGATCTCCATGCATGCTTCTAACTACCAAAAGCATAAAAACAAACATCAATACTTACCAATCAAGTTACAAACTCTTCAATTCTCCAACACTTTACAACTCTCCCACACTTCCTAACTTACTTCACCCACGGTTTTCATAAGCATAACAAAGAGTCTCATCAATTCAAGGCTTCAACTTGGTTTGTGTGTGATGATGAGCAAGCAAGGAACCAAGGAGAAATGTCTTGTATCAGATAAGTAGAAGAAAAATTCGAAGGAGGAGGAAGATGACTTCGGATGAATGAAGAAGAAGGCTTTCCAAGATATTCATTTACTTAAAAAGCTAAAGAGGAAGTCGTAGATGATGATCATAAGAAGACAAAATCAATAAATCAAGAAGGACACTTGGCATTCAATGGGAAAAATGCAATTTATCAACTAATCCTATTTAGTTAAGTGCTAATTCCAATTAAGCTCTAATCATGGCACTAAAATAATTCCCTAACACCATTTAGCCAATAATCTAATGCCATTAGGCAACCCTTTTCGATATAAAAGGTTCACTCAATCGATCGGTTGAATTTTCCGATTAGGGCAAGAACCACGAAAAATTCCAGAAAATTTCCATAAATCCCTAAAATGTAAAACAATTTATGGCGCACTCCAAATAATTTTTAAAATACAACTTTCACATAAATTTCACAAAAGATCCCAATTAGACACTTATGCCGGAAATGTCATGAATGCATGTATACCATGTGCATGTGCAAAACAATCATCAGTTATAGAGGCTATATGATGTATGTTCATGCCGAGTTATAATCCAATTCTCCTAACCCGTCCCAAATTACCAATAAACCCTTCCTATGGGAGATGGGATGTTACAATTCTCCCCTCCTAATAAAAATTTCATCCCCGAAATTCTTACCTGGTTGATTGAAAAGATGAGGATACTGTCTCCTCATATGCTCCTCGGTCTCCCAGGTAGCCTGCTTTGAGGTTATGAAATGAGAATTTATGGTTTAAAAAATTAGTGGATTTCATATTAATTCTTTATGATTTTGATGCCATGTGGAGTGTTAGTGGTTGTTCGTAGCGCACCCTTATCGTAAGGTGTGTGTCGGAATGACCTACGGGCGTCCCGATACATATCCTATGGTATGGGGGTGCTACATTAGGTGGTATCAGAGCATGGTTTGGCATCTGTTGGGACTAGTACATAAGTAGGCTTGAATTATTGTGAGAAATGCATAAACTGATTAGAGTTCTTGTTTTGTTTTAGGTCATCCGTATTTGGTGATCAGATTGATCAACCAGCTGACCAGGGATCTGTTGGAGCTAGTAGAGAGTCCTCGGTGCCTCGATCTGAGGAGATACCTCCTAGAAATGATCTTCCTAAGTTTTCCATTCATCTAACCTTACAAACTCAATCCAAAACCAAGCTAAAATCAATAAAAGTATAGTCATTCATTCATCCATAACTAAGTATACATTTAAACCCATTCAAACCTTCTACTATGATGATCAAGTAAATGTATAAAGGATCTCCATGCATGCTTCTAACTACCAAAAGCATAAAAACAAACATCAATACTTACCAATCAAGTTACAAACTCTTCAATTCTCCAACACTTTACAACTCTCCCACACTTCCTAACTTACTTCACCCACGGTTTTCATAAGCATAACAAAGAGTCTCATCAATTCAAGGCTTCAACTTGGTTTGTGTGTGATGATGAGCAAGCAAGGAACCAAGGAGAAATGTCTTGATCGATAAGTAGAAGAAAAATTCGAAGGAGGAGGAAGATGACTTCGGATGAATGAAGAAGAAGGCTTTCCAAGATATTCATTTACTTAAAAAGCTAAAGAGGAAGTCGTAGATGATGATCATAAGAAGACAAAATCAATAAATCAAGAAGGACACTTGGCATTCAATGGGAAAAATGCAATTTATCAACTAATCCTATTTAGTTAAGTGCTAATTCCAATTAAGCTCTAATCATGGCACTAAAATAATTCCCTAACACCATTTAGCCAATAATCTAATGCCATTAGGCAACCCTTTTCAGTACAAAAAGGCTCACTCAATCAGTCAGTTGGAATTTTCCGATCCGGGCAAGAACCCCGAAAAATTCCAGAAAAATTTCCATAAATCCCTAAAAATGTAAAACAATTTATGGCGCACTCTAAATAATTTTTAAAATACAACTTTCACATAAATTTCACAAAAGATCCCAATTAGACACTTATGCCGGAAATGTCATGAATGCATGTATACCATGTGCATGTGCAAAACAATCATCAGTTATAGAGGCTATATGATGTATGTTCATGCCGAGTTATAATCCAATTCTCCTAACCCGTCCCAAATTACCAATAAACCCTTCCTATGGGAGATGGGATGTTACATAATTTATCTTCTAAGATGTTTAAATTTTTTATATAAGTTGTGCATAATATACTGATTTGGACAAGAGCAGTCCAAAAATGTTTGAAGTGTATCTTTTGAATCACTGAACCAAATGGATTGATTTTGGTGTCATTGGAAACTTAAGACAAGGAAGAACATTTTTCTAGAAGAAAGAGTTATGTCAAAATATTCAAGGGTGCTTTTGGAAAGACAATTAAGTATAAAAGACATAAGGCATAAATGGAAGGGCAAATGAGACAATTCTCAATCATTAAGGGCATAATTGGAAAAAAGAAGTGTTGTCTTGCTCATAAATGAAGAAGAAAAACGTGAATGGAAGGATAAGCAGAAGAGAAGAATGCAAATTTAAGAGAAAACAGATAATGTCATGAAAAAGAGAGAGAAATTGTTGGCCCCCAAATTTTTCTTGACTAATAGAACATGATTTAAATTAATTATGAGGTTTGATGGATAAAGTTTTGGATCTACTTGTTATGTAAATGTTAGTAGAATTTCTTCTATGGTTTGGTTGTATTAAAAGTGGTAAGAATGCATAAGGGCGTTTTAGGCAAGTCGCTTAAGGTTATAAGACTTAAGGCTTAAGTGAAAGGGCAAAATGGACATTGCACACTTATTAAGGGTATAAAAAGAAGAAGAAAGAGTTGTTTTGTTTGGAAAGAGAAGAAGAAACCGTGGAAGAGAGGAGAAGAAGAGGAAAATTAGGGTTTTGGAATCTTGAAGAATTTGGCGAATCTTGGAGCTAAACAAGTAAGTATAAGACTCAACCCTTCTTGATTTGTTGAATGAATCATGTTTAGTGATAGTTAGAAGTGAAACATGAAGTGGAATGCTTGAATGTGAGTTGTTGTTGAACGGTGTTATAGGGTTAACGATTTTGTTGTGTTTGTGAATAGATTTTGTGTTGAAATGAGTTTAGAAATAAAGTAGGAATGATGATTTAGGGTTAAGATGAGTTATTTGTGAAATTTAGGAAGTATGAAGATGAAAAATGTTGAAAAACAAGTTGTCGGAAGGTGTCCAGTCTCGCACGTCATGGCCAAGACGCAGTGTTCACGTCATGGCATGCGTCACGACCTGACACGCTGCTCGCATCATGCCCTCACCGCTGCGTGTGCGAAAGCCCTCACTGAGGCGAGCTCTAGCATTTTACGCCGCGACGAGCTTCTGTTTTCGCCGTGACGAGCTTCTGTTTTCCTACACAGATATCTTTTGGTATTTTGGACATAACTTTTGATGTAGATATGCAAATGATGTGATTTTTAATTTGTTGTGAAATAGAGACAAAGGTCTACAAGTTTTATGAAGAAATGAAGTTTTAAATCAGTCTTTAAAGATCTCAAATTTTGGATGGAATTTGAGTATAGATTCTTGTTTCAACATAAGAATAGTCCTAATATGTTTGGAGTATAATTTTCGGATTTCTGAAACAAATTGAATAATTTTGGAGTCAATAGAAACTTAAGACAATGGGGAACTCTTATGGAAAAATTGACCCAAATGTTTGGACTTTTGGAAGAGTTTGAGTTTTAGAATTTATCTCAGTGAATATGCAATTTATGGATCCTTAAATTGTATTCCTATTGAATAGGAATTTTGTATTTGATAAAGGGAATCAAGGAAGGCAAGAGGATCAAGAAGAGAGGCATCTTTTAAGCATTTATCCAAGCAAGGAATTCAGGTGGGTTTCATGTTTATAATTTAGAAATGAGCCTATAAAGTTTTCTCCCAAATCAAGAATGATTTCAATTACTTCTTGCAAAATTGTTACATGTTTCGGTATATGAACTTTGTTGATGGATTTCAAAATTAAAATGGGAATGCATTGAAACATTTTATGTTATGCTTTGGAAAATTCATAGCATTTTGTATCTTTGAAAAAAAAAAGAAAAGAGCATGAAAAGCATGGAAGCATTTGATAGAATGTTTTGAGAATGAAATGAATATGTGCTTGTTTGGGCAAGAGAGGAACGTTTCGTTAGTCACGTGCACGTCGACATATAGCCTTCTCCCGACTGCCCGCTTGTGACCACGAGATCCTGAGAAATTGGACTCGTTTTGTTCACGATATAAAGTTCAGTTTATCCGTTTTGTTCTACAAAACTCTTGAGTCATTTATTTGTGCAATGCATCTTTGAATTGTCAAGTATGTTGCATAAATGGAGTGTTTTGTATTGATGATTAAATGGATATGTGTGTTGATGTGATGATATTTTCAACTATGAGTTTTGGAATTCAAACTTTCGAATTTGACGAGAATTTGGGAACAAAGCATTTTATGAACTCATTATGACTTTTATATGACAACTGAACATTTCAACGGTTTTGCTTATTCTTCGTTATAAACCTGTTACCCACGAGCTATAAGCTCACCCCCCTTCATTCCCATCCACAGGTGATGAGAAGAAGATCAGGTGAAGGAAAGTGAAGGTTTTTGTTTGTATGTGTACTTATTGTATTGTTTTTAAGTTAGATTGTTGTTGAGAATCTTGGGAGTTTTATATTTTGTATATTCAGATTTCGATATTGATATTGTATTGTGGCTTGGAGTGCCATTAGAGCTTGTAAAATTCTATTCTTTTGATGTTAATGCATTATGTATGGATGATGTTGAGTGGAAGTATGCATTGCGTATATGGATCAGGTTGAGTGGAAATTTGGTATACTTGAGGAAGTTATCGATTTGATATGAATATTTTGATTGTGAATTGTTGTTACATACATATAAATACAAGTGAGATGTGTTATGGAAAAAGGAACATAGAAATTATATGAGACTTTAAGGTTCGCGATTTCTTAGAAGTACGCCAACTTTTATGGTTCAATGGTTGGACTCTGAAAATGGGGCTCATCATATTTGGTATCAGAGTAAGAAAAGATTACGACCACGCTTATGTATGATGGTATTCTGTTCCGAGGTTGGGTTCCAGAAATGGGACCCAGCATTTGTGGCATCAAAGCACCAACATTATGATCTTGCATGGGCGCATGTGTATGAGTTTCACGCATAAGCAATTGTTAGGATTTTGAGGTGATAGAATTAGTGAGAAAATGATGATACTCTTTCATGATATGAGAAAAAGAAAGTTGCGGGTAATTAGAAAGGAGAAATAGTGAATGGAAGAACGTAACAGATAATGATTCAATGCAATTGTATTGGAGGATGTATTATTGATCATGACAGCAATATGGTACTGTGGTGATATGTTTTTGAAATTGATATAGATATGAATGTATTGCCAAGGATTGTTTGAGAATTATAAGGGTATAGGGTATAAGTATACATTATGAGATTAGCGTGTACAAGTAGAGTGCAATGGAAGCATAACTTTGTTATGATCTTAAGACGAGAAAATTGGAACCGCAGTGGTTGTTCGATTAATACGACAAGAGTGATGATCCGCAGTAAGAAGAAATTTGTGGGATTGAGGTCAGAATTTCATAATGGTTATGCATCGATAATTTCGAATTGATTGAGGATATACATGTGGAAATAGAGAAAGGGAAATGAAATAGACATAAATGACTTTATATGAGATGAATGAAATGAGATGTAGTATGGGCAAATTACAAATGCGTATAAGATGGGATCTTATGTATGAATGAGATTAAGAAAAAGGATGAAGAACTAAATAAGAAGTGTAGATGCACTCAATATGGTAATTGACTCATTATGAAATGACATAGTATGAGAAAAAGGTGAATTCTGGAAAAACTAGAATAAAATTGGTGTTAGTGTGTTTGATAAAGAGAGAATTGTTGTCTAAGATCAATGAAGATCAAGGTATCAATTGTGTAAGATATAAATTGGTGATTTTAAGAAGTAAATATGTGAACAGAATGACATGACTTTGACGATGCCCAGCCAAGTATAAGCGATAGCAAGTATGTTCATACTCCATTGAGTTTTGAGTGACTTGAACATTATCACCTTATGAGGATGAGAGAAAATGGTCTTCTCGAGGGATTAAAGTAGCTGATGATGTGATGATGATAGCAGGTGATTGATAATGATTTGTATGAATAATATATATGATAGTAGCAAGAAACTCTCTTTTGAAGAAGAATTTCACTAAGTTAGATTAAGCAGGTCAGATAGTTTATGAAGAATGATCAATGAAAGAATTGATCAGAAAGGAATATGTAATGATTCGAAGGTGAGTATTGGAGTCCTATCTCTAGCAGAGACTCAAGCAAAAGAGGTAGAAAATATACTACTGAGAATGTATGTATTTTTGTTTGATGTAAAGGATCCAACTATGCGAGTGGAGTCCTAAATTTGAGGAGACATTACTTGCCAATAGGAGGAGTATATAAGTTCACGTTATGTTCTGGGTGAATATGTTCGGGAAATGTAAATTTTATCAAGGTGTGACAAGCACAGGAAGCTAAGATTGCAAATAGACTAGAGTGTGTAGAGAAACGTGTATAAATGAGCAGACATTAGAATATGTCAATGCGAAATATGAGGAAATCTAAAGAATAGAGAAAATCAGTCAAGAAAGGTAAGACAATTGGGAAATTGAAAATAACAAGAGGTAATATTACCTCATTGAGGAATCAGTTATTTGAGGAATTACTAGAACCAATAGTGGACATATGGAGTTTTGACAATATTTGTTCAAGTTAACAAATTCCCCGACAATACTATAGTATTGAAGATTAAAGCGATCCAAGCAAAGTTTGATGATATGTTAAGTGTATTCGAAGAGTTGAGAAGAATAATCTGAATACTTGAAAAAAAATGAGTAAGTCGTATGAGGGACGAAGGTAAAATTTTTTTGGAGGAATGATAACACTGATATTAATTATATCGTCTAGATTTGGAGATTCAGTAGTATACAATGATGTTGCATAAGAGATCAGGATAAGGATCAACGTATTAAAATGAAGTGAATTCATGTGCATGGAGACAATTGAAACCTTATAGGTTGATTGTTTATACATAAATTGAAATTTGCTGCCATAGTGATTGCTAGAAAGTTGGAGACATTATATGTACAGAAATATTTTGACTGTGTGTAAGATTTACAGATCGTGAAACTTAAGGTACTTATTGAATTGAAAGAATGGAATACGAGACTGAGACAATGGATAGAGTTACTGGAAGATTATGATGAGTACAAAAATGGTAAAGCTAGTGTTGTAATCAGATGCATTGAATAAAGAATTCAATAGCAGTGAAGTATGAATTCAGATATAGAGGTTATCAGATCTAGTGCAATAAAGAGTGCTAAATGGAGTCAAATTCAGGGCAAAATGAAGTGCCATTAGTCACTGAAAATGTAAGATCAGTTTCACATGAACAAAGCTCAAATTGAGGATTCAGAAATTGTGAACCTTACCATGAATGTGAATTTTGAGTTTGAGTAGGAAGAATGATACTGGGTGATTGAGATAAGAAGTATGCGTACCGGCAAAGATGATTGAGTAAAGAGACTGTCAGAAAAGTACAAGTGGTGATTTAAGCTAGAAGAAATATGTCAAGTGACTGAAAGTTTGAATTGTCGACGGTCTTAACCGTCGAAGATATGCTTGAAGTTTATAATTTGGAGTTCATGGGAGCATGAGACCAATGTATGGTTCTATTTGACTTTAAGCATCACAATCATTTTCATAGTGATTTCAATAGAATACTGTATGAGGATTTTAATGATAGAAAGAGTCATCGCTTTTGTATTATGATGAGTAAGGCCTACTGGTCATTAAGGCTAGCATTGGAGACGTTATGGACAGGTGACATTAAGCGATTCAAGAAAGATGGATAAATTAGGCGGATCTGTGCCAAAGACATGGAATACAGTGAGATAGACATAAGAGTTGAATGTACTGATACTAAAGTGATGTGAATTATTAAGTAAAAGATGATTTGTCTCTGAGGGTATCACCTTACAAGGTATGCTTACATGGGGTACGAGGTGTGCTTACATGGGGTACACGGTGTGCTCAAGTTAGGACAAAGGATTTGCTAAGCCCAATATGAATTGGCCTACATGAAATTATTATGAGTTAGCGCTACTAATAAAAGATGTCTTAGCTCGAAATGTGATATACTTGATTACATGAAGGAAATACTGATGTGATAAGATATTGGTTTTATCAACACAGGAAGTGGAAAAATTTGTGAGTGATCTGAAAAATAATGAGGATAGTAAGAAAGTGAATGGCCAAATAAGGGATTGAAAGACCGAGCGAGTCTATTGACCACAGTCATTTGAAAGAAAGTATTTGAGTGATGAAGTTAAATGAGAAATGCAGGAACATCCTGCACTCCTGATCAATCGGATAAGAATTTCGAGGACAAAATTCTTTTTAAAAGGGGGAGAGTTGTTGGCCCCCGAATTTTTCTTTATTAAAAAAGCATGATTTAAATTAATTATGAGGTTTGATGGATAAAGTTTTGGATCCACTTGTTATGTAAATGTTAGTAGAATTTATTCTATGGTTTGGTTATATTAAAAGTGGTAAGAATGCATAAGGGCGTTTTAGGCAAGTCGCTTAAGGTTATAAGACTTAAGGCTTAAGTGAAAGGGCAAAATGGACATTGCACACTTATTAAGGGTATAAAAAGAAGAAGAAAGAGTTGTTTTGTTTGGAAATGGAAGAAGAAACCGTGGAAGAGAGGAGAAGAAGAGGAAAATTAGGGTTTTGGAATCTTGAAGAATTTGGCGAATCTTAGAGCTAAACAAGTAAGTATAAGAATCAACCCTTCTTGATTTGTTGAATGAATCATGTTTAATGATAGTTAGAAGTGAAACATGAAGTGGAATGTGTGAATGTGAGTTATTGTTGAACGGTGTTATAGGGTTAACGATTTTGTTGTGTTTGTGAATGGATTTTGTGTTGAAATGAGTTTAGAAATGAAGTAGGAATGATGATTTAGGGTAAAGATGAGTTATTTATGAAATTTGGAAAGTATGAAGATGAAAAATGTCGAAAAACAAGTTATCGGAAGGTTTTCGGTCTCGCACGATGCGGCGCACGTAGGCGTCCACGTCGCAGCGTGCCCATGTGCCCACGACACGGCACGCGCATGCGCTATTGCCGCGGCGTGTGCGAACGCCCTCGCCTCGATGAGCTTCTAGATTTTGCCACGGTGAGCTCCAGCATTTTACGCCGCGATGAGCTTCTGTTTTCGTTGCGGCGAGCTTCTGATTTCGCCGCGGCGAGCTTCTGTTTTCCTGCACAGACATGTTTTGGTATTTTGGACATAACTTTGATGTAGATATGCAAATGAGGTTATTTTTGATTCGTTGTAAAATAGAGACAATAGTCTACAGGTTTTATGAAGAAATGAAGTTTTAAATCAGTCTTTAAAGATCTCAAATTTTGGATGGAATTTGAGTATAGATTCTTGTTTCAACATAAGAATAGTCCCAATATCTTTGGAGTATAACTTTCTGATTTCTGAAACAAATTGAATGATTTTGGAGTCAATAGAAATGTAAGACAATGGGGAACTCTTATGGAAAAATTGACCCGAATGTTTGGACTTTTGGAAGAGTTTGAGTTTTAGCATTTATCTCAGTGAATATGCAATTTATGGATCCTTAAATTGTATTCCTATTGAATAGAAATTTTGTATTTGATAAAGGGAATCAAGGAATGCAAGAGGATCAAGAGGATAGGCATCTTTTAAGCATGTATCCAAGCAAGGAATTCAGGTGGGTTTCATGTTTATAATTTAGAAATGAGCCAATAAAATTTTCTTCCAAATCAAGAATGACTTCAATTACTTCTTGCAAAATTGTTACATGTTTCAGTATATGAACTTTGTTGATGGATTTCAAAATAAAAATGGGAATGCATTGAAACGTTTTATGTTATGCTTTAGAAAATTCATAGCATTTTGTATCTTTGAAAAAAAAAAGAAAAGAGCATGAAAAGCATGGAAGCATTTGATAGAATGTTTTGAGCATAAAATGAATATGTGCTTGTTTGAGCAAGAGAGGAATGTTTCGTTAGTCACGTGCACGTCGACATATAGTCTTCTCCAGACTGCCTGCTTCTGACCACGAGATCCTGAGAAATTGGACTCGTTTTGTTCACGGTATAAACTTCGGTTTATCCGTTTTATTCCATAGAACTCTCGAGTCATTTGTTTGTGCATTGCATCTTTGAATTGTCAAGTATGTTGCATAAATGGAGTGTTTTGTATTGATGATTAAATGGATTTGTGTGTTGATGTGATGATATTTTCAACTATGAGTTTTGGAATTCAAACTTTCGAATTTGACAAGAATTTGGGAACAAAGCATTTTATGAACTCATTATGACTTTTATATGACAACTGAACATTTCAACGGCTTTGCTTATTCTTCGTTATAAACCTGTTACCCACGAGCTATAAGCTCACCCCCTTCATTCCCATCCACAGGTGATGAGAAGAAGATTGGGTGAAGGGAAGTGTTTTTGTTTGTATGTGTACTTATTGTATTGTTTTTAAGTTAGATTGTTATTGAGAATCTTGGGAGTTGTATATTTTGTATATTCAGATTTCGATATTGATATTGTATTGTGGCTTGGAGTGCCATTAGAGCTTGTAAAATTCTATTCTTTTGATGTTAATGCATTATGTATGGATGATGTTGAGTGGAAGTATGCATTGCGTATATGGATCAGGTTGAGTGGAAATTTGGTATACTTGAGGAAGTTATCGATTTGATATGAATATTTTGATTGTGAATTGTTGTTACATACATATAAATACAAGTGAGATGTGTTATGGAAAAAGGAACATAGAAATTGTATGAGACTTTAAGCTTCACGATTTCTTGGAAGTATGCTAACGTTTATGGTTCAATGGTTGGACTCTGAAAATGGGGCTCATCATATTTGGTATCAGAGTAAGAAAAGATTACGACCACGCTTATGTATGATGGTATTCTATTCCAAGGTTGGGTTTCGGAAATATGAATTGGTGCTTGAACATGGAATTGAAGTGGATTTTTGTATGTTTTACATTTTTGTGAAAATTTAGAAATTTTTGTAAGAAATTTTTCGGGGTACTTGCCCGGACCGGAAAATTTCCAATTGACTGACTGAGTGGGTTTTCTGTACTGGAAATGACTGGCAAATGGCACTGGAAAATTAGAGATATGATGTTAGGATTTATTAAATTAAGCCATTGGAGTTTGACGAGAAATTGGAATAGAATTTGGAACCGGAATAAAAATCTGGACAAGTGGCAAGTGACACTTGTCACTTGCCTAGGGAGGTCATATTATAATGGTTTCATATTTAATCTCAAGAGTGCTAGCCTTCTACGACATTCCATGTTTGGAAAGATTAATGTCCCATTTTTAATTGCTCCTCCCTTCATTCATCCGTGGCTTTGTTTCTCTTCATTGTGTTTTTGTCCTTTTCTTCATGAATTGCCAAGTGTCTCATGCATTTAAGGGTTTTGTCTTGTTCCCTTCAACTCTCACGACATCTCTCCTTGTGTGAAAGACTTAAAAAAATTATTTTGCAAGTTATTAGTTCTCTTTCATCCTTCCTTCGTGGGTGTTTGTCCATCCTTCATTCAAGAAACTTTCTTTGCTACTTACTTGCTTGCTCCTTCTTCCTTCTCATATAAAACCTACCTTAAGCCTTGTGAAGATGATGAGTTGAGTGTGTGAGAGTGCTAACCATAGGTGTTGGTGAGGGTTGGAAAGTTGGTGTGATAAGTTGGAAGATTGAAGAAGTTTAAGCTGGCTACTTACTTAGGTGAGAATTGATGCTTATATTCTTTAAAATTAGTAGTTAGATGCATTTATGGTGATAAAGTGTGCATGAGTTTTATAAAGATTATGGTTTGATTGTGGGGGTAGGTTACTTCTTTGATTGGTTTATGATGGCTAAAAGATGAATTATGAACAATTTGGATTAGTTTTGTGAGGTTAAATGAATGGATATGTAGGTAACAAGATGGTGTATGTTGTGCTGCCAAATTTTGAATTATCACTCAAGTAATTGTCTTGATGAACCTAAGGTTGAAGTTGAGGCTAATTGGGATAATTATAGATGTGGTATTGATGTTTGAATGAAAGGAGTAGAGTTTAGTATGAAATCTGGAAAATGTGACTTTGTGTAGGTTTCAGATTTTTGTTTATAACTTTTGATGTGGTTATGCTATTGAGTTGAGGCTTATTTTAAATTAAAATTGAGAAGAGGGCTAGATTTCATATGAAGGAAGTTTAATTCAATTCTGACTTTAAGGATTTTAATTTTGACTTGGAAAGTGAATTGTTAGGTGTTGTATGAACAGTATCCGAACCTTGTGACCTGAAACTTTGGTGATTTTTATTAGGTTGTTTTGGATTGAATTTGCAAATTTGGTCTTCATGAAAGTTGAAGATTGTTGTGTTAGCTTTCTAACGCCACTAAGTATGAATCTTTTTGATGTATAGATTGAAAGTTATGGTATGTTAATGTTCAAGTGGTAATTCAGCCTTTAGTGTGCAATGCTCTAAGTGTGTAGGTCTTGTACACTTTGTGTTCTGAGATTTAATTGGAACTGTTAAGGGTGAAATTGGTTCAAATGACCTTCTGGAAAATTGTAGAGAATTGTTGTAGCTTTCTAATGAGATATTTTATTTGAATTTTGAATGTAAGGATGGTTAGATATGAATTTGTAAAGTTCTGTTATGGTTTAGGTGAAAGGCTGTTTTCATAAACCCTAACAGGACAGCCACCTTAATGTGAGGTGTTGACATAGTCTGAATGGGAATTTGTTTTCAAGTTCTTCTTGAGAATTTTAGTTCATTGTCTGAGCTTTTTATTTCTATATGGTATGTAATTTTTCGACAATGGGTTGGAAAGTTATGAATTTTGAAAGATTGGGTTATATTTAAGAATGTTCTAGATAGGCTGAAGCTTTTATTGAGAAATTGAGTTGGTTAAAAATGGAATTGGCTTTTAGTTTGTTCATGAAAGTTGTAGCACTTGTTTTTCTATTTTGATTGACATAAAATTTGGAATTTTTAGCTAAGGGGATAAAAAGTTATGATTTTTGGTAAAGTACTGAACTGTTGTGGTAATTTTGTAATTTGGCAGAAGTTTTGAGTGCATTTTTGACACCCTTAGGGGTGAAATTGGATTTTTCACTCTTTATGAAACTTGTCGGGTTTTCTGAGAACTTTCCAACGAGACCAAATTTGGAATTTTTAGAGCTGAAATTGACGTGGACCGGTTAGGTTGAAGTGAGGGGACCAAATAATGATTTTTCTGATGCATGTTTTATTTATAATTGGACCTATAGAGGTCCAAATTGAGTGATTTCAGTGGCTATGGTTTCCTAATTTTTAGAAGGAATATTCGTGTTGGGAATTTGTGAAATGGTGTCGGGATTGTCACAAACATGCATTGTACCCATTTTAATTGCTACATGTGCGTGCATTAGTAAATATTTCTGATCGCCAATTTGGTAATGTTAGATATTTGGACTATTTTAGAGACGCATTTAGGACGTCAATTCACAGACGTTATCGAGACTTCCAGGCTTTAGCTTCGGAAGCAAAGGTGAGTAACCAAGATGGTTCCTCAATTATTATTTGGTTATATTTTGCACTTATACAACTGTGGAGAATAATGGAGGGACTCTTGCGTTTATTTGTGCCAATATTCCGGACCGAAGGTATCCGATGTATGTGGCAGATTATGACATAGGAGTGTTTTACTGATGATTGTGAGTGGAATGTGATTGTTTGTGAACCAATTGTATGAATGTGTTAATTGGGATTATAAATCGTGATTGTGACTATACTGTGAATTGTTGTGAAACAATTGTTTGAATGTGATAATTTGGATTCGATTGTGATGTAATATGGTTTAATTGTGACACATGCATTCCATGCATGAATGCATGATCAGTTAATGAGAGTTGTGACCGGAGCAGCCACCGAGAGCTACAAGCTCAACGTTTATATTGGGCCTCGAGCCCTACAGTGATCCAGAGCCTTTGGCTCAATGATTAATGTGCCCATATTGAGACAGTTCAGAGCCTCAGGCTCACTGATTAATGCGCCCTTATTGGGACAGTTTAGGCGCTCGGTCACAACACCGTAATAAATTGGAAAGGGTCACATGTGCATTACATATGCATTAGATTGCATTTCTTTGAATGAATGAAAGGCTAACTGCTTTGTGATTCTGTGTATTTCGAATGTGAATTGGGCAACAAGCGTCTTGTGTTTGAATTTTTACAAATTCAATTGGGTATAGATGTTTAAGCAAATGGAATGTGGCACATTGTCTATGTTCAAGTGCAATTGTGCAATGTGCTTAATTATGCAACAATGTGAAAATATGTAATATGTGAATTATTGTGTTGCATGAATTGAGTGAACCATCGATGATGGTTCCTCTCTGAGTTCGCAAAACTCACCCAAAATTTGCAATTATTTTTAGGACTCAGAAGAATACCCCGTTAGGCAACGGGAGTATGACATCCGCCGTTATCTGATGAAAGTGGTGAGGATCGGCCAGCATCTGCATGAGTGTATTTTTATTTTTCTAAATTTTTGTATTACGGATTTGGACAATTTGTAAAGTCAACAGATTGGAATAAATTGTATTTATGAAAAGGGCCCCGAGGCCATTAATTTGTTTATGTAAATTATTTTCTGCATAAATTATCATGTGTGTGTGTATGTGTTAAAGAAAAAAAATTTATACTGAGTTTTGACTGAGTGATGTAGCATGCCACCCTCGCGGGGCACGGACTCGGATATCACCATCGATGTTGGGTTCGCGTCATGCGGGAGTGGGGTGTTACAGATTATATGCTTTATTTGGGGGAGAGAGAATCGTTTCATAGTCACAGGCACGTCGACGTAAAGCCTTCTCCCAGTTGCTCGCTTGTGACCCACGAGATTCGAAAAATGGACTCGTTTTATTCACGGAGTAAACTTCGGTTTCTCTGTTTTGTTCCACGGAACCCTCGAGCTATTGGTTTGTGCATTGCATTTTAAATTGTCAAGTATGAAGCATATTGAGTGTTATATGTTATGAGCGATTAAGTGTTTTGAGCTAAATTTGATGAATGTTCAAATTGCTTGTATAAAGTATAAATGTTAGAATTGCTAGACATATATATATACATATGCTTAACTTTAGTCAATTGCCAATGGCTATGAATATACTAGCCACTGAGCTGTATAGCTCACCCTATGCTTCCCTCCTTAGGTGTAGAAAGAGAAGATTAGCGATCCTTGCAAGGCATTGGGACTCCAAGATAGTTAAAGGCTTTTGTAGTTAAGTTAGTTCAGCATTTTTGTATTTTGGAATCATTTTAAGCATAAGCATTCAATTGTATCATGTGTATTTTGTATTTTGTATTTGTATTAATGTAAAAAGGGTGGTTTTCGAAATGTAAAGATATTATGAAAACAAACATTGTGTTCTGTAATGGGCTCACGTGATTACTGAAACTCTGGTGTGTTCAATAATGATTGCATCTTTGTGATTGAAATTGTTTTAAATAAATCGGGCCATTTTGATTATCGATTTTTTGCACGCGCTTTAAATGTTTAAGAAAAAAATTTGCAATGTGATTTGACTGTCATTTGTCTCTGAATACTGGGCTCCGTAAGCGGGGTCCAGCACTTCTTCTAACTCACAGAGAACACAAATAGAGTTAAAGGTAATATAGTGCAGTCTGTCTATTGTACTTAGCTTATTCAGCACAATGAGCTAGAGAATAATGGAATAGTTAGGTGTTAGACCCCTAAGTTTAGACTGCAAAATCGTGCGAGTGTTAGTGTAACATCCCGTTACCGATGTAATGGGCATATTGGTAATTCGGATGGGGTAGGATTGAGTGCATCCGTATATTGAATTGCACATGCATTATAGCCTCTATATTATTGATAAATGATTATTGTTGCACAAGCATATGAGTGTACATGCATGTATGACATTTTTCCCGGCTTGATAGTGTAAATTGGAAAATTGGGTGATAATTGTACAGATCATGTTTTGATTATAGAATTGGAGTGAAAATTAAATTTAGGGGATTGAAAATTGAAATTGGAGTATAGGAATATATATTTCCTAATTTTGAGGATTTATAGGATTTTTTTTGGGAATTTTTAGAGAAATGAGTCAGGACCGAAGAAATGGCCTAATGACTGATAAATTGGATTCCGGTTCTGAAATTGATTGGCAATTGGCACGAGATAATTTGAGTGATGGTTTTAGGATTTAATATTTATAGTCGTTGCAAAATTGGGAGAAAATTAGAATAAGAATCGGATTTTTAGACCCTAAGAATTAGGCATGTGGCTTGAGATTTACCAAACTTGCCCTAAGCCTTAGGTATAAAACCCTAAACCCTTTGAATTTTTGCCTTCCACGATATTATCCTTGTTTTGAAAGAAAATTGGATTTTTCTTCCTCTCTTTTCATCGTGGATCCCTCCTTACCCATTTCTTCCATTTCCTTCTTGCTAATTGTTCCATTCTTTCACTTTTAGTCCATCCTTTAAGCTTGTTATGGGAGAAGATGATGTTTGGTGTTGGAAGAGGTGAAAATCGTGGGTGTGTATGAGATTGGGGATTGGAGTTTCTTGAGAAATTTGAAGATAAAACAAGTAAGTCCTTGCTCTTTCTGCTTTGGATAGTTTATATTGTGGATTATATTGATCATTGGTTAGAATACATGATTGTTGAGAGATATATGAGTTTTCGGATGATAGGATATTTTTGAGTTATATTGTTTTGATTTGGGTATTTAAAGAATAATTGATTTTAAATGGAATTGAGTTTAGGAGTTAGTAGATTAGAGTTTTTGGAGTTTTTTGGGAGTGTTTTGTAAAGAGTTGGATGAATTAGAAATCTGCAGATTTGAGAAATTCTGGGTTTCGGACATGTTTCTGGGTTTGCACGTCGCGACGTGTGATGAATACGCCGCGGCGAGCCATTCCACTTGCACGTCGCGACGAGAGTGTAATTCTACACCGCAACGAGCAGGTTTCTTCCGCACGTTGTGACGAGCGAAGGCTCACGTCGCGACGAGCAGAAGCGAGCACACCGCGAAGAAGGTTGCGCGTACGCCGCGACATAGACGAGGTAGTCTCGCCGCGGCAAGCGACCTTGTGCCGCGGCGAGGGCGCCTGTTTCCTGAAATTGAAGTTGTTTATTTTAATGGATGATTTTGAGGTTAAATTCTTATTGAATTAGTTCTTGAGTGATTGAAATTTAGAGACTAAGAATTGTGAATTGATAAGAGGGAAACTCGGAATTGAATTCGATGGTTCTCGAAATCGGATGACGATTTACTAGGGAATGTGATTTGTGATTAGAGTATGACTTTAGAGAGTGATTGAGCCAAGTTTATATTATAAATTGGCTGCATTTTCATAGCTGCTTATGCATGTATTGACTCCTGATTGATGATTTTTGTGCTTAAATTGGTTCCTCATACTGAGTTCTTTCAATTCTCAATTTGTCAGTGAATTGTCATGATTTGATACTTATGTTTCCATAATTTTATTGGGACAATTGATACTGCAAGTTGTTGTTTTTGTTGTTATTTAATTTCAGGAACAAAGGAGTCAACGTCAGGAAGTCAACAGTCAAAGTCTTTCCGCACGTCGCGACGCATGGCATTTCACACGACGCGGCGAACATACTTCCACACGTCGCGGCGCAGGACGATGCAGACGACGCGACGAGCAGACGATTGCACACGTCGCGACGAATTTAATTGATTTATTTTGTTCATCGCGACGAACGAGTTGATACCCGACTTCTTATGGAAAGTTTTGTCTCACTGTTCCAACCCGGCCCGTGACCCATCATATAAGACTTGTTATTTTTAGGTCATCGGGAGACTTTTGTCACGCAGACTTTTGGAATCTGAGACGGCTGGAACGCAGACTACGGAAGGAGAAGACCTTCACATTTTATCATCGTCTACCATCATCACCACGATCGCCATCATCACCGTCATCGTCTTACGCAAACATGAGCCTCGTTCATTCTCCAAGATCCGAGGGATCGACCGAGTCACGCGTAGCTAAGCCAACCTTCCTCTTGAAGATGTAGCAATGGCTTGAGTTCTGAGCTTCAAAGGGGAGTAATCACTTAGTATCTGAAGTCTAGTATATTTGTGTAAACTTCTGAGTTAGAGGATTGCATCGATATATTTAGATTAGCATTGTTATAGTTTAACCGTGTGTTGATACTATGTTGAGATTTGGACAAGTGATTTGTAGAATGTTTTGTGCTTAATATATGATAGTTTCATATATGTCATTGGATACTGCATTCACGGTTTTAATCTGCCTAGTTGTGTTTGATTGAGATTGTTGTGTTTTATTCATTTGACCAATTGCATTTGCTTGTCCAATTGTCACACTAAGGTTTTTAACAAAGATTTAAATGATGGAGTTCATTAATTAAATCTTTAGACCTAAAGAGTTCTTTAGGGTTGATCTTTCGAAACTTAGTGGATTGTATCCCCGAAAACCATTTTTGAACTGTGATAGCCTGAGCCTCATTTTCAAGAGGATTTTATCAATTTGATTCTATCCAATTTTATTTATTGCATCATTTACAAAATTCCAAAAATATTGTTTTATACTTTTGTCCAGTTTTGATTACTTTTCCAGTTTTGACAAAAATACTAAACCCCCGTTTATCAACTTCAATTGCAATTTTTGACATTTAGGCTAGATTAGACCATTTTTATTTGGTTCCAGTTAAGTGAGACGACCCGAGGTTGCATCCTACACCACAATCTTGGAATTTATTCTATTTGACCGGTTTCGAGGATCGATCGAAGATCGCATCGATGTAACCGCGATCAAATTAAGCGCGATTCTTAGGGAACCAAGTAATTGGTTTACCATCGGATAGCCATTGTCATTTTGACTTGTCATTGATAATAGGAATCATTGTTTTGATTGCATTTAGATAGTTTGATTTTACACTTGTTCATAGTATAGATTTGATTTCCTTTGCACACGCATACATCATACTTTGATCTTATTTCATACTTTACACATTTTCACACATACACACTCATACATACATTCATACATCCATACTCTCACATTCATCGCATTTAACTTTTATCGATTTTGTGTGATTTGTGAGCATTTTGATACCATTCTTTAGTTTGTGGATTGCTTTTTGGTGCATGCCCAGGAGAGGTAAACTTGTTCAGTTCCATCCCGAAGTTGAGAGACATTTGAGGAGACTTAGAAAAGAGAGGGAAGAACAAGAGAGACTGAGAGTAGTTGAGCTAGAAAGTGAGAACATGGCTGAGAACCCAAACATTTACCCCAATCCTGATTATCCTGTTCACCAACCTAGAAATGGGACTAATGGAGGAAATGGTGAGCATGAGAGAGTAGGGGAAAACATTGAAAACCAGAGACGTAGGACAATTAGGGAAGCAACCACTTCTGATGTTCATTATGATCCATTTACTGCTGCTTGCCCTAATTTTGATGTTAATTTTGAGATTAAAGGCTTATTGATTAATTCTCTTCCCAAATTTCATGGCTTGGCAGGAGAGGATCCATATATGCACCTACAGGCTTTGACAATGATCTGCCAGAGTATGAAGCCAGTGGGAGCTACCTTGGATCAAGTACTTTGGAAGGTGTTTCACTTGTCATTGGAGGGGAAAGCAAGAGAGTGGTACATGAGTCTTCCGAGGCATGTGGCCAATGCTTACCATAGCTGGGCCAATATGAGGAAGGCCTTTCTGGAGAAATACTTTCCAGCTTCCAGGACATCTTCCATGAGGAAGGAGATTTATTCAGCCCGTCAGGATTATGAAGAGTCACTGTATGACTATTGGAACCGTTTCCAAGACCTTCTTTCTAGATGCCCCCATCACCAGATTCCTGATGAGCAATTGGTGCAATACTTTTATGATGGGTTGAAGAGCCAGGAGAAGGGTATGTTAGATGCTGCATCTGGAGGATCTCTGATTGACCTTACAGCATTGGAAGCATGGGATTTGATCAAGAAAATGGCTTTAAACCATCAGCAGTACAGTGTCAGAGATCAAAGAGGAGTGCATGAGTTGGGAGCCTTGACGGCTCAAGCTAAAAGAATGGAGAGCCTAGAGTCGAAAGTGGACTCTTTGGAGAGTCGGATATCATCACAGCTATCTTGCATCACTGCTGAGCTGAAGAATTTGAATGTACAACGCTCTACTTCTTCAACAGAGCTTACCGCACCTAGTTGTGAAAATTGTGGGTCGGTAATGCATATTTCGAGCGTTTGCCCAGGTAGATATGAGGAAGTCTCGGCAATGTATCAAGGCAGGCAAAATCGAAATGGGACCCATACTCCAACACCTCTGATGAGGGATGGAAATCAATCCGAGATTGATTGGAGGAATGAGGAGAACAGAGCTCAGGGCAGATTTTCACAAGGAGGAGGAGCTGGGACTTCCACTAGCCAGTTCCCCAATCAACAGCAAGCCCTGGTAGTCCCACCAAAGGAGGATACCAATCAGTTGCTCCACAGTATGATGACCTTGATGAAGGAAGAGAGGATTCAATGCTAACCGTTTAATGCAATTGCTTCTTTGATTCAACAGATTCCTCAAAGATCACTGCCAGATTCAATGCCTTGGAGAAAAGAATGGAGCAATGGGAGACCAAGGCAGAGAACATCAATTCCTATGTCACTCGGTTGTCTAACAATATGAGTGAAAATCGTAAAAGCAAATGGAGTCATTCCTGCCAATCTTGTGATGAACCCAAGAGTCTTAATGCCATTGCCCTCGGGGTGGAAAGCAAGTGAGGTTCAAGCCTCAAGATGAAGATGAGCCATGTGAGGATGAGATTGATAGTGAGCGATTACCTCCAACAAGGGTAATGAGATCGAAAGTGCGAGAGGAGGACCTCTTGAAAGAAAGGAAGAGACTCACAACAAGCGAGAAGGAAACAACTCCAAGAGATTCTAAAGAGAAAGCGGGAAGTGGAGAGTCAAGTAAGCAAAGGTAAAGGTAAGGAGGTAAGTATTCAGGACCTTCCTTTTCCCAATTCATATTTAATGAGTAAGCGCTTAAATGAGAAACAACATGAGAAAGAAATCATTGATTTGTTTGGGAAAGTGGAAGTGAATGTACCTTTGCTTGATCTAGTGAAGAGAGTTCCGGCCTATGCTAAGTATTTGAAGGATTTGTGCACGAATAAGAGAAAGTTTAGGCCAAATGAGAGAGTTCAGGTGAGCTCCAATGTGTCTGCATTATTCAAGCCCCAAATACTTGTCAAGTGTCAAGACCCTGGATCTTTTACCATCCCTTGCACTTTAGGAAAAGTGACCATCGAGAGAAATTTATTAGATTTGGGGGCGGCTATCAATGTGATGCCTAAATCAGTCTATGAGAACCTAGGAGTGAAAAGCATAAAACCTACATCTGTAGTGTTAAAATTGGCTGATAGGTCTTTTAGGCATCCAGTGGGGATAATTGAGGATATCTTAGTCCAAGTTAAAGGTCTAGTTTTTCCTGTTGATTTTTATGTACTTGACATGTCTCTCGAGGTTGTGCGGGATACTTCACCGATTCTCGGACGACCCTTCCTTGAACAAGAAGCACCATGATTAGCATGAAGGAAGGAAGATAACCATGGAGGTTGGCGATCAAAGGTGAGCTTGACATGTATGAAGCAATGAAGCACCCCATGAGGATTACTCCTTGCTTGGAGTAAATATGCTTGACACGGTTATTGATGATGCATGTTATGATTTTGCACAAACTTTGACATCTTCTCTCGACACTCTTGGAGAACATTTGCTTGCTGATGATTTTGTAGGAGAGACTCCAAGTCAGGAGTTGGATATTGAGCTGCACCAGAGCCAAGCCATTGGGATGAAGCTCGGATTTTTGCCGGGTGACTATCCCAAGTTTCAGGACCCGCCATAAGACCGGGTTGTTTCTCACACTACATTCTCTTTATATTCATGCATCTAGTTTAGAAGTGATGTAAATTGTTGTATTGCATGAATATCTTGATTAAGTCTGGGGAGAAACCTAGCGAGAAGTAGCATGTAGTTAGGTAGGATTTCTGTTCATTTTTCGAATAAATTGCTTTCCCTTTGTTAGCTTTATATCTTTCTGAAGAAGTATGACATTGCTTGGAGGATTGATTTTTGGGAGATTGATTGTTTTTAGATTGAATATTTCTGGATTAAGTCAAGTTGTGTTTCTATTCTGTTCGTTTGGATACGTCGTGACGTATTCTCTTATTCATTCATCGTCATGACGTATCTCACTCCTCCGGCGTATCGTCGCGACGTGGTGCATTTCTTCGCATGACGTCCCATCGCTTGAAATACCATTGTTGCCCTTTTCGTCCTGCGGTGCGTGCGTTTATCCATAGCCTTTTTTTGTCTTTTCACGTCGCGACGTCTGGTCTCCTTCGCTTCCTCTTCTTATTCTTTTCTCCTTCATTTCTTCTTCTTTTCCTTTCCCCCGTCGGCGTTGCTCTCGCCTCTCTGTTCGCTCTCTACGTGTTCTTTGTGTCTCGGCCATCTTCCTTCTTGCGTTTTCGACTTGAAGTGTCCCATTATCTTTCTTTTCCTGTATTTTCACCTTCCATATTCGTAGTTATGAGTTAGGGTTTTCGCGACGAGCAATTGCTTTCGCGATGCGTCTGAGAATCGCCATACGCGTGACGAGTGCATTGCCTCGTCATGACGTATAATCTATTTTTTCGCCATGACGTCGCTTTGCAGGCGTCGCGACGTCTGAGAGGACTTAGCCTCGCCATGACATCTGCCCACACGTCATGACGAGGAGGCTGAGTTTTACTTGATTTTCTTTATTAATTTTTGTTGTTTTGTTTCTTTTTGTTTGCAGGATATGCCTCGCACAAAGAATGTCAGCAAGTCCCAGCGTCCCACCACCCCTTCTCATGTCCTTCCCTCTCCCCCACACTCGCTTGACGAGTTTACTTCAGCCCCACCTATTTCCCCTCATCCCGCCATCTCTCCACCTTCCTTAGGGATTTTCTCCGCCAATTCTCCTTCTTCTCAACCCTCACATTCATCCCACCACCATTCCCCTTCCCATTCTACCTCTCTCCCGGTTGATCCGGAGTATGCTGCCCTGGCCGCCAAGACTGAGGCCAGGGCCATACTGAAGGAAAAACCTTTTCCTTCGACCCCCGCCACTAACCCATTAAATCGCCACTCTTCACACTCCACCTCATCACCCTTGCTCAGTCCCGTACCTCTGGGAACCTCACCTTCGTTCACCAGTACTATACCCGTGCACGCTACTCCGGCTATTATGGCATTGCATTTCGTAGTGTCTCCATTCCTCGTGCATTTACTTCCATCTCCATTCGGGAGCTCATACATGAGTACCCGTGGGATGATGTTCTTCATACTCTCTGCCCTGAGGGTATTGAATGGTATCAACCCAGGGGGGCTCAACGTTATCTCCGCCGTGCTGACCTTCGCTCTGAAGCCCATCCGTGGCTTCATTTTATTTGCAACAACATCCTCCCTACCTCTCACCTAGCCATGGTTCCCAAGGAGCAGGCTCTGTACATTTATCTGTTGATGGTCGGTCGGCCAGTCGATCTCGCCCATGCCATTACCTCTGCCCTTCGTCAATGCATCATCTCCACCAACCCCAACCATTCTCTCATCTTTCCTCACCTCATCACTGACATGTTCCGGGCCTATCGGGTTCCGAAACATCCGACCGACCTTACCTTTGAGCCTGCCCACCTTTCCGAGACGTCTGTCTTCGTCGACCTCGTGGCCTTCCTTCCCATCTACTCCTTCCCCACCTTCTTCCCTCCCCTGCTATACTGTCCCTATTCCTTCCTCTCCTGTTCCTTCATTCCTATTCCTCCATCCGAGGCCCCACCTCGTAGCCCCATCCGTCCACCCCTTCACCTCCGCCTCCTCGATCCGCCGCCCTTCTTGGCCGACTTGCGTCGCCTAGAGGTTTCGGGATGGCTGCCGACAAACAAGATTACACTTGATGTTCACCACGATTGCGGATCGGCTGCGATTACTACTTCCTCCGCCTCCCGGGATCTTTCGGTGGTCTAGTGCTTTGGTGCTCCTCCGGATCCGCCAGCTGATGACCCTGCGGCTTAGTTTTGTCTTTCTGTTGTTTCTTTTCTTGTATTTCTTTTCTTTTGTTTTCTTTTCTTTCTGTATGTAGTTCCTTAGTTCTTTTGTGTCTTTTGTACTTGACTTAATCCACTTAATGATCAATCTTTGTTTTTGTGCCTTCTTCTTCTCATCTTTTGCTTATGTTCCACTTTCATTGAGGACAATGTGTGATTCATGTGTGGGGGAGTTGTTTCCCTATTTATTTTTCACATTGCATGACTGTTGATATTATATTGTTGGCCAATTGGTGCTTTCTGCTGATAAACTTGTTGTATTTTCTGTCATTCTGCATTTCTTCGCCTCGACGAGTGTCCATACGTCGCGACGAAGCGTTCTTCAAATTTGGCATACGTCGCGACGTCCATACGTCTCGACGTCTGCTTCTACACGTCGCGACGTCCATACTCATGCATGAATGATTCTGTGCTTAATTCTTCCACTCATTTCAAATTTTTCTTGCACTGGACTCTTGTGGCTTTTGTTTTCAAAGTCTTTACTAGTTTCAAAACGATGCTTGAGTTTTTGAAAACACCTTCTATTCTTTTAATGATAATTGGGCTTGACAAAATCTTGCTTTCAACGTTTTCAATACAAAGTAAATGAAAGCATGCTAACAAAGTGGCATTTTAAGTTTTTGAGACTTGAGATTGTTCATTGACATCATACCCTTATGGAAGGATATTTGAGCCCAAAATTTTCATTCTATCTTTGTGTGCATCTTCTTATTTCATTTTTCTCCAGAACTTGTTTTAATTCTTACTTGAAGCTTAATGAACTGGATTTTTGCGGATGTGATAGAGACGTTCTTTCTTAAACCCATTTCCCAAACACCGTCCCTTGCACATTTATCCCTTGTTAACCCCTTTGAGCCTTCCTGTTATGAACATTTGCATTCATACCTTTGTGGTGTCATTGGTTATGTTGCTTATTTCAAAATAAAATGTCAAAAAAAAATTGATGATGAATTTTGTGTTTCCAGAAAGAGACAATGTCTCTAAAATGTCCATAAAAAAAATAAAAAAAAAGCAAAAGCAGAAGAAAAGAGAAAGTAAGAAAAGAATAATGTTGCATTCTGTTTATGCAACTGTTTAGTTTGAATTCTACAGATGACATCAGTTCACATTTAGTGCATATGCTCATATTTTCTTTCTTTTACTTTACCCATTCATTTAGCCTTCCATACATTACAACCCTCAAAGTCCTCTTGATCTTCAAAATGATAGTTCTTGTGGTGGAGAAATAGAATTGACACAAGCCTATGGTAGGAGATGGATTAAGTGGATTGAGAGAAAAATATCCCTAGACACAAGTGAGCTGAGTGCAAACACTATACCTTGAGTGCTTCTCTTTTGTTCAATCTCTTGTACTTGGATTCTTTCAATGTTTATTTTAGTAGCACTCTTTCATTTTGCTTTGGTTGAATTCTGAGGAAGTAACTTGCGTCAATTTCCTTTTACTGTTTTGAGCATGGGTAGATATTTTCTTTTCTCTTGCACTCTTTTGACTCTTGTAAAACTTTGTCCAGAGTACAAAGGTCTAAGTGTGGGGAATTGATTGAGCCAAGTTTATATTATAAATTGGCTGCATTTCCATACCGCTTATGCATGTATTGACTCTGATTGATGATTTTGTGCTTAAAATAGTTCCTCATACCGAGTTCTTTCAATTCTCAATTTGTCGTGAATTGTCATGATTTGATACTTATGTTTCCACAATTTTATTGGGACAATTGATAACGCAAGTTGTTGTTTTTGTTGTTATTTAATTTCGTGAACAAAGGATTCAACGTCACGAAGTCAACAGTCAAAGTCTTTCTGCACGTCGCGACGCATGGCATTTCACATGACGCGGCGAACATACTTCCACACGTCATGGCGCAGGCGATGCGAGCGACACGACGAGCGAGCGAAATCAAATAAATTAAATTCGTCGCGACGTGTGCAATCGTCTGCTCGTCGCGTCGTCTGCATCATCCTGCGCCGCGACGTGTGGAAGTATGTTCGCCGAACGAGCGGATACCCGACTTCTTATGGAAAGTTTTGTCTCACTGTTCCAACCCGGCCCGTGACCCATCATATAAGACTTGCTATTTTTAGGTCATCGGGAGATTTTTGTCACGCAGACTTTTGGAATACAGAGACGGCCTGGAACGCAGACTCTGGAAGGAGAAGACCTTCACATTTTTATCATTGTCTACCATCATCACCACAGTCGCCATCATCACCGTCATCATCTTCTGCAAACATGAGCCTCGTTCATTCTCCAAGATCCGAGGGATCGACCGAGTCATCGTAGCTAAGCCAACCTTCCTCTTGAAGATGTAGCAATGGCTTGAGTTCTGAGCTTCAAAGGGAGTAATCACTTAGTATCGAAGTCTAGTATATTTGTGTAAACTTCGAGTTAGAGGATTGCATCGATAAATTTAGATTAGCATTGTTATAGTTTAACCGTGTGTTGATACTATGTTGAGATTTGGACAAGTGATTTGTAGAATGTTTTGTGCTTAATATATGATAGTTTCATATATGTCATTGGATACTGCATTCACGGTTTTAATCTGCCTAGTTGTGTTTGATTGAGATTGTTGTGTTTTATTCATTTGACCAATTGCATTTGCTTGTCCAATTGTCACACTAAGGTTTTTAACAAAGATTTAAATGATAGAGTTCATTAATTAAATCTTTAGACCTAAAGAGTTCTTTAGGGTTGATCTTTCGAAACTTAGTGGATTGTATCCCCGAAAACCATTTTTGAACTGTGATAGCCTGAGCCTCATTTTCAAGAGGATTTTATCAATTTGATTCTATCCAATTTTATTTATTGCATCATTTACAAAATTTCAAAAATATTGTTTTATACTTTTTGTCCGGTTTTGATTACTTTTCCAGTTTTGACAAAAATACTAAACCCCCGCTTATCAACTTCAATTGCAATTTTTGACATTTAGGCTAGATTAGACCATTTTTATTTGGTTCCAGTTAAGTGAGACGACCCGAGGTTGCATCCTACACCGCAATCTTGGAATTTATTCTATTTGACCGATTTCCAAGGATCGATCGTAAGATCGCATCGATAGAACCGCGATCAAAGAGTCCGGAACTTAGTCAATTGAATTATGGTGTTAGAAATTGCTAGCATTTAGAGTGAAAGAGTTGAATTGGATGGATTCGGGAATAGGATCGGGAATGTCATAAACATGTATAGTACATAATTCAATCGCTTCATGTGCATTATTGATTATTGTAAATCGTGCAATTAGTAATGTTAGTTTATTATGATTATTTTAGAGGCCCAAGCGGAGCGTCGATCTTCCGACGTAGCGGAGATTTCCCAACAGTAGCTCAGAAGTTGAGAGGTGAGTAACCTAGTTGGTTCCTCAACCTTTATGTGTTACATTTTATGCACTTATGCCATGTGGAGTTAAGGAAGGATTTGTGTGTTTGCTTTTGATTGATTTCGGACCATAGGTGTTCGAAATATTTGGAACTTGTTATAGAAGTGTTAATTGTGCATAATTGCAATTAATTGGTTTTTATGCAAAAATTGGACGTATGGTATTGTGTTGTGACACGACTAGTATAAACTGAAACATGTGCATTCATGCATAAAGGCATGATCAGATAATGGCAGTTGTGACCGGAGCAGCCAACGCATTTTAGAGTTTTAAGCTCAACGCATCAGGACTTTGAGTCCAACGAAACTTTAGAGCCGCAGGCTTAACATATCAGGGATTCAAGCCCACCGCTATCAAGCGCACGGTCACAACAACGTAACAAATTGGAAAGTGTCACATGTGCATTGTATACATATAAATGATAAATTGTGGACTGTGTGAAAGGCGAAATGCCTTATATTGTGAAATGTAGATACATGCATTATTTCCGAATATGTTATTGTATGGTATTATGTGAAATTGTGTGAACTATTTGTATATGCATGAGTTGGGTGGACCATCGATGATGGTTTCTCGCTGAGTTCGCAAACTCACCCAACATTGCAAATATTTTTCAGGACAGAGATAGTAGACTCCTAGCTCCAGAGTTCGACTGTTCCTACTGTGTGAGCATTGGCAAGAGAGGTTATGGCATACAGGTCGGTTAGCTGGGATCAATTTTCTGGATGACCTAGTTTAGGCTTTTGTCGCAGTTCCTTTTCGGAAATTTATGTATAGACTGTGGAAACGGTTAGATTTGTACATTTGTGGTTTTTTTTTTTAGAAATGAAATGAGAAAAATCTTTCAGTTTTAAAATTTAGTGATTTTGGTATTTCGGTTTTATTATATTGATGCCATGTGGATATAGAAATGATCGTTCGTAGTGCACCCTCATCGTAGGTTATGTATCGGAATGACCTACGGGCGTCCCGGTGCGTACTCTACGGTAAGGGGGCACTATATTTAGTAAGGTTTGGCCAATGTTTAGCACGTAATTTGGCACAAGGAAGGCGTGTTGATGAGGAAACAAGGCAAAGTCTTGCGAGTTGGTGAGCAAAACCTGAGAAACTTGTGAAGTAGGTGAGGGATGCGAGAAGTATTAATGAAGATCTCGAGAGTAGGTGAGATTCGATATGCGTGGGCACGCGCAGGCTTGCATTGGTGAAAATGTTCGACGAGACGTGAGATTCGGATACTAGGCCATGTGGAGTTAGAAAACTAAGCCATGTGAGACTCGAGGGTGCATAAGAAGGCACAAAGGTGTATGAGACCCACAATGATACATGAAGGCATGCGAACGCGACGAGGAACATGAACACTTTTCTTTGACCAGATAGGTCGGATATATGTAAAATGCACGAGGTTATATACTAACTCGATTTGTGGCTTATGATGTTGGATCCCAAAATTTTCTTGGAAGTTAGAAATATGAAATGAGAAATTATTGACGATTATTCATGTGTAAAGAAAAGAAGAATTTTTGAATTTGAAATGAAGTAGAAAAGGTAGTTAGGACAAGATGGGTTGTATGTGAAATATTGGAAGTTATAAGTTGAAACATGTTCATTGAGTATGCTTCGGTGTTTTAGCCATAACTCTTTCTCTAGTTATCCAAATGAGATGATATTTGATTTGGAGTAAACTAGAGAGATAATGCTACAAATTTTTTGATGAAATCGAGTTTTAATTTAGTCTATAAGAATATCAACTTTTGAATGGAAGTTGAGCACAGAATAATATTTTAGTATAAGAATAGTCCAAAAATTTTTAAGGTATAACTTTTAGATTATGAATCCAAATTGAATGATTTTGATGTAATTAGAAAATTGAGACAATGAGGAATATTTTTCTAGAAGGAAGTATTATCAAATTCCTTCAATTACCTGATCAGAAAAGGTCTTGATTTTTGGAAGAAGTTAGGCAATGACTTAAATGAATTTTGAGGTCTTAATAAAGTATTTTTGTGGAGTTAATTAGCATGTTAATGTGAGTAAGGTTTTATGACATAGGTTAATTGAATTATAGTGTTAAGGTGGTAAGATTGCATGAGGGGCAAAATTGGCAAGTCACTTAAGCATTTAAGTTGCAAGGCATATAAGGAAGGGTAGAAGGGTCTTTGTACACTCATTAATGGAAAAATTGTAATAAGAAGTGTGGGCTTGCTTTTAAGGAAGAAGCATGAACGAAATTGAGAGGAGAGAAAGAAGAGAGAGTCGTAGAGAAGAGAGAAAGGAGAGAAAAAGAAGAAGAAGAAAAGCTAGGTTTCAACTTTGCTCGGCTTTCAAGAAGGAATTTTTGGTTGTTCAAGAAGAGAAAAAGGAAGTGGAGGATTATAGCTTCCATATGAGCCAACAAACTCTTCATTTGGTGAAGATTCAAGATAAGCTTGATCTTAATATTTTGGATTTTAAAAGGGCTTTGGTTCATGCAGCTTATGAAATGTATGAGTTTAGAGATTCTAGGATCAATTTTAGTGAATATGTCTTGTGGGTTCTCAATTAAGATTCCTATTGAATGGAATTTTTTGGCTATTGTTAAAGGAAACCAAGGAAGGCAAGAAAAGCAAGGGGAGAGAGATTTTTGAGCAAAGTATTAAGCAAGGAAATTCAAGGCGGGTTTCATGTTTATAATAGAATTAATGAGCCATAAATGTTTCCTTTTAAAGCAAGAGAATAAAATGATTTGAAATTGCTTCATAATTGTTGCATTATTGCTTTGAATGATTTAAGAAATTGCTATATGTTTAATATGTTAATCTGGTTGATGATATGTGAGATATTTCATGTTTATGAACAATTGTGTTTTCAAAATATGCCTTTGTAGCAAAACATAAAAAAATCATGTTTTCAAAATGTGCCCTTTGGGCAACATGTTTACAAGTCATGAAATACATATTATGTGGGTTTGGTTTGGTCCCTTAAGTATGTCAAGTATACTTTGACTAAAGGCTTCTCCCGCCTGCCCGGTAGTGGCATAGAGCCCCTTTACAGACTCCCATAAGTTCACAGCTATGTAAGACCATTTTATGGGATTGCAATAGTACGTTCTGTTCACGGCTACATAGGACCCTTATGAGAAACGTGTAGTACGTTTTGTTTTTGGACCTAACCAAACCGTTTTGATGTGCTTATGTGTTCATGATATGTTGACAATTTGATGCATACATGATTTGCATTATTGTGAATTGGTTGAGAATTTGAAGAAATAAGTGTTTTGTGATTTTAATGCGGAATAACTATGTTTATGAAAATGTTCAATGGAAATGAGTTTTATAAATGGTTTTGCTTGTTATCCGTTATAAACATGTTACCCACGAGCTTTTAAGCTCATCCCCACTCTCTTTCCCCTATTCAGGTGATGAGCAAGAGATCAAGTGAAAGTGAATCAAGGCATAAATCCGAATTTTCATGTTTTGTTTTGTTTTGGACTAATTTATGTAAAACAAAGTTGTAATTGCATTTTGAGCAATGATTATTCAAGTGTCTTGTGTAATTTGGGGATTTTGGAGTATTAATGTATTGTGGTTTGGAATGCCATTAAAGTTTTGTAAATTCTTATTTTGTTGTTAATGAATTATGAATGATATATGGATGATGATGATGAATGTTGAGCATGAATGGTTGATATATATATATATATATATATATATATACACACATCAGTGAGATGTTGGAAAAGACACATAAGAATTATGAATGATGAGATGTAGCTAAATGTGACAAGTCAAATGAGCTGAGATTTAGGAATGGATGAAGAAAAGTGGGAATTTAAATGATTATAAAATGAGGTGGAGTTGAAATATGAATTAATTAAAGATGAGGTTAAGTGAGAATTAGGTACACTTGAGGAAGTTACTAAATTGAGATGATAAATGTTGAATACAAATTGTTGTTACATATAAGTGAAATATACTATGGAAAAGAAAGATATGAATGTTATGAATGATGAGATGTTGTTGAATATAAAGAGTTCAATGAATTGTGATTGAGAGTTTGGCAAATTCCAATTGGTAGTTGAAATCGTTATGAATGATATTGCAACAGAGGAAGTGAATTTGGGATAATTCTCAAGTTTTCATGAGGGTAAAATGTGTGTTCAGACTACAGGAGAAAATATGTATTAATCTAGGATGAATTTGACCAAGTTGTCTTCATGGAAGTTGAAGATGATCTTTCTAGCTTTCCAACGATATAAAGTTTGTAATTTTTGGATATCGGAGTGGAAAATTATGATCATTACAAGTTGTGATGCCACATAGGATGTTTGTATAGGACAGCTATGGAGAATGATGTTTAATTGTGGTTTTGACGAATCAAATGGGTTGAGAATTGAGAGTTTTATGAGATGAATTTGGTGTTTGAGTTGATATGAAGTGAGTTTGCATCAGAAGAGTTGGATTTAGGAAGATTATAAGTGTTTATGGTGTTAGAAACGATGTTGGAAGCATTGGAGAGGCATTGGCGGAGTTTGGGGAACCCCAATGTTCGTTAAACGGACCTTCTCAGGTGAAAAAGGATCCCCTGCCTCACCAATGTTCATTAAACGGACATGGATGTCCGTTAAATGGACCTTCTCAGGGTGAAAAATGGTTCCAAATCAATCTATGTACGTTAAACGGACATAGATGTCCATTAAACAAACCTTCTCGGGTGAAAAAGGGTTCCAAGCCACTCTATGTCCGTTAAATAGACATGGATGTTCGATAAACGGACATTCACGGGACAACTATAGTAAATCACGATTTTGGTTATTTTAGAGGCAGAATCTATCTTTATGGTCTTCATCAAAGTTGTAGATTTAGAAGTCTACTTTCAAATGGTCAATAATGACCTCAATCCAAGCTTTATAACAGAAGTTATGGAATTGCGCCAAGACAGGTACAAAATGATTAAGGACATAAACATGTTGGATTCTTTTGGCCATAACTTCGCCATCCGACCTTTGAATGAAGTGATTCTACCTCTCTATAAAAATTGGTGGCTTTTGGGTTTGGTATGAAAAATATTTGTGGTGAGAAAATAAGGAAATTGATTAGAAGAGCTTGAATTGGTTGTTTACCAAACATACTTTGGGTTTTTAGTCATATCTTGAGCTATAGAGCTCTGAATAAGATGATTATTGTTTCAAAGTAAACCAGATACATGGAGATAAAAAAATTTTATGAAAAATTCAAATGGATATTTAAGCGTTTGATTGGTTTGGGCTCTCCTTTGTTGTTTGAGATGTTATGAGAATGATGACTAAAGAGGGTTCATTGATAAGGAGAGTCCAAGATCGGGATCCAGTGTTAGTGAGATTGATTGATAGAGTTAGAGCGGGTCAGGGTTCGGATTTTGAGTTGAGAGATGGGACTCTTTGGATGGGTCAGAGGTTGTGTGTGCCAGATGTTGATGATCTGAGACGAGAGATTTTAGAGGAGGCGCATGTGGCCACTTATGCGATGCATCCTGGCGTTACTAAGATGTATAATACCCTTAAGTTGCATTTCTGGTGGCCAGGTATGAAGAGGCAAGTGGCAGAGTTCGTTTCTCGGTGTTTGACGTGCTAGCAGGTCAAGGCTGAGCACCAGGCCCCAGTTGAGAGATTGCATTCGTTGCCCATTCCGGAGTGAAAATAGGAGCGAATCACTATGGATTTTATTATAGGGTTGCCTAGGACGCCGAGGCAGCATGATGCAATCTGGGTTCATAGTGGACCGATTGACCAAATCGGCTCACTTCTTGCCAGTGCAAGAGAATAATACTCTCGACCAGTTGGCCCAGAAGTATGTGGCAGAGATTGTGTGACTGCATGGGGTCCCAGTATCGATAGTGTCGGATAGGGATCCCAGATTTACTTCGAGGTTCTGGAGGAGCCTGCAGTCAGCTATGGGTTCGAGGTTAAACTTTAGTACAGAATTTCATCCTCAGACAGATGGGCAGAGTGAGAGGACGATCAAGACTATGGAGGATATGCTGAGAGCTTGTGTATTGGAGTTCAGAGGTGCTTGGGATCAGTATTTGGCTCTGGTTGAGTTTGCGTAAAATAATCAATACCAGAGCAGTATTGGGATGGCACCGTATGAGGCCTTATATGGGAGACCGTGTAGATCACCTCTTTACTGGGATGAAGAGGGTGTGAGGATGCTCGAGGGTCCCGAGCTGATCCAGATCTGATGGATAAAGTGAGATTGATTGAGTCGCATCAAGCGGCTCGGGATAAATGAAGAGTTATGTGGATCGGCATCGGCGTGAGATGGAGTACAGTGTGGGCGATAGAGTATTCCTCCGAGTGTCACCTTGGAGAAGAGTGCTGAGATTTAGTTGTAAGGGCAAGTTGAGTCCTCGGTCTGTCGGTCCGTATGAGATTACTGAGAGGATTGGACCGTTGGCCTATAGATTGGCTTTGCCTAGTGAGATGTCCCAGTTGCATGATGTGTTTCATGTGAGTATGCTCCGGAGATATCGATCAGACCCGACTCATGTGATTCCGGCTCAAGAGATTGAGATAGCTAGTGGTCTGAGTTATGTTTAGGAGCCGGTGCGGATTATCGAATCTCGGGTCAAGCAATTGAGGAGCAGGGTGATTCCATTGGTGAAAGTCCTATGGAAGAACCACTCATCGAGGAAGCAACTGGGGAGGCGAGGAGCACATGAGGAGGCGGTACCCTCATCATTCGACCGGTCGGTATGAAATTTCGGGACGAAATTTTTATTTAGGAGGAGAATTGTAGCATCCGTTACCTGCGCGATGAGCATATTAGTGCGGTAGTTACGTTATTGCATAAATTGTGATCGAGTGCTTTGTGGCCTCTGATTTTAAAGAGATAGATTATTTTGCACATGCATATGCTTAGTGACATGCATTCATGATTGTTCCAGCATTTAAATTGTGATTATGAGTTGAAATGTGAATTTTGAGATAATCGAGTTAGATTTGATTTAAAGTGAAATTAGGGATAATTTGAGTGGAATAGTTGAATTAGAGTGAAAATTGAATTTTTGGGATTGGAAAGTGAAATTTGAGTATGGGATTGTGTATTTTATATTTTTAAGGAATTATGGAAATTTTTCTGGAAATTTTAGAGTTATGTGTCCGGACCGGGAAAATGACTTAGAGACTGATGATTTTGGGTTTCGGTTCTGAAATTGAGTGGTAAATGGCTCGAAAAATTTAGATCTGTGAGTTTAGGAATTTTTGTGATGCGCCATTGAAATTAGAGACTGAAATTAAAAGAAATTGAGGGTTTGTGAATTTGTGAGCAATAGGTGTAAATCTTTATATAAAAGAGTTAGGCTTTGAATTGGAGATAAGCATTTCCTTCTCCTTTCTCTTCTCTCCCCGTCGACGATCTCTTCCTCCCTTGGAGATTTTCATTTGTTCCTTTGTGGAAGCCTTGCTTGTGGTTGAGAGATGGTGATGTTTTCCTATGGTTTGAGAGTGAAAATCTTGGGAGTTTGAGTTTGAAGGATTTTCGGAGGTTTTAGGGTTTCCGTTCGATTCTTCGATTTGGTAAGTTTATTGTGTTTAATGTTGTTTATTATGGTTGTTAAATGCATTTATGGCATTTATGGTGAAGGATTGAGTAGTTTAGTGTGTTTAATGATGGTTTATAGAGAGAGAATGGTTGAAATGGCGGAAAAATCGATCGGAGAAGACAAAGATCATTCGCATGTCGCGACGTCTGCAATTGGCCTCGTCGCGACGAGTCAGTGCGTATTCGCCACGACGAGCGGGCCGAGTCGCCGCGACGAGCGTGTGGATATTCGCCGTGACGAGCGTGCTTCCACGCCGCGACGAGCGTCCCTTTTCACGCCGCGGCGAGAGACAGTAAGCCGCGGCGAAGGACAAAATTTTGAATGGGATTAATTTGATTTTTAGGGTATATCTTTGGTGTAGACCTCCAATTGAGGTAATTCTGGATTCGTTGTGAACTAGAGAAAGAGGTCTACAATTGTGGTAAAGACTGAGAGTTTGAATTTTGATTAGAGGGATCGAAATTATCGAGAGAGAGTCGATTACAGTTCGTAGTATAACCTAAGAGTTATGTTTTGACAATTGGAATTATCATTGGGGACTTAGTTAAGGAATTTGACCTAGTGAATAGTGAATTTTGAGTTGTGAAGCGAGAAATAGCAGAATTGGATTAGAGCGCTGGAAAATCATGATCATGCACCGTACAATTTTGAATTTAGACATGTGCATTATCGAATTTATTTGATTGAGCATATAGTGATGAGAATTCGTTTGAATTATTTTAGAGGCACCGTTGGATCGTCAGTCCACGGATATTGCTGGAACTTCCAGGCAGTAGCTCGGAAGTTACAGGTGAGTAACCTAGTTGGTTCCTTAATCTTTGTGTGATTAAATGTGCCGTGAATGTGTGAATTGTTGTCCATGTGAGTGTTATAAATGTGAAATAAATGTGTTGAGATTGTGAATATATGTGCTGAATGTGATAAATAGAATTGAGTGAGATATATGTTATCGATTGTGCAAGTGTGAGTGCATGCAGATTAAAAGCGGTAAATTAACAGTTGTGACTGGAGCAATTAGTGATCGGAGCGTTAAGCTCGATTATCAGTGAAAAGGGCCTAAGGCTAAAAAGGGAATAGTGCATACCCAGAGGGCTCTCCTATCCCTAATGTGAGCAGGCAGTAGTGCATACCCTGAGAGCTCTCCTACTTGCCAAAAATGCGATTATTGTAAAATGTGCCCAAATTTGGACAACAGTGATGCTCAGTCACAACTCTAACATAAAATGAGAATTGGCATGCATTATGCATCTGACTGTGTTGTGAAAAGTGAGAATGCGTGTAGTATGTGATGATTTCTCAGTGACCTATCTAATGTATGATTATAGTGAAAATGTGTGAAGTATCGATAGTGTTAGATTGTGTATTGTGGTATGTGATATATTGCGATATATTATGTGTATATGCATGAGTTGGGTGAACCATCGATGATGGTTTCTCATTGAGTTCATAAACTCACCCAACATTGCTAATATTTTTAGACGGCGTTAGTAGATTCTTAGCTCCCGTGTTAGAGTTTTCCTGCAGTGCGAGTGCTTGGACAAGTGAAGCGATGGCCCACAGGTCGGTCAGCTGGGACGATTTTTGGGGATGACTTAGTATAGACTTTTGTATCAGTTTCCTTTTTGGGATATTGTGTTAGATTGTAGGGAACTGATAGACCTGTCTATATTTTGGATTGATGTTATGAAATGAAAGATTAATGTGGTTTTAAATTTTAGTTATTTGCATAATGCGGTTTAATTGTATTGATGCTATGCGAGTTTTTAGCGATAGTTGCGAGCGTAGCACTTCCTTGTTGTAGGATATGCGTCGGAATGACCCACGGGCGTCCCGGTGCGTACCCTACGGTAAGGAGGCGCTACAATGATATTGTTGATTATAAGTTTTGAGTTTGAATTGCGAATTTGATAGAGAATTTGGAAACGAAGCATTTTACGAAATTATCAAGATTTTTATATAACAAATGAACATTTCAACAGTTTTGGCTTATTGAATTTGAAAATATGTGACATGGATTTCAATTTGATCTTTACAATGGTTTTTGCTTATTTTCAGTTATAAACCTGTTACCCACGAGCTATAAGCTCACCCCCTTCATTCCTATCCACAGGTGATGAGAAGAAGATCGGGTGAAGGAAAGTGAAGGTTTTTGTTTGTTTGTATGTGTACATATGATGTGTTTTTAAGTTAGAATGTTGGAAGATAAGTCCTTAGACTTTTGTTGAGGATTTTGGAGTTGTATTATCTCGTGTATTTTGGATTTTAGTATTGACGTTGTATTATGGCTTGGAATACCATTTATGTTTTGTAAGCATATTAATTCATGATGGTAATGAGTTATGAAATTGTGTATGGATATGGAATGTGGATTTGCATACTGGATTGAGATGAGATGAATATGAATGGTTTTGTATATAAATTGTGTACTGGTTGTAGTTTGGACTCCGGACTGGTGGTCCGATGAATTGTGTTGCTGGATTTGAGATATTGAAGTGTTTATCTGCGTATGCTTTATTATGAATGAGTCATGGGTATATGGATATGTGTGTTGAGTGTAATTTGGAAAAAGAGAGGAATAATAAGATTTTTGTATAAGTCATGTATGAGATTCTTTGACAAAAGACATATAAGTTTTGTTATAGATGATTTTGAGATATTGCGTGATCAAGACGAATGATATGAATTGAGACCTTTGGTATAAGGATTAATTTCCAAGAAGGGAAATTATATTGTTTTGATTTGTATAAGAAAGAAAAAAAATACCGTTTTTGGTTGTCTTAGAGTTTCCAACGCGACACGTTTGTTTTGTTTTTCAAAAGTTTAAGTTTTCGGATGTCGGAAAGTTGTTGCTTTGATTCCGAACCAATTTGATGCGTTTCTGATTGGCTTTCATTTGGTAAATCCAATTCTTTGATTTACCGATGTGATTTGTTTTGTTTCACTTTTGATTTGGCCCAATTTCATGTTGAGATCCATTCTTTCGCTTCCGCCTCTTTGGCGAACCATTCGTATTCAATCAGCTTTGGACTTTGTTTTCGTCTTATGATCCGTTCGTTTGTTTTGAACCATTCGTTTCGTTTTGATTCCGTTCTTTTTTTTTTGTTTCAAATTTCGATTTCGCTTTTGACTTTTCGCGTTAGATTTCCTTCGTAAGATTTGTTTGATCCGTTGTGTTTTCGATTCATTTTCAATTATTTCGCTTTATGCTTCGAATTCCTTCGCTTTGTTTACGATTCATTTTTTTGTTTCTCTAGTTGGGGTCCGGTTCCCAGATCAGGTCCCAACAGTTATGGTATTAGAGCCCAGTATTAGGATCTTACTTGGGCGCTTATGTTTGTTAAGAGTTCAAATCGATAGGATTGAATTAGTGAGAATGTGAAAATGATGTGAATGTCTTTGTCATGACTTATTTGGAGAATTAAAGTGATCGCTTGATTTTGGTGAGAAGAAGTATGATTGATTTTAGGTTTGTGATTATGAAATTGAGATTAAAATTTCTTGATGAATTGAGATGAATTGGTTCTGAATATCCATGTGTGAAATAAAATGAGGAATGTTTGAAAGATGAGATAAAGGATAGAAATATATATATGGAAGATCAATAGGTTGATTTTGAATGATGATTGGTCCATTTTAAGATTATTAAGAATTGGACCATTGACTTGTGTAAATATGTTAAGAAATATTGATTCATGGATGTAGTGATTTGATATGATATTGGTGGTATTGACACAAGAAGTGAGAAAGTGTGAGTAAGTTGAGATGTATATGTATAATGAAGAATTAGTCAAGAAAGTGATTTGAATTTCGAGGACGAAATTGTTTTAAGAGAGGGAGAATTGTTGGACCCTGAACTTTTCTTGGATATTTGATTTATTAAATGAAATTAAATGAGAAAATATGGTATGAGTCTTAGAAATAAATGAAAAGAATAAATGAATTTATGAGCTTTTGATAAAGTGAAAGTCATTTGAGTTTCTTTGTGTTTTGCATATGTTTGATAAAAAGATTAGGAGAATTGTGTTTTCTGCCAATTGAGATGAATTTCTGGGTTTATATGATTTGGTTGAAGATTTTGGCTAGTGAAAATTAGGGGAGATGCTGTCAAAATTTCCATAATGGGCAGAAACTTTGACTACATTTTTTGACCCTCTTAGAGTTTAAATTGGATTGGAGGGTCTTCTTAAAGATTGTAGCTTAAGTTTTGATCTTTTCAATGATGTGTAATATGTTATTTTTGGTTGTGAAAATTAGAAGATTTGAAAATTTAAAGTTTGGATATGGTATAGGATGACATTTAAGTGGCCAGTGCCTTTGATTGGAAGTTTGACCCTTACAGAGGCAGAGATTGTCTTTAAGTGCTTTATGAAAGTTTTAGATTATGTCTTGATATTTCCATTGATGTAAAGTATGCAAATTTTGGGCTATAAAATAGGAAGTTATGATTTTTAGAAGTTGACTTACTGTTTTGGGATGACAAGTAGAGGCAGTAACTTTGACTAGATTTTTGACCCCTTTAGAGACGAAATTGGCTTTTGAGTCCTTCATGGAAATTATAGAGCTTGCTTTTATCTTTCCATAGACACCAAGTTTGTGAAATTTGGAGTTCTAGGTCAAAAGTTATGATGTTTACAAGTTTTGGTACTATTTATGAGGAGCTTGTCGATTGGTCATCTTGGAGTAAACGTTTGACCCCTTTAGAGACCGAAGTGGCTTTTGCATCCTTCTTGAAAATGGTAGATCTGTCTTTTATCTTTCTAACGGTATCAAGTTTGTAAAATTTGGAGTTTAGAGCCAAAAGATATGAAGGTTAGAAGTTAGGAGGTCAAGATCGCGTGGCGACCGCTCAGCCGCTTGCCCACTAGGGCGAGCGCACGAGCGAGCGCCCGCGCGCGCACCCGCCGAACGAATGCCCGAGCGAGTGCCCGCTCGGCCGAGCACTCGGCCACTCGGCAAATCGGGCGAGCAAGCGCCCACGTGCCTCTGCGCGGCTGTCGATTGTTCCGCGGGGTCGATTTTCGGCCGACCGACCTCTCCTCCTTCTTTTGGCCATAACTTTTTTGTCCGACCTTCGATCGACCTGATTTTTGAAGCGTTGGATTCCTAAGAAATTTTTCTATCTCTACATACCATGTTGATCGGTCTTGATATTAAATTGAAAAGGTTGGAATTGAAACAAAGTGTGATGATCGGTTAAAAAAGTCTGAGCATGATTCAGTAATTTGGAGATATCCGGAGTTGTAGAGAACCGAATGAGGTGATTCTTGATTTGGATTAAACTAGAGAAATAGAGCTACAAATGTTATGAAGGATTTGAGTTTCAATTTTGTCTTTAAGAATGTCAATTTTCGGATGGAAGTAAAGTGCTGAAAAATGTGTTAGCATAAGACTAGTCCAAAATGTTTGGAGTATAATTTTTGACGTAGTGAACCAAATTAAATGATTGTGTTGCTGGATTTGAGATATTGAAGTGTTTATTTGCGTATGCTTTATTGTGAATGAGTCATGGGTATATGGATATGTGTGTTGAGTGTAATTTGGCAAAAGAGAGGAATAATAAGATTTTTGTATAAGTCATATATGAGATTATTTGACAAAAGACATATAATTTTTTTTATAGATGATTTTGAGATATTGCATGATCAAGACGAATGATATGAATTGAGATCTTTGGTATAAGGATTAATTTCCAAGAAGGGAAATTATATTGTTTTGATTTGTATAAGAAAAAAATACCGTTTTTGGTTGTCTTAGAGTTTCCAACGCGACACGTTTGTTTTGTTTTTCAAAAGTTTAAGTTTTCGGATGTCAGAAAGTTGTCGCTTTGATTCCGAACCAATTTGATGCATTTCTGATTGGCTTTCGTTTGGTAAATCCGATTCTTTGATTTACCTATGTGATTTGTTTTGTTTCACTTCTGATTTGGCCCAGTTTCGGGTTGAGATCCGTTCTTTCGCTTCCGCCTCTTTGGCGAACCATTCTTATTCGATTCGCTTTGGACTTTGTTTTTGTCTTATGATCCATTCGTTTTTTTGGAACCGTTCGTTTCGCTTTGCTTCCGTTCTTTTGTTTTTGTTTCAAAATTTGATTTTGCTTTTGACTTTTTGCGTCAGATTTCCTTCGTAAGATTTGTTTGATCTGTTGTGTTTTCGATTCTTTCGCTTTATGCTTCGAATTCCTTCGCTTTGTTTACGATCCATTCTTCATTTCTCCGGTTGGGGTCTGGTTCCCAGATCAGGTCCCAACACGGTGAGCCTTGAGAAAACGAGTCCAAATGGAAGCAAAGACAACCCTGATGGAGTGGGAAAATGGTATGTGGGGGAAATACCAATTGAGATGAAGACTTGTTGTTGTCTTCAAAAGTTGACTAAGGAGTCTTTGAGGGAACCACTCGTGGAGGAGTGCCCACAGATTATTTCAATGAGGGTGTCGAATTCTTTTAGTGGGGGTGGTTTATGAGACCGCTAAGTTCAGACTACGGAATCGTGCGAGTGTTGGCAACCCTTGGCTAATGCTTGGAACATAAGTTGGCACGAGGAAGCCATATTGATAAGGAAGCAAGGGAAAGTCTTACGAGTTGGCTAGCAAAATCTGAGCAACTTGTGAAGTAGGTGAAGGATGCAGGAAGTATCGACGAAGATCTTGAGAGTAGGCGAGATTCGATACGCGTAGGCATGCATTGGTGAAAATCTTCGACGAGACGTGAGATTCGGATACGAGGTCGTGCAGAGTTGGAAAACTAATTCATGTGAGACGTGAGGGCGTGCGATAAGGTGCAAAGGTATATGAGACCCGCGAGGATGCGCGAAGGCATGCAAGTACGATGAGGTGCATGAACACTTATCTTCGACGTGATAGGTTGGAGATATGTAAAATGCACGAGGTTATATACTAACTCGGTTTGTTACTTATCACTTAGTCATAGAGCGACGAGACTGCCCCATAAGTGAGCCTGACATGGAAGACAGATTTGTCCATGGACGTGCATTGATGGACCTATGTGTGGATAGGCTGTGTTGAAAACATTAAGGAAAATGTGGGTGAGTGGGATCAGACTTGGTGCAAATTTTGGTAGAGCATCTGACCTTGTGGAGATTGACTTGACCTAGGTTAAGACTTGATGGACTAAGGACTTAGCTATGCTCGAATGGTTGGACCACGACTAGCAGACTTGTTGTGGGAAGCAATGGATCAGACCAGTGTACTAGTGGGCTTCGGCGAGATCATATTGCATCATCAGCGGATAGATATCGTGAGGAGATTTTGGATTATGTGGCGATGACTGTGAGTTAGAGTTGTAGTGAAACTCAACATCTGAAGATAGTGGAGATCTTAGCGGATAAGGATGTCAATGTTCTAGATTGTTTTCTTGATAAATGTAAACTCTGTCTTATGTTATCTTGTTAGATTCTATCTTATCAGTTAGAGTCCTATTTGGATGGGGGTGTCATCCAATTGGTTTATGTAATCTTATTTGATAGGGATAGACGTGACCTTAGGTAGTACAGATTTAGTGGGAATTTGTGACTCCAAGTTAGTATGCCTATATATAGCTCATTTGAGCTTTGCTCTTCTTATTCATTCATTCAGGGGGAAATCAGAGAGAGCATTTTTGTATTTTTTTAGGGAAAGTAATATAAAGTTGGTTTTTTGACCGTATCTCTGTGTGTTTTCTTGTTGCCTATATTCTTTATTGCTTCCACGTTGTTTCTTCGAGTGTGTGTGAGGTAAAACACTTCGAGGGTAGGAAAAGGCTTAGTCTTGTTTTAACAGATCTAAGTGAGACTGCCGTACAAAGGGTGCGAGCGAGCACCTTCGGGTGAAAGTTCGAGTCTCCAAGGTGACCTTTGTAACACTAAGCACGAGAGCCTTGTGCTAAATGATCGAGAACCATGGTTGTCTTGGGTGATTCTGATTCTTCTCTTTCCTGAATTTCACAAGTTGGATGGTATTAGGAGAGAGATTAAGGCCTTAAATTGAGTCATCTTTATCTAAACTAGGGTGGTAATGAAGAATGAGATGTTAAGTCAAGAAGACTTCACTATTAATTTTGATGACAATCAAATAATAATAATCTTAGAAGTGTGTGAATTGTTTTGATGAGTTTGTTAATTGCATAGATAAATGTAATTAACACAGATCGTTAACACAAGACGATACATGGTCAAACCCAGATGATACTTAAGACTCAAGACGGTCAACACAAGAAGATACAAGGTCAATACAAGAAGATACAAGGTCAACACAAGACGATACAAGGTCAACTCAAGATGGTCAACTTAAGATGATACTTAAGTAAAAGTTGAATATGACAAAACGTCTTAGATAGGCCAGACGAAATCGCGACACAAGATAAAAGTGCGACACTAGACGAAAGCGCGACACTAGATGAAAGCATAACACCAAACGAAGTATAACATCAGACGAAACATAGTACCAAACAATGCAAATGAAAAATACTATAGAATGTCAGTCAATTAATTAGTTAGAGTTTCTAGAAGATTCAAAAAGCAAATTTCCCAAGAAGACAGTTGTAGATTTAGGCTATAAATATTAGTTATAGTCGTAAACAAAATATCACAACAATATACACAATATAAGAGAAAAAATCTGATTGTACAAAACCTACTTAGAGAAACTCTGTACTCAAGTGTGAAAGAAAGAGAGAGAATACATCTGTAACGTGAAGCTCAAACAATATATTTCCAAGCGAAAGAAAGGTTAGAGCCTAGAGAGGCTAAGAAAGCAGGTAAAAAATAGTTTATGAGAGAGTCCTGAAGAGGCTTTGGAAGTGTAGAAAGAATACTTGTAACATTGAAGAGTATAGTGAAATCTCATATAAACTCTGAGGACTAAACGTAGCCCAAGGTTAAAGATGAACCAATATAAATTGCAGCGTCAAATTCTCTAACCCTTATATCTTTAATTTTCTTATTGTTAGAAGAATAGATAATAATTTTTACTGTTGCATTACTCATCGATTTAAGTGAATTGTTTTATAATCATTTGAATTTGTAAAGAAATTCAAAAAGTTTCTAAAGATTAATATCGTTGATTATTTAACACAATTTAACCCCCTTTCTTGTATAATCTACATATTATATGTGATTTCTATATTAACAAGTGATTTAATTCAGTTGGTATCAGAGCAAGGTTTCCAAGAAACACTTTTACAAAGTGTGGACAAAGATCCAGGCCAAATCACATGTTTTTATAACAGAAGATGCCTTAGTTACAAGACCCCCTACATTCAATGGTGAAGATTATCATTATTGGAAGGACAGGATACAACTCTTTATAGAATCCACACATATTAATCTTTGGGATATCATTGAGAATGGTCCATATACATCAACAAATGACGAAGGCAATAGCATCTCTTATGACAAATGGTCAATTGATCAGAAAGCTCGCTTTCAGTTAACTCAAAGGCCAAGTTCTTTTTAAGTTGTGCTCTAAGCAGAAGTGAATATGATAAGGTTCATGGTTGTGAATCTACAAAGAAAATATGGGACACATTAACTATTGCATATAAAGACACAAATCAGGTGAAAGAATCCAAGAATAGTATTCTTGTTCATCAGTATGAGCTGTTCAAGATGAAAGATGATGAGACTATTGATTAGATATTTAAACGATTCCAAACAATTGTTAACAGGCTTAAAGCTCTAGGGAGAATCTACGATAGTCAAGATCATGTCAGAAAGATTCTCAGAAGTCTTCCAAAAAGATGGAGACCTAAAGTAACGATAATACAAAGGCCAAGAATTTAAGTAAGCTGAAGCTAGATGAATTGCTTGGTTCATTGAAAATTCACGAAGTGGAGCTTGATGCAGTAGATAAACCCAGAAGAGATAAATCTATTGCATTAAAGGCTGGTTAGAAGAATTAGAAGATACAGAAAAAATAGAAGCACATCTTGAAAAGCATTAAAGATTGAAGAAATCAAGAATGATAATGCTAGTGAATCTGATCAAGACTCAAGTGAAGATGATGATGAACTATCCTTCATTTCAAGAAAGATTATGTTGGGAACCGATCTCGGGACGGGACCCCAACCGGAAAATGAAACACAAGCTTTTCGAATCGAACACGAAAGGAACTTAAGCGAAATGATTTTTGAATCTTAAGGAATCGAAAAATCGGCGGAACGGAAAACATAGAGTGAAGGTCAAATGCGAAAGCGGAAACGAATAAGAATCAAATGCGAAAAGCCGACAAAAACAAAGTACGAAACACATGCGAATCAAAAGGCAGAATAATCAAACGCAATTTAAACAAACGGTTTGAAACGAACTGAATCAAATTCCGACATCCGAAGCGTACAATTTAGGAAAAACAAAAATAGCGATGGAGACCATAAGACTAAACCATCCGAAAATCTAGTATAATTTTTTTTCTTTTTCTTTCTCATAACATTTATTCTTTTTCATTTTTATTCAATTACCCGATCAAAATTTCTATTTGGACATTCATCCATTCGAATCTCAAATTTCCTTTGCCATAATATTCCATAATCTCAAATTACTAGATTTCTCTTAATCATGCATAACTTAAACCCATCTATAAAACTCTTATTCTAATTTGCCTTTGTCATACAAACAAATCACACATATCTTATTCCCAAACCAGCCATACACAAATTAATGAAATTTTGGCAGCATAACGGCTGCATTTACAGAAACCCAAAACTTTCTGTAAATCAAAACAAAACACACTTCTAAATCCCATCCATCAACAACATTCATCGGACCTCCTTTCTGGAATCCAAACACAATCAACCACAATTCTAAACCTAAACACTTCAAATCCCATTTACGCTGTTATACAATTTCATAATCCAATCCAAACGCAGTCATACACAATTTATATATATACATCAATCCCACATACATACTCATATGACATATCCATGTACAACTCATAACTCATTATCATCATGAATTTAATGCTTACAAACCTTTATGGCATTTCAAGCCATTTACAAAACCAATTACCATAATCCAAAGTACACAATACACAACAAAATCTAACTTTTCTCAACAACCATCTAACTTAATAATAATACAATACGAACACAAACAAACGGAAAACTTCATTTTCTTTCACCCGATCTTCTTCTCATCACCTGTGGATGGGAATGAAGGGGTGAGCTTATTGCTCGTGGATAACATATTTATAATTGAAAAATAAGCAAAAATCATTTCTCAAAACAATTTCCATTTAGCAAATTTTTCAAAAAACTTATTTCTTAAAACTTTCCACATTTTAAAATCATTTTTACTTACTTTCCAAAAATTTCTCGATTTCAAACTCAATTTTTTTATTCCTCAAAATTCTCAAAATTGTTTTTCACAAATCATGCACAATTTCCAAAAAAACATGAATGCTTCACATAATAAATGCATCACAATTTAAACAAATCAAAAATCACATAACACATCAGAATGGTTTGGTTTCGGTCCAAACGAAACGTACTGCACAGTCCCGCATAGCGGTCCTGTGCGGCCGTGAACTTAAGGGAGTCTGAAATTGGAGCTCCAGTGCCACTAGCGGGCAGGTGGGAGAAGCCTTTAAAAATGAGACAGTGCACTGACTCTAACTTATGGGACCTAACCAAACCCACATAACACATTTCATACTCAAAAATGAAATTGCCCGAAGGCACATTTCAAAAATTCAATTTTCATGTCATGTCCTATTTAAACATAATGTCACTCACAAATGTCACAATTTCACATAGTTCAATATGCAAATCATTCACAACAAGGAAATGCAACAATTTTCATAATTTATCAATATTGATAAATTATGAATTTCAGCAATTTAACACAATCAAACATAATAAATGTAACAATTATTTCAATTTTCTCAAATCATTCAAAATCAATGAATGAACAATTTTCCTAATTGATCAAATCATTCATAAATAATAAATTTCAGAAATTTTCTCAATTTATCAAAACTCATTTTAAAACAATAAATTTAATCCTTCGAAATCATAATTCGCAATTGCTTATATTATTACAAAATCAACAAAAATAATCATTCGAAAAATAATAATAATTCAATTTTTGCTTTCTTTAATTTTTTCAAAAAATCATATATAGCTTATAAATCAAAAATAAATATGCTACCCACCTCGAATCCATGCTAGTACATTGTCCAAAACATCAATTCTCTAAAGTTCTTCTTCTTTCCTCAAATTAAAAATTACCTAAGCCAAAACATCCAAATTCAACATCATAAAAAGTCATAATCCTCAAAATTAACTTAAAAATTCACAAACTCATCATATTCTCAAGCCATCTAAAACAAGACATTTCCAAAAATCCCAAAATTCCAAAATCATAAAAATGGCATAAACCTAATTAACCTCCAATCTAACCAACCTATAGTTCCTATAGGTTAGAAACTCCAATACTTAGCTTAGAATCCAAAAACCCCTTTGAAAAATCAACATCTTCTTCCTCCTCTAACCATTTCTCTCTCTAGGTTTTTTTCACCATAGAAAAACCATCATCTATTTCATTCTACTAAAGAAAAACAAAGATGAAAACTAACCTTGGAAGCTTGAATCTTCTCTTCTTTTCTTCTTCTTTCCTTCTTCTCTTCTCCTCTCTCACGGATTCTCTTCTCCCACCGATGCACTTCCCTTTCTTTCTCTCTTCTCTTTCTTTTCTTCTAATTTTTCTGGTGTGTTTCGTGACTCTCATCTCTTATAACCGATAGCCACAAAGTCTTCTAGTGCCATGTCATTAAATGAGGCAGAAATGACTTAATTGCCCCTCCATTCAAAGCCTTTAACTTATGTCCTTAAGTGGATTTCCCCATATGCCCCTAACTTCATGCTACTTTAGGACAATTTATAATCATCAATTTGAAAGAATTTGCCAAAACTTCCTTATAGAGAAATGTTACCCTATATCTTAATTTCATAAAGCCACAAAAATCGTTTAATTTGGTGCACTACACTAAGAGTTATAGTCCAAACATTACGGACTGCCATTATGCTGAAAAATTTTCTAGGACTTTACTTCCATCTGAAAATTGACAATCTTAGAGACTTAATTAAAATTCACGTTCTTCAGAAAAGATGTAGCCTTATCTTTCTAGTTTACTCCAAATAAGAATCACCTCATTTGGATTACTAGAGCAAAACTTATGACCAAAATACTGTATGATTTTTCTAACCCAAGACTGCACCCTAAGCCCGACTTCCATTCAGAAATTGGAAGTCTTAGGGGCCAAATTGAAATTCGATTCCTTCATATAACTTGTAGCTCCAAATATCAATTTTATTTTTCCTCAAGAATCAATTCAATTGGATCTCCATAGATCAAGAATTGTTCAAAATACTGAACCATGTTCAGAAATTTCCCAACTCACTTTGATTAAATCAATCATCCTTAATTTAATCTCATAAAAATACAAATATCCCTTGAGAATGTAGACAATTGTCTTAGGAATCCAACGCTTCAAAAACCAAGTCAATCAGATGTCGGAAGGAAAAGATATAAGTAAAAAATTGCAAAAGGGTCAGATTTGGAAGGAAGAAGCAAAATGTGAAGCAAGCAGAAACGACATCATAGAACAGAATTTTTTTAAAATTCATAACTATTGATTCTGAACTCCAAATTTGACAAATTTGGTCTCTATAGAAAGCTTGAGGGAAGCTCAACAACTTCCATGTAGAACTCCACAACCCATTCAGGCTCTAAAATGATCAAATTTCAAATCAAAGATTCTGTCCACATCAATAAAACCCTAATTAGTCACATAACTTCTAAAATTTATATCTTTCAACACAAAAGTCCAAATGTGTCATATTTTATATCAATGAGAAGATCAGAAAATCACCTACAATTTTTATGAAGGACATAAAAATCAATTCATCCTCTAAGGAAGTCAAATTTCCAATCCAAGGATCTATTCTCTAATACTCATACTAAAACATTAACATAAACTTGTGAAAATCATAACTTATTATTTTATGAACCAATAATTGTAAACTTTATATCAAAATAAAGATCGAATCAAAATCTTCAACTTTCATGAAGAACTTAAAGGCTAAATCAACCTCTATCTAGGTCAATTTCCCAGTCAAAACTTCTGTCATATCATAGGTCAACCTATAACACATCCCTACTTTCAAATTTTATATTTCCCAATTCTCTCATCCACTAATTGCATAATATACATCATTGTAAAGCTTGAAAAGTCTTCTATGACTTTCATGAAGACCACCTCACTCAATTCAGACCACATCAATCCGGCGATTTGCCTCAAAGTACAACATACACAATCCTACACTTACAAACATTCTCAAAGTCAAAGTGAAATAACCCTAACTTTCATTGATCATAACTTTCACTCCCGATATCTAAAAATTGCAAACTTTATGGTGACAGAAAGCTTTCAACATAAGCTACAAGTTTCCTGAAGATCATTTTTTTAAATTGTGCCTAAATCAAAAAGTCAACTCTTTATGGCCAAAAAGTCAAACTTTCACAATTTTTCATATTCTCACATTTTCTTTCTTTATTTCTTGATTTTCAACTCCCATTTCAATCAACCCATTCACTTTAACTTTCATAAACTATACAAATCTAGTCAAAACCCAAAGGTATCAAATTCAAATCCAATCCTTTCTTATCAATTTCCTTTAAAGATACATACTTCCATAACACAACACATAAACTACCATACTCATTTAAATTCAATTTATATCTCAAAATTCCATTTAAAAGTTAGGGTCCAACAGATTAGGAGGATGTGGAAAAAGAAATCAAGGGGAAATAAAGGCTTCTCTTTTAAAAAGAATAGCAAAGACGATTCAAAGAATGAAAAAAGTTCTATCGTCTGCTATGAGTGTAATAAACCAGGACGTTATAAGTTTGAATGCCCATTGCTAAAAAAAAACAAAAGAAAAGTAAAGAAAAAAAAAGAGCATGATGGAAACATGGGAAGATCTGGATTCGTTTGAATTTGAATCTGACTCAGAAACATTAGAACAAGCAAATATATGCTTGGTAGCTGAAAGGGAATACGATGATGAGGTAATTTCTAACCTTGATGATCTTCAAGATGCTTATTTAGAATTGTTAGAAGATTCACATGCTATCTTAAAACAATATAGGATATTGAAAAAGAAATTTGCTGAAAATTTGAAGGACACATAATTTTTAGAAAAAGAAAACGCCTGCCTTAAGAAACAAGTAGACAATATGAAAAAGAAAGTAACTGTAGATAGATCTAAGGAAATTAATTAACTAAAACAAAGGATTAACAGTCTCTCATCAAATTTATCAACATTTACAGAAAGTACAAAAGGGATGAATGATATGATTGGAAGATATAGACATCTAAATGATAAAAGTGGTTTAGGTTTTAAGAATACTATTCATAATAGTAATGTTCTTCATAATAAGAGTTTTGTTCCTAATAGAAAGAAAAAGTAACAATATTCTTATTATTAGATGAAAAAATTGTAAGGGTAATCCCAAAGGACCCAAGAAATTATGGGTACCTAAGAAGGATATAATATATACTGCAGATCTCCCTTCTTGAAAAAAGCAACCAACACCAATGGTACTTGGACTGTGGCTACTCGCGGCATATGACGGGAAGAAGGTCTATGTTCCTAGACCTCCAACATAATCAAGGAGGATCAATACCTTTTGAAGACAACCAGCAGGGCAAAATAGTTGGAATGGAAAAAATTGGTAAAGATTCTTTTTCGTCTTTTGATAATGTTCTGCTAGTTGAAGGCTTAAAGCATAATCTAATTAGTGTAAGTTAATTATGTGATTCTAGTTTTGAAGTATCCTTTAATCAAAATTCTTATGTAGTCAAAAACAAGGATGGTTCCATATTCTTTTCTATCAAGAGAGGAAACAAGTAGCTAGGTCATGTTATTTTTAAACATATTTCCAAGTTAGTTAGACATGATTTGGTAAGAGGATTACCAAAGATAAGTTTTAACAATGATTTCTTTTGTGAGAGTTGTCAAAAAGGAAAACAAGTTAAAACATCTTTTCATCTAAAAATATTGTAACTTCGTCTAGAGCTCTAGAGTTGTTACATATAGATTTGTTTGGTCTAACAAGAACACTAAGTCGAGGCGAAAAGAAGTATGGTCTCGTAATTATTGATGACTTCACTAGATTTTGTTGGATAATGTTTTTGTCATGTAAAGATGAATCTCTTAAATGCTTTAAAGTTTTATCCAAAAAGTTACAAAATGAAAAAGGAATTTCTATTGCTGTAATTAGGAGTGATCATGGTGAAGAATTTGAAAATGAAAAATTCAAAATATTTTGTGAAGAGAATGGAATTTTTCATAATTTCTCTGCTCCTAAAACTCCTCAAAAGAATGGAGTTGTAGAAAGAAAAAATAGGACGATTCAGGAAATGGCAAGGACTATGCTATGTCAAATGAATCTTCCTAAGTATTTCTGGGCAGAAGTTGTAAATACAGCTTCTTATATTCAAAATAAAGTATTGTTGCGACCTATTTTAAATAAAACACCATATGAATTATGGAAAGGAAGAAAGCCAAATATATCTTACTTCCATCCTTTTAGTTGCAAATGCACTATATTGAATACAAAAGAAAAGTTGGATAAATTTAATTCTAAGATCAATTCAGGAATTTTTCTAAGATATTCAATTACTTCTAAAGCTTATAGAGCTTATATTCTTTCTTCTAAATTGTTGAAGAGTCTGTGCATGTAAAATTTGATGATGATTCTCATATAGATAGAAGAGACGATTCTGATGATGAAACTCTGTCTACTCCTTTAGTTAATAATCTAGACACATCACCACCAGACGATCCAGCTGATAAGGTAGAAGATATCTCTAAAAATTTTAGTCTAAGAAAAGATTGGAAGTATAAATCTTCTCACCCAAAAAACTTGATTATAGGAGAAACATCAGAAGGAGTGAGAACTAGGTCTAAATTTAGAAGAGAGGCAAATGTAGTTTTTGTTTCTAAATTAGAACCTAAGAAAATTGTTGAAGTTCTTCAAGACGAAGCTTGGATTTTAGCTATACAAGAGGAGTTAAATCAATTTACAAAGAATAAAGTTTGGTCTCTAGTTCCCAAACCATCTAATAAATATATTATAGGAACCAAATGGGTATTGAAAAATAAACTAGACAAATCAGGAAAAGTAAACCATAACGAAGCTAGATTAGTAGCTCAAGGCTATAATCAACAAGAAGGAATAGACTATCATGAAACATATGCTCCTGTAGCTAGACTAGAAGTATTAGGATTTTGCTTGCATATCTTATTTTTCATGATATAAAACTATTTCAAATGGATGTGAAAAGTGTCTTTTTGAATGGTGTTATAGATGAAGAATTTTACGTAAAACAACCCCCTAATTTTGAGGACATTAATAAACCAGACTATATCTATAAACTTCATAAAGCTTCGTATGGATTAAAACAAGCACCTTGTGCTTAGTATGATCGTCTGAGTTCGTTTTTTTATTAAAAAAGACTTTATTAGAGGTCAGGTAGATAAAACTTTATTTTAAAAAATACTAAAAATGATTTTATAGTTGTACAAATATATGTAGATGATATCATTTTTGGTGCAACTTCTAAGAAATTATGTTCAAGTTTAGAAAACTTTAAGAAAAGTGAATTTGAAATGAGTATGATGGGTGAATTAACGTTCTTTCTTAGTTTACAAATTAAACAAATTGAAGAAAAGATTTTTATTCATCAACCAAAATATATCAAAGAACTTTTAATCAAATATAAAATGGAAAATGTCAAACCAATGTCAACTCCTATGCATCCTTCAATCTTCTTATCTAAGGATGAAGCTGGTAAGAACATTGATCAAACTCTTTTTAGAGGAATTATTGGTTCTTTGCTTTACCTAACTGCAAGCAGACCTGATATATTGTTTAGTGTTTGTTTTTGTGTAAGATTTCAAGCAGATCCTAGAGAATCTCGTTATATTGCTGTCAAAAGAATATTGAGATACTTGGCAAGTTCTACTGATCTTTGCTTATTGTATAAGAAAGGTAAAGATTTCATATTAATTGGTTACTGTGATGCTAATTATGTTGGATATAGGATTGATAGAAAGAGTATAAGTGGAGGTTGTCACTTTCTTGGTCATAATTTAATTTCTTGGTCAAGCAAGAGTCAAAGTTTAATTGCTCTATCTACTGCAGAAGCTGAATACATGTCAGCTGCAATCTGTTGTTCACAGATGTTATAGATTAAGTATCAGTTAGAAGATTATTTTATCTAAAAATATTGCTATTATATCTCAAAGAATCCAATTCAACACTCAAGGGCAAAGCATATTAAAGTTAGACATCATTTTATAAGAGACTATGTACAGAGAGGGATCATCAATCTACAATTTGTTGAGACGAATCAATAATGGGCAAATATCTTCACTAAACCCTTAAGTGAAGATAGATTTATGGAAATCAAATGAAACCTGAATATGATAATGTTAAATGACCATTCGTCTAACACTTCATGACCCAGACAATTAAGATGAAAAGTCATAAGTTTTCAAGTAAAATAGTAACGATAAGTTACGAACGATAATTTTTCAAGAGTATGTATAAAAAAGAAATCTTCTCAAGATTCTAAAACACCTTAAACTCTAGAATTTTCTTGAAAAACTTTGAAACCGACTTGTTTAGTGCTCTCAACAAAGACAATTCAACACTTTGTTCTAAACTTCAAGTTCTTCTCATTTCATATCTTTCTCTTTATATACTAACCTCACTTTGTTAAGTGAAATACATTTGTGTGTTTAGTGTTTATTTGTTACAGATCAAAAATGTCAAGATCTCTTATCTATGGGAGACATATTGATTTCACTTCCTTGAAGAAAAATCAGATGGACATCGAACCAGAAATTGAAGCAGTTGGTTGGAAAAACTTCTTCAACATTCGCAAGACGATATATTTGAATGAAATATATGAGTTCTGGAAGAATGCAAAGGTGGTGGACAACACCTTGGTATCAGTGGTAGATGGGTTGTCAGTAATAGTCACACAAGATTCTATCAAGAAGGCTATTGGGTGTGCAAGTATTTGAACAAAACTATTTAACAATACAAAATGGATCGCTCAAGGTCGTGTAGAAAAAGTTAACATCAATCAACAACTATATGGATGCAGTAATCCAGGAGTCAAGAAGTTTTCAAACTTCATTTCGAAGGCTAGGGTTCTTCATTCACTTCTTATTCACTGTATTCTACTAAGAATAAGCTCAAAGGACTTGGTGACAATGAATGATGAACATTATTTGTTTCATCTACTTACTCACCAACCCATTAATCTTCCGTTCTTGATTTTGAAGAACATGATAAAGGTTAGGGAGGATTATTATGGCTCTTTACCTTATAGTATGCTGTTGATAAGATTCTTAAGAGAATCTACATCCTACTTGATAGAGGAAACATAGTAAAGATGAATGTGAAGAGTGTTATTAATGCCTCTACTATTCACAAAATGGGAATCAAGTTTGAAGCTAAAGCGGATATAGATTTTACACCCAAAGCAAAGTCTGAGGGGGAGCTTATAGTAAGATGAAGCAAGAGTGAACATGTTCCGTCTGACATACAAGCAAAAACTCTATTAACAGAAAGAATATCTACAAAGGAAAAGATTGAACAATCGTCTGATGTGCCGATACAAGTCAAGACAATTCTACAGAGGGAGGAAAGCAAGGTTCAACAATTAACTCATCAAGTGTCTTTTGAAGAGGAAGGTTGAGATGCTCCAATCAGAAAAGCCCTAACAGTCAAGAAGGCCACTAAGGTATCAACCTTACAACAACAAGAACAGAAGAAGCAGAAAGTTCTCATTCTTAGTGGAGATTCTAACAAGCAAGAGCAACAACAGTAACCTACCAAATCAATTATCTCTATCCCGCAAATTCAGTTAACACAATCATCTGGAGAGACAGAGATAAAAAGGAAGTTAGTATTTGAGAGGAAGATGCCTCAACAACAACTCTCTTCCAAACCAGCAGAAGAACAAAAGAAGATGAAGCTTAGTCATAAAAAGGTTTCTTCATCTGATGTTCCATAAAAGGCACAGATAGTTGAACACCAGTTAGTACTTTACAACCCTTCTCAACCAATCAAGAAAAAGGATTCGAAAATTAAGGTTATACAAAAATCAGTACCTGATCGAAACAGAAGTTCAATTATTATCAGAGAACCTTCTAAGTAGACAATCAAGGTACAAGTTGAGCCTATACTAGTAAACAATCAGACAATACATCTTCTTAGTCATAAAGAATGAAGACTATATGGTATTCTACCAGATGAAAAGTCAGAACCATATCCAATGAAGATTACAAAAGCTCGTTATACAATCTATCTGATAACAAGCAGGACAACAATAAAGATTGTTCCAAATGTATAACCAAGATGTCCAAACCCCGTAATAAATGAAAGAAAAGGGAAGAAGAAAATGTTTCCTAAAGGGAATGAAGATGATCTTAACAGATTCAAGTGGCAGTGAAGATCATAGACAATGCATGTCATGTAGCTCAACTTATAGGTGTCTATGTATCACATCACATATCAAGGGCATTAGGAAGTCAATTTGAAGTTTCTACCAAAGATGAAACTTTCAAGGTAGTTGGCACAGTGACAGAAGGAAGGTACAAAAGTATCACAATAGAAGGTATCAATTTCAACTTAGAAACCTTTGTGCATTTAATCATTCATTTCAGACCCTTAGGTTTCATACCTTCAGTCAAAAATGTGTTAGACTTTCTTGGGAAACCAATTTTCAAACTATCTAGACCTGATGATCTTGATCTCCCAGAAGGAAAGCAAACCTTCAAATCACCCTCAATCAAAACCATAGAATTAGACAATTCACCTAGACAACCATCTATTGTTGAACACCTTCATCCACTTAGTGAAATACAATAAGATGCTATTGTTAATTCAGAGTTCTTGAAGCATTTCATCAATTGGACTAAAGCTAGTCACAACTAGCAGGAAGTTCAGGATGCCTTAGCAAAAAATATTGAGGAAATTTATACTAAGGTTAATGAACTGGGTGATTCAGTGGGTGATCTTCATGAGAAAATAGCACTTCTACGTGTTTCTATTAAACAAGACCTCAAGACGATCCGCACTGATATTCAACACATGTATTCTGAAATTCTGAAGAATCTAAGATGAGCTATCTTTTTAATTAATAATAAATAGGGGGAGAAAAAAGGAGAAAAGTGGAGAATATTAGAAAGCATTGTCTATTTTATGCATATCTTGTGTATTACTTTGATTGTTATTCTTCTGTATACTATTTGTTTATTTATCTTTCGTCTAAATATTCTTTTCTCTTCTAATATTATGATTATTTGTTATTATCAAAAAGGGAGAAATTGTTAAGTTAAGAAGACTTCACTATTAATTTTGATGACAATCATGTTGAGTCAAAATGACTTTACATATATATGATTTTGATGAATAACAAAGAAGTAGTAAAAGCAGAAGCAAAATAGAAAACAGACAGACGGAGAATAAAACACAGACGCAGACGAAGTTAAAAGGCAGACGAAGAAATACAGACGCAGATTGAAAAACAGACGGAGAAGTAGAGACGCAGACGCAAGACAAAACGCAGACGCAGACGCAGACACAAAATAAAAAGCAGACGCAGACACAGATGCAAAGTAAAAAGCAGACGCAGACGAAGTTAAAAGGAAAACGAAGAAATACAGACGCAGATTGAAAAATAGACGGAGAAGTAGAGACGCAGATGCAAGATAAAACGCAGATGCAGACGCAGACACAAAATGAAAAAATAGACGCAGACACAGACGCAAAGTGAAAAGCAGACACAGATGCAAAAATATAGACGGAGAAAAGCATACACAGAATTCAAAAGAAGACGCAAGAGTTAGTTCAAGTTAGTTACAGAACTCAACTGATTAACCTTTTTTTTCAAGAAACAAGATTCAAGATTCAATAATCAAGAATCAAGAAGCAGTTACAGACGAAGACTATAAATATAAGTTGAAGTTGAAGAATGAAATGTTAGCAAAAAAGAGCAAAAGTTGAGATAATTGATTTACGTACGCAAACACTGTGCAAATTAGCTGAGAGCTAGTTTTACTGTAACAAGTTTCAAATACTTTTTTAAGAAAGTAGTACAGATAGCCTGCAGAGGCTAAGAGTGAAAGAATACTGAGTGTAGAGACCTGAAGAGGCTCGGAAAAAATACTTGTATACGTTGAAGAGATAGTGAAATCTCATAAAGAACTCTGAGGACTGGACGTAGCCTACGGTTTTGGGTGAACTAGGATAAAATCGCTGTGTCAACTTCTCTCTACCCTATCTCTTTTAAAGTTCAAAGTTTTATTATTACTTAATTTCCGAAACAAGTGTTCAAAGTTTTGATTGACTGGAACGTACTTAAGTTTCTGTAGAAGAACTTGTTTTTAACGAAAAATTTTTGGAAGAGTTTTCAAAAAGGGGAATACACAATTCAACCCCCCCTTCTCGTGTATTCGTTATCGTATTATAAGCATTGTACTAACATGTGATTTACTTCAATTGGTATCAGAGCCTGGTATCCAAGGATCACTGTAGCAAAGTGTAGATTAAAGATAATGGCAGAATCACATATATACATTGCAGAAGGTGCCTCAGTCACTAGACCTCCAAAGATTGAACGGTGAAGATTATCACCTTGGAAAGATAGAATGCGCTTGTTCATAGAATCTACTCATGTCGACCTTTGGGATGTAATAGAGAATGGACCATATACACCAGTAGACGAAGATGGAAATCTTATTCCACGGACCAGATGGACGGCTGATCAAAAGGCGAGAATTCAGCTCAACTCTAAAGCGAAGTTTTTCCTTACGTGTGCCCTAAGCAGGAGTGAATATAACAAAGTTCACGGATGCGACACTGCGAAGGAGATGTGGGATACACTGTCCATCGCTCATGAAGGCACAAACTAAGTCAAAGAATCCAAGATAAGCATTCTTGTGCACCAGTACGAGCTTTTCAAGACGAAGGATGAAGAATCTATTGATCAAATGTTTGGAAGATTTCAAACAATTGTCAATAGATTGAAAGCCCTTGGAAAAATGTACAATAATCAAGATCACGTATGAAAGATCTTAAGAAGTCTTCCGAAGAGGTGGAGACTAAAAGTTACAGCGGTGCAGGAAGCAAAGGACTTGAGCGTGCTAAAGTTTGACGAGTTGCTTGGATCACTGAAGATTCATAAAGTAAAGCTCGATGCTGAAGACAAGCCCAAACGGGACAAGTCAATAGCACTAAAAGCCGGACAGAAGAACCACAAGACTCAAAGAATGAGAAAGTCATCAAAAGAATTAAATATAGAAGATTCAAAGAATGATGACTCAAGCGAATCAGAACAGGATTCAAGTGATGAAGATGACGAATTATCGTTCATTTCTCGAAAGATAAGACGGATGTGGAAGAAGAAGTCCAAAGGAAGCCAACCCTTCAAGAAAAATAGCAAAGATGATGGTAAAGTTGAAAAGACTACTATCATATGCTACGAGTGTAATCAACCTGGACATTACAAGTCCGAATGTCCTACTCTAAAGAAGAAACCAAAGAAGAGTAGAGAAGGCAAGAAAAGCATGATGGCAACTTGGGAAGATCTAGATTCATCAGAGTCAAATACAAATTCCGAGTCATCTAAACATGCTAATATCTGCCTAGTAACCGAGGAAGAAAGTAATGAGGAGGTAACTTCTGAATACGATAACTTGCATGAAGCCTATTCAGAATTATTAGAAGATTCTCATGCTATTCTGAAACAGTACAAACTGTTAAAGAAGAAGTATGTAGAAAATCTTAAACATATAGAAGAAATAGAGAGAGAAAATGCTTGCTTAAAGAAACAACTAGAGGATAAAAAGAAAGTTGTAGATAGATCCGATGAGATAAATCAATTAAAGCTTAGAATTAAAAGTCTTTCATCTAATTTAGCTACATTCACTGAGAGTACAAAGAGAATGAATGAGATGCTAGGAAAAAGTAGACATCCGAGCGATAAAACCGGATTAGGGTTTTTGGATAATAAGTCTCATTATAATAAGAAGCCTCTTTCTCAAAATAAAAGGAATTACCAAACACGTTTTCATCAACAGTTTAAGAAAAGGCATCAGAGAACTCATTATATACATACTACTGACTAGAAAGGACCCAAGAAAATATAGGTACCAAAGAGTAAAATAGTTTCTCCTGCAGATATCCTTCCTTGGAAAATGCGACAAGCACCATTAGTATTTAGACAATGGCTGCTCGCGACATATGACGGGAAGAAGGTCTATGTTCCTAGATCTTCAGTATAAGAAGGGAGGATCGGTGACTTTCGGAGACAACCCGCAGGGCAAGATAATTGGAATCGGTAAGATAGGTAAAGATTCATTTGCATGCATAGATAATATACTTCTTGTTCATGGTCTGAAGCACAATTTGATAAGTGTTAGTCAATTGTGTGATTTTGGTTTCATAGTCACGTTCAATCAAAGTCTTTGTGAAGTCAGAAACAAAGATGGCTCTATATTCTTTTCTGCTAAGAGAAGAAATAATCTTTATGAAATTGACTTAGAAGATTTTCAAGATCAAAATGTTTCATGTTTTCTATCTTCTGAAGAAGAAAGACTAATCTGGCATAAAAAGCTAGGTCATGTCTCTTTTAAACACATTTCAAAGTTGGCAAATTTTGATTTGGTAAGAGGCTTACCAAAAATGAGTTTTGACAAAGAATTTTTCTGTGAAAGTTGTTTGAAAGGAAAACAAGTTAAAACATCGTTTTCTTCTAAAAATTTTGTAACATCTTCTAGACCTTTGGGGTTGTTACATATGGATTTATTTGGTCCAACTAGGACAATAAGTCTTGGTGGAAAGAAATATGGACTTGTTATTATTGATGACTTTACTAGATTTTGTTGGATATTGTTTCTGTCACACAAAGATGAATCTTTTAAGTGTTTTAGGACCCTTCCAGAAAGTTATAGATTGAAAAAGGAATATCTATAGCTAGTATCAGGAGTGATCATGGTGGAGAATTCGATAATGAGAAGTTTAGGTTATTCTGTGAGGAGAATAGAATTTCCCACAATTTCTCAGCCCCTAGAACCCCACAACAGAATGGAGTTGTTGAAAGAAAGAACAGGACGATTCAAGAGATGGCAAGGACTATGCTGTGTGAAAAGAATCTTCCTAAGTACTTCTGGGCCGAAGCGTGAATACAAAGATGTTATATTCGAGCAGAATCTTTGCTTGCGACCCTTGTTGAAGAAGACTCCTTATGAGTTATGGAATGGAAGGAGACCTAATATATCTTACTTTCATCCATTCGAGTGCAAGTGCTCTATTCTGAATACAAAGGAGTTGTTGGATAAGTTCAAATCAAAGACCTATTCAGGAATTTTTCTAGGCTACTCATCATCATCTAAGGCCTTTCAGGTATATAACTCTATCTCAAAGACAGTTGAGGAAACCATCCATGTCAAGTTTGATGATCGTTCCTAACCCCACAAGGAAGATGACATGGAGAGTGAAGATCCTTCAAAGAACTTAGATGATACAACAGAAACTCCATTATCAGGAACTCAAGTAGATAACGTTGAGGATATTCCAGAAACTATAGGATTAAAAAGAGATCGGAAATATAGGAGTTCTCATCCAGAAGAGCTAATTATCGGAGAAACCTCAGAAGGAGTTAGGACAAGGTCCAAATTCAGATGAGAAGCTAATGTGGCTTTCATCTCTGAAATAGAGCCTAAGAAGATTGAGGAAGCTCTTCAAGATGAAGTTTGGGTTTTAGCCATGCAAGAGGAGCCGAATCAGTTTACTAGGAATAATGTTTGGTCCTTAGTTCGAAAACCTGCGAAGAAATCCATTATTGGAACCATATGGGTTTTTAAGAATAAGTTATACGAATCAGGGAGAGAAAGTCGGAATAAAGCTAGATTAGTAGCTCAAGGCTATAATCAGCAAGAAGGGATAGACTACAATGAGATATATGCTCCAGTAGCAAGACTTGAAGCTATTCGGATATTGCTGGCATATGTTGTTTGTCATGATATAAAGCTTTTTCAGATGGATGTGAAAAGTGCTTTTCTGAATGGTTTTATAGACGAAGAGGTGTATGTGAAGCAACCTCCTGGCTTCGAGGATGTTAAGAATCCAGATCATGTCTATAGACTTCATAAAGCTTTATACGGCCTGAAGCAAGCTCCTAGAGCTTGGTATGATCGTCTAAGTAATTTTCTCTTGGAGAGTGGGTTTACTAGAGGTCAAGTTGATAAGACGCTTTTCAGAAAAGATTATGAGAATGAGTTTATCTTAGTACAAATTTATGTTAATGATATCATATTTGGTGCTACTTCAAAGAAGTTGTGTATAAGTTTTGAGAGTCTGATGAAAAATGAGTTTGAAATGAGTATGATGGGTGAGTTAAAGTTCTTTCTTGGGTTGCAAGTTAAGCAAACCAAAAAGAAAATCTTTATCCATCAACAAAAGTATGTAAAAGAATTGCTGTGTAAATTTGATATGAATAATGTGAAGCCTATGGCAACTCCGATGCATCCTTCGAACCTTTTCTCGAAAGATGAACTTGGTAAGAAGGTGGATCAAACCCTGTATAGAGGGATGATCGATTCTTTGTTGTATCTTACAGCAAGTAGACCTGATATTCTGTTTAGTGTATGCTTGTGTGCAAGGTTTCAGGCCAATCCTAGAGAGTCTCATTTTATTGCTGTTAAAAGGATTATGAGATATCTCGCAGGTACTACTGATCTTTGCTTAATGTTTGAGAAAGGTAAAGATTTCAGGTTAATCGGATATTGAGATGCGGACTATGCCAGAGATAGAATTGAGAGGAAGAGCACTAGTGGAGGATGTCACTTTCTTGGTACAAACCTAGTTTCCTGGTCAAGCAAGAGATAAAGCTCAATCGCTCTTTCAACTGCCGAAGCCGAGTACATGGTTGCCGCAAGATGTTGTTCACAAACTTTGTGGATTAAATATCAACTGGAAGATTATTCAGTTCAAGAAGAGGAGATCCCAATCTATTGTGACAACACCAGTGCCATCAATCTGTCAAAGAATCCAATACAGCATTCAAGAGTAAAGCATATTGAAGTCAGACATCATTTCTTGAGAGACTACATCCAGAGGAAGGTGGTGCGACTACAGTTCATTGAAACAGAGTATCAATGGGCAGATATCTTCACTAAACCATTGAGTGAAGAAAGGTTCAAGAAAATCAGACGGAACCTTAACATGGTTATGTTAAATGACCAGTCAAGCTAAGAGATCGTCAAAGTTAACGGCGTCAAAAACAGTGGTTTACAACTAGTAACTTCTCTCACAAGGAAGTTGTGGAGGGAAAATCTGATGCTCTTGAGGATCCCAATGATTCTAGAACCCACCGGACAAGACCCCTACAAGTAGTCTGAAATTAAAATCATTACAGTTACTCTCAAATACAGACATTTTATCTCTCTCTCGAAAAACTCTTGAAATCAACTCTACCTTTGAAGAACACTTTACCAGAGCCAATTTCAAATTAGAAGCAATGGAGTCAGCTACGATGTTTAGAAGGCATGTGGAATTTGAATTTCTGAAAAAAGATGTTATGGATGTTGAACAGGAAATTGTAGAAGCTGGGTGGAGAAACTTTTTCCAAAAGGGAACGGTGTATCTGAGATGAGGTATATGACTTTTGGAAGCATGCGCAACTGGTTGATAACACCATCGTCTCCAAAGTAGATGGAATAACTATTATTGTGACAAAGGAGTTAGTGGAGAAGGTGACTGTATGCTCTTCGGTTGGAGAAACCCTATCAACCAAAGCCGGATGGATATCCAAGGTTAGTATGAAGGAAGAAGATGTCAGAAAACAGTTATATGGAGCTAATGACCCATGGGAGAGGAAGACTTCAAGTCTGGTCCCGAAGGCTAGGATTCTTCATGCGATTTTGTTTAATTGCATCTTACCAAGAGTCGGGTCAAGACATCTAGTGACTACCTTGGATGAGCAATGTCTGTTCTATCTGCTAAATCGCCGACCAATAGACCTACCATTTTTTATTTTTCATTATATGGTTAAAGGGATGAAGGATACCAACAGTTATCCTTACGGCATGCTACTCACCAGGATTTTTAGGGAATCCGGAGTCCTTCTTCACAGAGGAATCAGAAGGATGGTATTTGTTAAGAGTACCATTAACTCAGATACAATAAGAAGAATGGGCTTGAAGACTGTGGTGAAAGTAGAAGCAGAGTCTACAAAGAAAGCTAGAACTGAGGGGGAGCGGTTATCGAAGAAGTCTCCCGCCACAAGTTCTAAATCTCAAGTAAGTATGAGATTACCAATAGATGAAAGAAGAAAATTATCGGGTAGACCGTTGATAAAACAGGCAAGTCCTCAAAGAGAAGTGAGCCCAGTTCGGAGAACAGAAGAAGGTGCGCAGAAAAGAAAAGGAGAGAATCTTTTGGGTGAAATTTCTAAAAAGGCAAGGAGATCACCTAGGATTCGTACTCTGCGACAATAGGAAGAGAAGAGAGCCAGAGAGCAGAGTCAGGCAGAAGGTTCATGATCTCACGTACCAAAGGGAACAAGATCTCTAGTCTCAATTTTACAAGAAGATTCAGCCAAACAGGCTAAAGAGACTGAGAAGAAAAGAAAGTTGGAGTCTGAGAAGGAAAAATCTCAAGTTTAGAAAACTCCGAGACTGACTAAAGCAGAAGGGAAAACAAAGGAGATTAGTAGAAAGAAGAGTGTGTCCACTGCTGGGGAAGTTAGTCAAAAGAAAGATACCTTCAATGCTGCTCAAAAGGAAAAGGAAATTGAGCATAGCAGAGTTCAGGATATTCCCACTACTCAATAGGAGGAACCAAAGGAGCTAAGCCTGGTTCAAGAGAATCCTATTGAAGATCAACAAGAGGCAGCAGCAGAATTAAACTTGGTTCAGGAAACACAGGAGAAATCTGATGAACCTGGTCTGATTGTATTCAACTATTCTAAAATTTTGAGAAATGACAAGTTGAAGATCAGAATGGTTGAAGTTGTTACCAAGAGGATAACTGCAATCGCCATCTGTGATCAACCAAGGAGGAAGATGATGGCTGTCGTACAACCTATTTCGATAAATAGTGACACATGGCTTTTACTAAATGAAGATGAAAAGACTTTCTCTGATGTCCTGAGGGATGCTGCAACAAAGCCATACCCTACGAAAATGTCTAGTAAACCATGTACTATTTACCCAATCACAGAGAAGCCGAAAATAAAGGTTGTACCGGATATTCAGCCAAGATATCCTTTGGATTTGAATAAGGGGAAGTCGAAGCTATATCCTGAAGAAATCAATGATAATCTGTCCGCAGATCAAATTGAAGATGAAGTGTGTCAAATTGATGCAGCATGCGCTTCAAAGGAGAATAATGACGGAGCTAGTTGTAGCTATACAGATAAGTATGAATACTGTCCAGTAGGGGGAAGACTAATAACAGGGTCGTTTATTGAATACCTTGTTCAGAAAGTCATGCGTATTAGGCCTTTATCTAATACACTGTCTATTGAAGCTGAAGCCATATCCCTGTAAGGAAGACAGTTGCTAATGCTACCTGCTCCTTTTGATTTAGATCTTCCATAAGCTAATCTATCCGTTCATCCACCAATTTTTGAGGTTGTTGACGACTACATTCCATCCTCGGACGCATATGTTACAACAATTGCGTTCACTGCACCCTCAGCAGATAATGATCAACCCTCCTCACCGTGTGACTCTAAGCTGAAATCAATCACTTATGCGTAGAAGTCAACGAGATAAAGGAGATGATGAATGAAATGAAGATGATGATGACAGAACTGATGAAGAGTCATCGCCATTGATCATTTTTTATTATAACAAATAGGGGGAGAAGAGAATGGAAGGCAGCAGAAGAGAATGGAAGGAAGTAATCAAGGAATCTCAAAAGGTGTGATTGAATGAGTCGAAGAAAAAGAAAGAAGGAAGAGGAAGATTTTTGAAGATAAGTTTTTTTTTATTTTAAACATTGTATTTTGTTTTCTTTTTATGTGTATAATTTGTTATCATCAAAAAGGGGGAGATTGTTGAGTCAAAATGACTTTACATATATATGATTTTGATGAATAACAAAGAAGTAAGCGAAGCAAAATAGAAAATGCAACAGACGTAAAAAAAAACATGATCTGAGGCGAAGTTAAAAGGCAGATGAAGAAATACAGACGCAGATTGAAAAACAGACGGAGAAGTAGAGACGCAGACGCAAGACAAAACGCAGACACAGACGCAGACACAAAATAAAAAGCAGACACAGACGCAGACGCAGACGCAAACGCAGACGCAAAGTAAAAAGTAGACGCAGACGCAGACGCAAAGTAAAAAATAGACGCAGACGCAGACGAAGTTAAAAGGCAGATGAAGAAATACAGACGCAGATTGAAAAACAGACGGAGAAGTAGAGATGCAGACGCAAGATAAAACGCATACGCAGACGCAGACACAAAATGAAAAAATAGACGCAGACGCAGACGCAAAGTGAAAAGCAGACGCAGACGCAGACGCAAAAATATAGACGGAGAAAAGCAGACGCAGAATTCAAAAGAAGACGCAAGAGTCGATTCGAAAGAAGTTCTGTAACTCAACCGACTAACCGCTTTTTCAAGAAGCAAGATTCAAGATTCAAGATTCAAGAAGCGATTATGCATTTAAGACTATAAATATAAGTTGAAGTCGAAGAATGAAATGTTAGCAAAAAAGAGAAAAAGTTGAGATAATTGATTTACGTACGTAAACACTGTGCAAATTAGCTGAGAGCTAGTTTTACTGTAACAAGTTTCAAATCCTTTTGTAAGAAAGTAGTACAGATAGGCTAAAGAGGCTAAGAGTGAAAGATTACTGAGTGTAGAGACCTAAAGAGGCTCGGAAAGAATACTTTTATACGTTGAACAGATAGTGAAATCTCATAAAGAACTCTGAGGAGTGGACGTAGCCCACGGTTTCGGGTGAACCAGGATAAATCGTTGTGTCAACTTCTCTCTACCCTATCTCTTTTAAAGTTCAAAGTTTTGTTATTACTTAATTTCTGAAACAAGTTTTCAAAGTTTTGATTGACTAGAACGTACTGAAGTTTCTGTAAAAGAACTTGTTTTTAACGAAACAGTTTTGGAAGAGTTTTCAAAAAGGGAAATACACAATTCACCCCCCCTTTCTCGTGTATTCGTTATCGTATTATAAGCATTGTACTAACGTGCGATTTACTTCAAATCAAATAATAATAATCTTATAAGTGTGTGAATTGTTTTGATAAGTTTGTTAAGTGCGCAGATACATATAAGTAACACAGATTGTCAACACAAGATGATAAATGGTCAAACCCAGATGATACTTAATACTCAAGACGGTCAACACAAGAAGATACAAGGTCAAACAAGAAGATACAAGGTCAACACATGACGATACAAGGACAACAATATACACAATACAAGAGAGAAAATCTGATTGTACAAAACTTACTTAGAGAAATTCTATACTCAAGTGTGAAAGAAAGAGAGCGAATACATTTGTAACATGAAGCTCAAACAATATCTTTCCAAGCGAAAGAAAGGTTAGAGCCTAGAGGGGCTAAGAAAGCAAATAAAGAATACTTTGTGAGAGAGACCTAAAGAGACTCTGCAAGTGTAAAAAAAATATTTATAATGTTGAAGAGTATAGTGAAATCTTAGATAAACTATGAGGACTAGATGTAGCCCAAGGTTAAGGATGAACCAGATCGCAGCATCAAATTCTCTAACCCTTAACTCTTTAATTTTCTTATTATTAGAAGAATAGCTAATAATATTCTTTGTTGAATTACTCATCGATTTAAGTGAATTATTTTGTAATCATTTGAATTTGTAAAGAAATTCAAGAACTTTTTAAATATTAATATCTTTGACGATTTAACACAATTCAACCCCCTTCTTATATATTCTACATATTATATGTGATTTCTATATTAACAAGTGATTTACTTCATGAGATACTGTAATTCTCTTGAAATATTCCATTGGCATCTTAGGATGATGGATTTAACTTTTGAGTTGATAGGAAGGCCATTCCAGATCTAAAAAGCTTGAGGAAATCTGATAAGGTGTTGGACCCCAAAAATTTCTTGAAAGTAAGAAATATTGTATGTGAAATGTTGGAAGTTAAAAGCTGGAAAATGTAGTTGAAACATGTTCATTGAGTATGCTTCGGTGTTTCGCTATAACTTTTGCTCTAGTTATCCAAATGAGATGATTCTTAATTTGGATTAAACTAGAGAAATAGGGTTACAAATTTTCTAATGAAATTGAGTTTTAATTCAATCTCTAAGAATATCATTTTTAGAGAGAAGTTGAGCACAGAATATTGTTTCAGCATAAGAACAGTTCGAAAATGTTTGGGGTATAACTTTCATATTACCAAACCAAATTGAATGATTGTGGTGTTATTAGAAAATTAAGACAATTAAGAACATTTTTCTAGAAGGAAGTGCTATCAAATTCCTTCAATTACATGATCAAAAAAAGGTCTTGATTTTTGGAAGGAGTTAGGCAATGACTTAAATGAATTTTAAGGTCTTAATACATCATTTTTTTGTGGAGTTAATTAGCATGTTAATGTGAGTAAGATTATATGATATAGGTTAATTGAATTATAGTGTTAAGGTGGTAAGATTGCATGAGGGGAAAAATTGGCAAGTCACTTAAGCATTTAAGTTACAGGGCATATAAGTAAGGGTAAAACGGACATTGTTCAATCATTAATGGTATAAAAGGAAGAAGAAAAGAGTGTCTTACATTTGGAAGAGGCAAAAATGTGATTTGGGGATAGAAAAGAAGAAAAAGCTAGGGTTTCTTCATTTCTTGGTTTTCAAGAGGGATTTTGAAGTTTATTGAAGAAGAAAAAAGGAAGAGGAGGATGAGAGCTTCCATTAGAGCCAACAAACTCTCCATTTCTTGAAGAATCAAGGTAAGAGCATTCTTGATTTGTTGGATTTTTGAAAAGATTTTGGTTTATGGAGCTTAGGAAATACATGGGTTTAAGTTTTCTATGATCAATTTTATGAATATGTTTCTTTGGGTTGTCCAATTTGGATTCCTATTGAATGGGAATTTTGCCTTTGATGAAGGAAATCAAGAGAGGAAAGAGGAGCAAGAGTAGAGGCATTTTGAGCAAGGTTTTCAAGCAAGAAAATCAAGGTGGGTACATGTTTATAATAGAGTAAATAAGCCACTTTTGTTTTCTTTAAATCAAAGAAATTTAATGATTTAAATTGCATCATAAGTGTTGCATTAATTGTGTCTTGAATGAATTGAGAAATTGCTACATGTTTGATATGTGAATTGTGTGAAGATTTACGAAATTGATTTCTTTTAAAAAGATCACATGTTTATGAAATCATGTTTTTGAAATATATCAAGTATATGAAATCAAGTTTTCAAAAAGTGTCATTTTGGGCAACAAGTTTTGAAATATATGTTATGTGGGTTTTGGTAGTCCATCCAAGAATTGTCACGTGCACGTTGACCAAGTTAAGGCTTCTCCCGCCTACCCATTAATGGCATGGAGCTCCTTTATGGACTCCCTCAAGTTTACGCCTACGCAAAACCATTATGTGGGATTGCGATAGTGCCTCAAGTTTACGACTACACAAGACCATTATGTGAAATTGTGTAGTATGTCATGTTTAAGGATTTACCCAAACCATTCTAATGTGCTTATGATATATGAACAAGTTTGATGCATTCATGTTTTATGGTTTGTAAATTTGACTACATGATGAGAATTTTGAGAAACATGTGTTTTATGATTCAATAAGAATTTTCTATGAGATTGAACTTTTTGAACGGTTTTGCTTGTTATTTGTTATAAGCATGTTACCCATGAGTTTTCAAGTTCACCCCCCACTCTCTTTCCCTCATCTTCAAGTGATGAGCAAGAGATCGAGTGAAAGTAAATAAAGGCATAAATCCGAATCTGCATGTTTTGATTTATTTTGGAGTAATTTATGTAAAACAAAGTAGTAATTGCATTTTGAGTAATTATCATTCAAGTATCTTGTGTAATTTAGGGATTTTATGAAGTGATGTATTGTGGCATGAGATGCCAATAAAGCTTGTAAACACTTATCTTATGATGTTAATGAAATCTGAATTGTGTATGGCTAATTTTGAGTTAAAATTAGGTATACTTGAAGTTATCAACTTGAGAGGATGAATCTTGAACATGAACTATAGTTATATATATATATATATATAAGTGGGATATTATGGAAATGAAAGATAGGATTTTGTGAATGATGAGAATTGGATGCAAGTGATGAATGAAATGAGTAGATATTGGAGAGTTTAATGGAATAATATTTGTAGAGCCCGGCCTCTACCGCCATCACTCCAGGTATTGTCCTCTTTGGCACTTGCATGAGTCACGACTCGAACACAAGACCTCAAGGTTTTGTTCCACTTTAAGTGGATGCCTCTTACCATTGAGAGGTCTTATGTTGAGTCGTGACTCACGCAGTGCTAAAGAGGACAATACCTGAGTGATGGCGGAGTCGGGCCTACATTAAAAGGCACCTTTTAATGTAGCTCGACCTCACCGCCATCACTCCAGTATTGTCCTCTTTGGCACTTGCGTGAGTCACGACTCGAACACAAGACCTCAGGTTAACATCGTGAGTCACGACTCGAACACAAGACCTCAAGGTTATGTTAACCTTGAGGTCTTGTGTTCGAGTCGTGACTCACGCAAGTGCCAAAGAGGACAATACTTGGAGTGATGGCGGTAGAGGCCCCTAATGTAGCGCCCCCTTACCGTAGAGTACCCACCGGAACACCCATAGGTTATTCCGGTACATATCCTACTATAAGAGAGAACTACAGACAAACAACTCTAAACTCCACATGGCATCACAACAATAAAACAGTAATATGAAATTGAAACTTTTTAAAACCAAACTGTGTTCCATTTCATTTCATCAAACTCAGTAATTTATACAACTGTTAGTGTTCTCAGTCTGTACATCACTCTGAACACTTAACCCAAAATACTATATATAACAAGACAAAAATAGCAGTCCTAACTAGGTCATCTCAAAAGAAATCCCAGCTGACTGATCTACGTGGCTCTACAGTCTCTCAGGAACTATCCGTCTACTCTCGATCCTGAAAAATAGGTTGCAATTTTGGGTGAGTTTGCGAACTCAGTGAGGAACCATCATCGATGGTTTGCCCAATCCATGCATCACACAAACAAATTACAGAAATAAGACAGTCACAGTAATCATACAGTCACATACAGCAAAAAGGCATTTCAGGTATTCAGTTATTCAATCCAATATGTATGCAATGCACATGTGACACTTTTTCATTTTTATTACAGTGTTGTGACCCGGTCTTGACACGATAAGCGATAAGCGATGAGCGCGTCTAGGGAGTAGGATTATCTCCCTTCGAGCTCGAGGCTCGTTTCCAGTATGAGTGGCGACTCTGGTCACAACTATTCTTATCCGTTTATGCATCTGTGTATGAAATGCATATGCCCAATTTAACAGTCAATTAACAGTCAGTGAATCATAATCAATCACAGTAATAGCAAACAAGTAACAATTAACACATCAAGGCACTTCTATATCAAATCCCCCAATTCATCGGGCCATCTGTCTGGAATCCAGTCAGAAACAACGCAACCACTAATCTCACCATTATTCCCCACATTAGACGTATAATAATTGAACGAAAACCATCTCAGTCACTCACCTATCACTTCCAAGCTAATGTCGGGAAGTCTCTGCTACGTCGGTGGATCGACGCTCCAAATGTGCCTCTATAATGATCAGAGAACAAACCCATTACTAATTGTTCAATCGGAACGATTTAATGATGCACATGTAGCAATTAAAAATTGTATAATGCATGTTCATCATATTCCCGACCTTAAAACCACAATTTTCAATCACAAAAAATTCGTGTAAAAAGTAGAAATCTTATAGCACTGAAATTACTCAATTCGGACCTCTACAGGTCCAAAAATAAATAAAACAGTGACCAGAGAACCATTACCTAGACCCATGTCAATTTCCCGTCCAAAAATTCCCAATTTCTCATAAAATAAAATTTAACCTTTCATGAATCCGATGCCTCAAGAATCAGGTCAATCGGACGTCGGACGGAAAAGTTATGAGCAAAAGAAGGAAAAATACACATCCTAGTTGACTAGTCAGAGGTTGTAGTCGACTACTGCAGGAAAAATACATGTACTAGTCGACTGGTCCAAGAATCCTAGTCGACTAGCCCTGTTAAAATAACAGATTTGAAACAATTGCCTCCGACATGCCAACTTGTCTAGGTTATAACTCCCTACTCCGAACTCCAATTTGGACAAAATTGGTATCTATTTCATAGAGAAAAGAGAGCTCTACAAGTTTTATGAAGGAAAAAAAAGCCAATTTCACCTCTAAGGGTGTTAAAAATGCAATCAAAGTTACTACCCAGTCAATGCCTCTCAAAACAGTGCAGGATTTTGTAAATTCAATAACTTCCCATTTCCTTAGTCACAAATTACACAATAAATTCCCAAAGAAAGATCAAAATGTTTTCTACAACTTTTATGATCAACCTGAAATCAAATTCAATTGCTAACTAGGTCAAACAATTCAACAAAGAATCTTCCCACTGAAATTCTCCAATCTGGACAGCAAATTTTAAAACAGCATAGCTCCTTGTAAAAAAAGTCAAAAAAATCACTACCTTATATCACTAGAAAGATAAAATCTCATACTTCAATTTTCATAAAGGGCTCAGAATCCAATTCCATCATTAACAAGCTCAAAACTGTCATGTAAGTGACTGCCTTAATCAGCAGTCAATGACCTAATTCAGATTCAGTTTTTGCAAATTCATTACTCCCAAATCTGATATCCAAAAATAGCATGATATATACCATTTTCAAGATAATTGCTTCCTCTACAACTTTCCAGAAAGTTACTTGAACCAATTCAAATCACAGAAATCTCTAAATTTGCTTCCAATCACAATACTCACAAAACCTACACTTATGGCTAGATTCCAACATAATGCACATAAACAGCCAACATTCACAGGTCATAACTCACAATATACATATCGAAAAATTGCAAAATCAGTGGAAATGGAAAGCTAACATGATAGGCTTCAACTTTCATGAAGATCATTTTCACCAATTCCTTCTAAATTAATCTAGAACAATCATCAAAACAATTAGGTCATCAATCCGGGTACTGTTTACACAGCCCATGTCTCTGATTTTCCAAGCCAAAATTCAACCTCTTAGAGCTACAATTAGACAACACCTATTTCACACAAAATTGTATCCAATCAACTAAAGTTTCATTTGGCACAAACCAAACCTCATTTTCATAACCACACAATTAGTTATGATCAAAACAGTGTAATCGGTACAAAACCAGTTTTCCAGCTTTGGTACTAACCTTAGATCCTATCACTTCCAATGCCAATAACACATCACTAAGCATCCAAATGGACAAGAAATCAGTCACTAGATCATTCATACATTCACTTAGACCACTAGTCACAATTTGACAGCACTAAACTCTTCATTTCGATGCAAGAAAAATCATCAAGAATCATCCAAAATCAAGTGAAAACACTTCAATCATACTACTTCATCAAGTCATACTCAAACATAACCCAACAATTCAAACTATAATTTTCATAACATTTAAGCATCATAAATCATGATTAGTAAACAATAACTCCCATTGAATGCATCTAACAACCATGATTTATTAAATACATAAGTAAAGCTTAAAATAAACCTTACCTACTTAAAACTTCTTACCCCTTCAATCTCTTCAATTCTTTAATGAATACCCTAACTCAATACCCTCTCCACTCTCTTCTAACACCATGCATGTGCATCATCATCATCATCATGGAAAGAAGTAGCTTGGTTGCATGAAGGAGGGCTCTTAAGGTTGGAGGAAGTGTGACTTAAAGAAGGAGAAAATCGATGGAGGTGGAAGAGAAAGGAAGGTTTCGGTTGCTTTTTGAACCAAACAATAAAAATGCCTCTCATTTATTCCTTAACCTTGAAGTAACCGAAAACACAAGGAGAGGAAGAAGACAAAAGCATTTATTCACTTAGGACACTTGGCATATAGAACAAAAAGACAAAATAAGCTAAAGAACAAAACAAGTAATAGGATTTCTTAAGAACCCTAATGAAATTTGACCCATTCAAGTCCAATGGCCCTCATTTCAATCCCAAAATAATATACCCAATATTGTAGTGCCATTGGATAGAAACTTTCGATATCGAAAATCAACCGGTTCGCCACTTGGCGATTTTTCCGGTCCGGGAAGTTTCTCCAGAAAATTCCAGAAAATTCCTAAAAAGCCCTTGAAATAGAAAACACACAATGGAGCACTCAGAATAATTTTTCTCAAACACGAAACCACGTTATTCACAATAAAATTGCATTAGGCATAAAAACTGGGAATGTCATGTATGCATGTACAGGTATTTCATGTGCACAAATTTCACTGTTTACCAATACTAGTATGTGTAGGAAAAATCCGGTGTGAGCATCACATGCCCACGGTGCGAAAAACAAAAATTTTTTGTTCCGGGACCTTCTCGAAAGCCAGAATCCATGTGTCTATACAACAAACTCAAACCATAACGGCCAAAGGAGACCGTCTCTAACGGTATCCACGCAGAGATCGGAGAACCTAACCGGGACAAACCCTTTGACCCGGGAATAGCTAGAACAAGTTGAAGACTGCTAGATCTTACCTTGTTCTTGGAGAGCTTCGAAACAAACGATGAAGAACTTCATTGGAGAAGAGATGAAGAAGAGCTTGAAGATGAGATGAAGATGAAGATTCCTACGATGATCTTCTTTCCAACTTCAAGCTTAGGTTTTAAAACCTCCTTCTTTTAAAACCCACGAGAATCATCTTCAATACTCTTCATTTGGCATGTGTCTTTAGCTTTAAAGACTCATTAAATGCCAAAATGTGGACCATCCACGTATAGCCATATATATATATATATATATATATATATATAAAGCTTAATGATAAAGCCTCTCCTCCTCTTTCCACGTTTACACTCATGTATATATATATATATATATATATATTAATATATATATATATATAAATAAATGCTGAAGTGGTCCGATCACACTGGAATTCGGTCTACCACCAGCCTAAGGGTCGGTATGGGAAAACCCCTAAACGTTTTTCAGCAATATCGATGTCGCGATCTCATCGGGACATATCTCGATCTCATTGGGATCCATTTAGTCGATTGCTCTCCATATATTGGATCTCTATCTAAAACTATTTTACTGAATTCTCCGAGACACTCTTATCGTGTGACCCATTAGGTTCCGGTTATGTTGGCCACTTAGATTAACACTTAATCGAGCAAGTTATGGCGGTATCTAGCAACACATCATGACCCCAATTGACCGGAAAGTAATTGGTTTGTGAATGAACTTATATTCATCATGGACCATATTACGAACCTTTCCATGAGACAATTACCGTGCAATTAGTCCTTTCACCATGCTATACCCCACTTGGTTATGAGTATGGGCAAAGTGTCAACTCTTACTAGACCGACTAAGTCAAATCTAGTCAAGTGATATTAGTTCTTGTCACGGGACTCATTACTTTATATGTCATGAAGACACTCTTCATGACATATATACTCCATTAGAGATTTCTAAGTAATGACCACGACAAGAGGCCATGGGTATCATCTTACGCTATCACGAAGTGGTGAATCCTTTATTGGCTACTCAATTACCTTGAATACCTCAAGTTGCACCCAAGCACCACCCTATGAGCGACCTCGTAAGGCAACAAGGAATGGAGTCAAAGCACGTAATCAAGTATCAAGATATCCTTGAGCACCTCGAGTCTAAGGATACTTGCACCATTGCTATGATGAGATTATCACCGACATTAGAATAGGACATCCATGTGATGATCTCATAGCAGTCAACCAATGTACTTACTACCTCTAGTAAGCATCCACATCTCAACCCTAAATATCTCATATTTACGCTTCACGAGATCCATCGCTGATCAAATCAAGGAGCTTGAGATGTCTAGTCTTTCCAGATTACCGATGTCCGGTCTCGGTAATCCTATGACTAGGGATAATTTAGAATCGACATAATTGCACATGATAGGAATCGAGTAGTATGATCACATCATAATTTCCTTCATGCTATGTCATATATCATGGACTTCATTAATTTGCTTATTGATCAATATCAGTTCATAAATAATGAACAGCAACGTAATGAAATATGCCTTTCTTTATTTATTTATAAAGAATGTACACAAATTTGTACAAAATGCACTAAAGGCGATTGCCTTCAGGGCACTACTCTAACAGTATGCATGACCAGTCCTAATTAATCCCAATCACTCTCATCCTATGCCACATTACAATTCTACCCTTCCCGTAAGGGGTGGGATGTTACAATATTGGTAGTTGAATGGTTATGTTCATGACACTCCAAGCTTGTATAGTGCAAATTTTCGAGTTTTCATAGGGGTAAGAAATTGTGTTCTGAATTCAAAGGAAAATCTGGAAAAATCTAGATAGAAATAGACAAAGTTTTCTCTTGAAAGTTGCAGCATACCTTTTTAGCTTTCCAACGCTATAAAGTATGTAATTGTTGGATATCAGAGTTGAGACATATGAGCATTATAAATTGGTAATGCTACATAGGATGTATATCATGACAGCTATGGTGAATGATGAGATTTGTGGTATGTGATGAATCATTGAGATGATATATGGGAGTTTTCATGAAATAATTTTGGTAATGGGATTTTTAAGAAGTGATATTACACTAGAAGAGTTGGATTTGGGAAGTTTATGAGTGAATATGAGGTTATATTGGATGTAGGAAGTATTGGAGAGGCTTTGTTTGGGGAACCCCTATGTCCGTTAGACGAACTTTATGTCCATTAAACGGACCTTTTCAGGTCAAAAAATGACCCCTAGCCTCACCAATGTCCGTTTAACAAGCATGGATGTCTGTTAAACGGACCTTCTCGACCAAAAATGGCTTCCAACTCCGACAATGTCTGTTAAACGGACATTCACGGGACAGCTTCAGTAAATTGCAATTTTGATCTTCTAAATGGAAAAATCTCACTTTGTGGTCTTCATCAAAGTTGTATATCTGGAAGTCTACTTTCAAATAGTCTAAGAACGAAACCAATCATACATTTGTAACAAAAGTTATGGCAATTGCGCTAAGACAGGTACAAAATGATTAAGGACATACATGTGTTGATTCTTTTGGCCATAACTTCCTCATCCGACCTTAGAATGAAGTGATTTTTGAAGAAATAGCTTCCTAAGACATGTATCTATCTCTTCATAAAAATTGGTATCTTTTGGAAGTTAGTTGAGAAAGTTTGATGGAGAGAAATTGAGGGGTCGATTGGGAGACCATGATTGGGGTATGAACATACTTTGGCTTTTTAAGCATAACTTCTTCTATAGAGTTCCAATTGAGATAGTTCTTACTTCAAATTAAACTAGAGACATAGAGCTGAATAATTCAATTTGTGATTTTGGTGATTGTCTAGTGTGGGCACCACTCTTGTAAGATGATGGCTAATACGGGTTCATGGAAATAACCCTTCAAGGTAACGCGCTCGCTCATGTCTTATGATGACTCCGAATTTAGTAACTCTTCGGATGATGTTTTTAATAAGGGTTCTTTGAATTTAACCCTATATGGTAATATGTGAGCTCAAGGTTTAGGACTCCGAATGTTAGGCTCCGGAAACGGGGTCCAACATAAAGGGTCATTTACCCATCTAATTATCAAACCATAGGAATGCTTTTTCACCATTTCCATCCTTACAAGTCACTGAAGGTTGTAAGAGGGGTCTTAACTTTAATAGTTGAATCAAAGACCAAACAAAGGAGGTTTTAAAAGGGATAGTCCAAAGACTAGAACCTTTAAGGATATAGGTATGAAACCAGCGGATCCATAAAGAAATCGTATCCAGTAGAATATTCCACAAATTTTTTTTATCAAAGTTGACCTATTAAAGGAGGCAATAGAGATCAAACCTAAGCCCCTTCTTCCTTCCTTTTACAAACTTCGAACCATTTCACCTTTGTAAAGTGTCTGTCTGAATTGAGGTTTCCCCAAAGAAATCTTCTAAATAGCTTCTCGATGGCTTTGATATCGCCTTTGGCAAGTGAGAAGTTAGAGGACCAGTAGACATGAAGGGATTTGAGTATAGATTTAATAAGTTGCATCTTCCACCAAAAGACATAATCTTATTTGTCCACCTACTCAATCTTCTCTGTATTTTTTCTATCAAAAGGAAGCATTCAGAGAATTTAATCCTTTTAGTGGTAACCAGAAGACCTAGATAGGTTAGAGGAGCTTGCTTCTTACACATCTCTGTAATTGCAAAGATACGACCTCCCATCATAATGGCATTATTAGCTAGGATGAAACAATTTTTTGTAAAGTTAGCTCCCAATCCTGAAATATCTTTGAACAAAGATAATGTCAAGATGAGTAATTCAATAGATTTACTATGGGCCTTGGAAAAAAGCAATAGGTCATCCGTAAAGCATAAGTTGATAAACCCTACCCTCTTACATTTACTGTGATATTTGAAGTCCTTACCTTTTGCATAATCAATTGTGTTAGGACTTCTATACATATGATAAAGAGATAAGTAGAGATAAGATCACCTTGTCTAAGGCCTCTTGCACTCTTAAAGAGATCAATTGGCCTTCCATTAACCATAATGGAGTATGATGGAGTGGTTATATAGGCCTCAACCCATTTAACAAACTCATGAGAGAAACCAAAAGACTTAGGGTTTATAGGATAAATTTTCATTCTACATGATCAAATGCTTTCTTCAAGTCCACTTTAATGATACAACTAGGAGGACTATTATTTCTCTAATACCCTTTAATCAATTCTTAGATAATGGAGATATTATCCTCAATCTGTCTTCCATGCAAGAAGGCACTTTGATTATCTGAGATCAAGGAATCTAGTACTACCTTCAACATGTTTGCTAGAATTTTAAAGATTAACTTATAGAGGAAATTGGTGCATGCATTTGGCTTGTAATCATTCAATTAAGAAGAACAAGAGGATATAGGAATAAAACAAATATGAGTTTTGTTAATCTCTTTAAAAAACACACCTCTAGAGAAGAATTCTAGAATGGCACTTTTAACCATAGGGCCAGTGTCCCGCCATGTTTTTTGAAAGAAATATCCATTAAATCCATCAAGTATAGGAGCTTTATTAGGCTGCATTTGGAACACAACCTCCTCGATTTCTCTATCCTCCACTGGTTTAATGAGTGTTGCAGCTTGCTTATAACATCCCATTACCTATTGAGAGGCCAGAATAGTAAAAATGAGTGATTAATGAGAGATTAGAAATGCATTTTCATGCTCATGTATAATATGTCATACACATACATGTGAACAGTGGAGATTTTGCACATGAAAATAATTGTACATGCATTTATGGATAATTCCAGGTATAATTGAATTGAATCGTGATATACTGGGAATTTTGAAATTTATTACATTGGAAATTTTATTGGTTAGTGGAACTGTTATATTTTGAATTTTTGGTGAATTTTAGGAATAATTTCAGAAATTATGGATTATTATGGAAAATAGAATAAGAAACCAAAGGATATTAGAAAAATATTGGAGATAATTGGAATGTAAGGAGCAAGTCAAAGGAATTAGTTAAAACAAAGAACTTAGTTAGAGATTTAGACATTACAGAAGTGATAAGTGTCACTAACTTAGTTAAGTTGATTTTTATAATTTTATTAGAAAGTAAGTTATTTTCTCTGTGAGTTAAAAAGTCTAAGTACTCAGTCCTAGTTACCTTCTTCGTAGCCACCTTCTTCAAGTTTCCTCCTAATACATAGAGTTTTTCATCAAATATCCTTTGAGAAATTTATTTGCTTTTCCTTATCCCACACCACTCCCACCTTGCTAATTGTTTCTTTTACCCTAAGAAAAACCTGAAGCTGGTCAATTTATACAATGGTGTACGTGAATTGCTTCGAGTTTAGGGCTTTGGGATAGTTGAAGATTTTAAAATTTTTAACAAGTATTGAGAAAATCCTTTAGAGTTGTGGATTTATGAAATAAATTTGATGAAACTATTATCATTTGCATGATCATGGAAATTACGTACATCTTCATAAACACTGTGTAAATAGGATGGGAAAATATAGATATGGTGTTATGTAGTATTTCATGGTTATTAGTGATCAGGTAAAGTAAAAATGATTTTTAGAGTTATAAAGAGCAATGAAATTATGTATGGGATTAGTGTAGAAAATTATTATATAAAAAGGTGATAGACAGATATGCTCTGTTTCTCTTCACTGTGAATGAATATATATATGTATGTGTGTACATGAATATCTTAGTGCCTTAGAGACGATCAAAAGAGTGATTTTTTAGTTGAAGAATAGTTATAAAATGATGGTCAGAGATAAGAAAGATTGTGTTAGAGGAAGAGAATTAAGAAAATGTACATAATGGTGACATGCAGATCATGAAGAGTTGAATAACTGATATATGGTTTTTTTTATGATTTTGAGAAATTTGAGTAAACTTGCAAATTTAGGGGTACTATGAAATTGTGGTGAATGAGTTGAATGAAATGGAGTAGAAAGACTGGAAAAAAACTGAAGTGTTGGATTAGTGAAGGAAAACACGCTAGAGAAGTTGGCTGAGAATGAAGAGATAAGAGAGGTTAAATTTTGATCTAAAATTTCATTAATTAACTGTATTGATCTAGATAGTTTTTGACAAGATTGTCCTATGAAAGTTGTAGATCTTTCTTTTAGCTTTCCATTGATATAAAGTTTGCAATTTTTAAAGTTCTTGATCAAAAGTTATGGAAGTTTGAAGTAGAGAGTCGATGAAGAAGAAGAAGAAGAAAATGCACCGTCGTGCTTTTGGATTAAAGAGAAAATGCACCATCACTTTTGATTTATAGTGAAAATGCACCGTCGTGCTTAAATGGGAAAATGCACCGTCGTGCATAAGCATGATCGTGCATTTAATGTTTTCCCCTATACTGAACAGTATTGCTTCTTTTGATCATAACTTTTTCTCTAGACATCCAAATGACTTGATTCTTGAACCATTGGACTCGAATGATATTGTTCTACCTCTCTACCAAAATCGTAGCCATCTGAAATGAATTGACAGAGATTGAGTGTTAAATGTGGGACGGGTCTAATTATTATGCTCTCATCCAACCTGTTTGTCTTTATTTGTCACCCCAGTGAGTTTTTCTCACGCCCATGACTCTTACACAGGTGTGATTGTTCAATCTCATGCCCGTGAGTGTCAATTAATGGACATTCACAACCTTAATTGTATTTTCATGCTACAGTAGTCTTCAATTGTTAGCTGTGACTTTCTGCACCTGAGAATATTGTGCAAGCTGAACCATCTTGCTCTGTGGGAATTCTCTCTATCTGCACATCACCTCGACCAATGATCTTCCTGATCAGGTGATATATGCGGAGTACGTGTTTGGATCGTTGATGAGACCTTGGTTCCTTCGCCTGCGCAATAGCCCCATTGTTGTCACAATACAACTGCATGGGCCCATCACAGCTAGGAACCACACCAAGTTCAGTAATGAACTTCTTGATCCAAACTGCTTCCTTTGCTGCTTCTGAAGTGGCAATGTACTCTGCCTCGGTTGTTGAATCGGCAGTCGTCTCTTGTTTGGAACTCTTCCAACTAACCGCCCCGCCATTCAGTGTGAATATGTAACCTGATTGAGATTTGGAATCATCCTTATCAGATTGAAAACTGTCATCTGTATACCCGCTCACCTGGAGATCTCCATCCTCATATATCAAGAAAACATCCTTAGTCCTTCTCAAGTACTTCAGGATATTCTTGACAGACACCCAGTGACCCTCACCAGGATCTGATTGGTATCTGCTCGTAACACTTAGAGCATATGATACATCGGGTCTCGTACATAGCATAGCATACATGATAGATCCTACAGCAGATGCATACAGGATCATACTCATGCGCATCCTCGCAACTTGTGTCTTAGGACACATAGATTTCGAGAGTGTTATCCCATGAGTCACGAGAAGGTACCCTCTCTTGGATTGCTTCATGTTAAACCTCTTTAGCATCTTGTCTATGTACGTTGATTGTGAAAGACCAAGCAACCATTTTGATCTATCTCTATAGATTCTTATCCCAAGGATATAAGTTGCTTCACCAAGGTCTTTCATGGCAAATTGTTTGGACAACCAAATTTTGACTGATTGTAGCATAGAGACATCGTTTCCTAGTAATAATATGTCATCTACATACAGCACAAGGAATACGATTGCAGTCCCATCAACCTTCTTATACACACAATATTCATCCGGATTTTGTGAGAAACCAAACTCTTTGATTACCTCATCAAAACGGATATTCCAACTCCGGGATGCTTGCTTCAATCCATAGATGGATTTTTGAAGCTTGCATACCTTTTCGCCATCATAGGAGGTGAAGCCCTCAGGTTGTGTCATATACACATCCTCAGCTAAATTTCCATTTAGGAAAGCTGTCTTCACATCCATTTGCCATATTTCATAATCATAATGAGTGGCAATGGCTAGGAGTATTCTAATGGATTTAAGCATTGCTACTGGGCTGAAGGTCTCGTCGTAGTCAACTCCTTGTCTTTGACGAAAACCTTTAGCCACAAGCCTTGCTTTATAGGTAATCACATTACCATCCATGTCGGTTTTCTTCTTGAAAACTGATTTACACCCTATGGGTTTTATTCCTTCGGGTGCCTCAACCAAAGTCCATACTTAGTTTTCATACATGGAATCCATTTCAGCTTGCATGGCATGAAGCCATTTCTCAGACTCTGAACTCTTCAGAACCTCTTCGTAGGTGGTAGGCTCATCATCTTCTATGAGCAATACGTCATTCTGTTCATTCACGAGAAATCCATATCTCTCGGGAACAGAGCGTATGCTACGTGACCTACGAACTTCGTGTGTTGTAAAAGGTTGAACTGTTACTTCATCTATATGAGTCACAGTTTCAGGTTCAGGCAGTTGATCTGCGTCTGTTCGAGCATCTTGAACTTCTTCAAGTTCTATTTTGCTCCCACTGTCTTCTTGTAAAAGAAACTCTTTCTCTAAAAAGACAGCATGCTTCGAAACAAACACCTTTTGTTCCTCAGCAAGGAAGAATTGATATCCCATTGTTTCTTTAGGATATCCTACGAACAAACACTTGTCAGACTTTGCATCAAGTTTATCTGACTGTGTCCGCTTCACATAAGCAGGACAACCCCAAACTTTCAAATGAGTAAGATAGGGTCTTTTGTTAGTCCACATCTCATATGGAGTAACATCAACTGTCTTTGATGGAACTCTGTTGAACAAGTAAACAGCTGTCTCGAGTGCATATCCCTAAAAGGATTTTGGTAACTTTGCAAAGCCCATCATTGATCATACCATGTCTAACAAGGTTCGATTTCTCCTTTCTACCACACCATTGTGCTGTGGTGTGTACGGAGGAGTCCATTGAGATAAAATCCCATTATCTCTGAGATAATCCAAAAACTCTTGGTCTAAGTATTCCCCACCACGATCAGATCGTAATGTCTTGATACTTTTCCCAAGTTGGTTTTCTACTTCATTTCTGAATTGTTTGAACTTTTCAAATGCTTCAGATTTGTATCTCATCAGATACAAGTACCCATATCGAGAATAATCATCGATAAAGGTAATGAAGTAAAGACAACCACGTCTGGTATAGATGGACATCGGACCACATACATCTGAATGTATTAGGTCTAATACTCCAGTCGCTCGTTCACCCTTTCCCTTAAAGGGTAACTTAGTCATCTTGCCTAATAAACAAGATTCGCATGTGTCATATGATTCATAATCAAATGACCATAAACTATCACTCTTGTGGAGTTTAGCTATGCGTCTCTCATTTATATGGCCAAGGCGACAATGCCATAAGTAAGTTGATTTTAAATTATCTCGTTTATGTCTTTTTGTGTCATTGACATTCATAATTGGATGTGACATATCTAATATGTAAATTCCATTGCATAATGTACCAGTACCATAAAGCATTCCATTCAAACTAATAGAACAACCATTGTTACTAAAAGTCAAATGGAAACCAAATCTATCTAAACAAGAAATGTATAATATGTTCTTTGTTAATACAGTACAAAATAACATTCATCCAATTTAATTACAAGCCCGGTGGGGAGTGACAAAAAGTAAGTGCCTACGGCTAATGCAAGAACTCTTGCTCCATTTCCCACACGCAGTCTAGTTCTCCTTCATGAGTCGCATCCATCGTCCCCGAGGCCTGCATATCATTGCATATGTGTGAGCCACAACCGGTATCTAATACCCATATGTTATGGTCAGAAACAGTATTAACCTCAATGACAAACATACTTGAAGGAGCTGAGGCATCTGATGCCTTCTTCTGCTTCAGTTCATCCAAATAGACTTTACAATTTCGCTTCCAGTGGCTAGTCTTGCCATAATGGAAGCAAGTTTCTTTTGGTGCAGTCTCTTTGGTTTTCTTCTTGGCTGTACTTCCTACTTTCTGATCTTCATCAGAAGCATCACCAACAGGTGAATCAGGAAGTAGAACATCTAGGACATAGCCCAGATCCTCAGATCTGAGAACAATTCTCAGATTTTTCAGCCAATCAAGAAAGTTGGTCCAGTTAATTTGTTGGAGTCCATAAGTGAGCGTAAGTTCACACTTGAAGTCATCTTCAATCAACCTTTAGGGAAAGAGAGAAAGAATGTAAGAATAGAATTACATGCATGATCATAAGGACTTGCATGACATGCATATGGCTCCCACTAGTTTCAAAGAATCCATAACCCTCAGTACGAATCCAAGAAACATTATAACAAAATGTCCTAGTGGGTCGATATTCGACATTGCTAAGGATAACCTTGGGTTTACCCAACAAGCCACCTTAGTTCAATCGGTAGGTATCGGTCATACCAATTGCATCATAGATCTCTGACATTACTAAAATTACCTTGGGTTTACCCAACAAGCCACCTCAGATCAATCGGCAGGTATCGGTCATACCAATTACTTTATAGATGCAACTATCGACTAGTGTTATCAACTCGTGATGTATGCACACTCATTGGGTTATCAACTCTTGATGCACGTACATCTGATGTACACTACCCAATTTTGCCTCTGTCCACGTTGACCTTGAGTTTACTCAACAAATCAACGCTTCTAGTGAAAACCGACCCATTAATCTGAAAATCTTATTTTCATGGTTCGAACATATCCGTATAGAGTGAGCTTGGGTTTACCAACAACCAACCTCTATAAGAACTCGGTTCTCCCATATTAATGGGGCGTTAGTTTTCATATTATATGTGAGGGTTTTCAGGTCTCATCTTCTTCTCCTCCAAGCCGTAGGATTATACTCACCATGACTATATGGAATGATTTTGGGTATTTCATCAATCACATTGAGTCTATACCTAAAATCACCCATCATCCCACCTCTGCATATTGTAGTAGTCGATTGGTGCATGTTCTAGTCGACTGGTGCATGTACCGATCATTGGAACTTATGCTAGTCGACTACTATAAAGTTATTTGTGCTGCGTTCAATGATGGAACATGTTCGATGATTGGAATCCACTTTCCGATCGTGGTGCATGTTCGATGATCGAATCCACTTTCGATCATTGGGGCATCTTCAATGATTGGAATCCACTTTCCAATCGACTGGAACATGTGCTAGTCGACTGGTTTTTGGCCTACTCTCTAATCGGCTAATTTCTCAATCCGTGTAGATCAAATTCACAATACCAAGTGTAATATCCTTTATTATGATGTAACAATGAAACACTTTCATTGTACGATGCTTACCATATATAGTCAAACTATACATGAAACTTGAAATTGATGAATACACTCTTATTCATTTAGATTTCTAAATCATTTGAGAATATCAAATTATCACCCTAAGTATCTCTAGGTAGTCTAACCTTTATCAAGATTTCTTCGGCACATGTCACAAAATTTTTGACGGCCAAAACAATCAAGATAAGGGAATATAATAACGAGACGCTAATGAGACACATTTGACATCCTAAATTGTTTGGAAACCCGATTTCAAGAAATTCAATTTGGAAAGAATACAACATCAATTTGACACATTTTTAATCCCATTAAAAATGATTCAAGGAATTGGAATTGAGAAATACACAATTTATCATTCCAAACAAAAAAGCTCCAGCAACTTTCTCAAAACTGCCAAGCTCTGTGTTTTGCTTAAAAAACTCATTGAAACAATTTCAATAAATTCTGATAAAATTACTAAGGTTACTACATGTCCACAACATGATCCATGAATTTTTTCTGGATTTATTTCCAACAAAAACTCATCCAACCTCAGCAACAAATCCAATGTAGAATCTGTGTTCCTCAACACAGTTATTCCCAGCAGCACACAATAAATTCTCAAATAAATAGTAAATCACCTAGAAAACATTTTTCCATCCTCATAGACATTCAGAAACATCTTAGAGACATGTCGGTGAAAGCAAATCCGAAACAAATTTTTTCTATAATTTATTCTCGAATTTATAAGTATGCCTGTTCATTGAATGTGCACAAAGACAGCAATCAGAACATTAGGGAATAAATTAGCAAAACCATATCAAATCACATTGATAAATTCCAAGCTTCCATAGACATATGCAACAACATCTTGTGAACATATCTGGGCAAGAAAATTTCGAAAACTATATTTCTATACTGAATTCGAAATTCACTCAATCAACATGCATCATTGTCACAAGCAATAGGGAACTCCGACCTAGTCATGGTTTCTTCGTTATATACGACACAAGTGGCTCTGATACCACTGTAGGAAAATCCCGGTGTGAGCATCACATGCCCACGGTGCGAAAAACAAAATTTTTTTGTTCCGGGACCTTCCCGAAAGCCAGAATCCATGTGTCTATATAACAAACTCAAACCATAACGGCCAAAGGAGACCGTCTCTAACGGTATCCACGCAGAGATCGGAGAACCTAACCGGGACAAACCCTTTGACCCAGGAATAGCTAGAACAAGTTGAAGACTGCTAGATCTTACCTTGTTCTTTGAGAGCTTGGAAACAAACGATGAAGAACTTGCTTGGAGAAGAGATGAAGAAGAGCTTGAAGATGAGATGAAGATGAAGATTCCTACGATGATCTTCTTTCCAACTTCAAACTTAGGTTTTAAAACCTCCTTCTTTTAAAACCCACGAGAATCATCTTCAATACTCTTTATTTGGCATGTGTCTTTAGCTTTTAAAGACTCATTAAATGCCAAAAATGTGGACCATCCACGTATAGCCATATATATATATATATATATATATAAAGCTTAATGATAAAGCCTCTCCTCCTCTTTCCACGTTTACACTCATATATATATATATATATATATATATATATATATATATATATATATATATATATATATATATATATATATATATATATATATTCTTTAATTAATTAATTATATATATATATAAATAAATGTCAAGTGGTCCAGTCACATTGGAGTCGGTCCTACCGGTCTACCGGATCGGTATGGGAAAAACCTCCGGAAACGTTTTTCAACAATATCGATGTCACGATCTCATCGGGACATATCTCGATCTCATCGGGATCTATTTAGTCCGATTGCTCTCCATATATTGGATCTCTATCCAAAACTATTTTACGAATTCTCCGAGACACTCTTATGCGTGTGACCCATTAGGTTCCCGGTTATGTTGGCCATTTAGATTAACACTTAATCTGAGCAAGTCATGAGCGGTATCTAGCAACACATCATGACCCCCAATTGATCGGAAAGTAATTGGTTTGACGAATGAACTTATATTCATCATGGACCATATTACGAACCTTTCCATAGACAATTACCGTGCAATTCGTCCTTTCACCATGCTATACCCCACTTGGTTATAAGTATGGGCAAAGTGTCAACTCTTACTAGACTGACTAAGTCAAATCTAGTCCAAGTGATATCAGTTCTTGTCCTGGGACTCATTACTTTATATGTCACTGAAGACACTCTTCATGACATATATACTACGACCAGAGATTTCTAAGTAATGACCCTGACAAGAGGCCATAGGTATCATCTTCTGCTATCACAGAAGTGGTGAATCCTTTATTGGCTACTCAATTACCTTCGAATACCTCAAGCTGTACCCAAGCACCACCCTATGAGCGACCTCTGTAAGGCAACAAGGAATGGAGTCAAAGCACAGAATCAGTATCCAAGATATCCTTGAGCACCTCAAGTCTAAGGATACTTGCACCATTTCTATGATGAGATTATCACTGACATTAGAATAGGACATCCATGTGATGATCTCATAGCAGGTCAACCAATGTACTTATTACCTCTAGTAAGCATCCACATCTCAACCCTAAATATCTCATATTTACAGCTTCTGAGATCCACTGCGTGATCAAATCAAGGAGCTTGAGATGTGTTAGTCTTTCCAGATTACCGATGTCCAGTCTCAGTAATCCTATGACTAGGGATAATTTAGATACTGACATAATTGCACATGATAGGAATCTCAGTGGTATGATCACATCATAATTTCCTTCATGCTATGTCATATATCATGGACTTCATTAATTTGCTTATTGATCAATATCAGTTCATAAATAATGAACAGCAACGTAATGAAATATGCCTTTCTTTATTTATTTATAAAGACTGTACATAAATTTGTACAAAATACGGTAAAGGCGATTGCCTTCAGGGCACTACTCTAACAGTATGCATGACCAGTCCTAATTAATCCCAATCACTCTCATCCTATGCCACATTACAATTCTACCCTTCCCGTAAGGGGTGAGATGTTACAATATTGGTAGTTGAATGGTTATGTTCATGACACTCCAAGCTTGTATAGTGCAAATTTTCAAGTTTTCATAGGGGTAAGAAATTGTGTTCTGAATTCAAAGGAAAATCTGGAAAAATCTAGATAGAAATAGACAAAGTTTTCTCTTGAAAGTTGCAGCATACTTTTTTAGCTTTCCAACGCTATAAAGTATGTAATTGTTGGATATCAGAGTTGAGACATATGAGCATTATAAATTGGTAATGCTACATAGGATGTATATCATGACAGCTATGGTGAATGATGAGATTTGTGGTATGTGATGAATCATTGAGATGATATATGGGAGTTTTCATGAAATAATTTTGGTAATGGGATTTTTAAGAAGTGATATTACACTAGAAGGGTTGGATTTGGGAAGTTTGAGTGAATATGAGGTTATATTGGATGTAGGAAGTATTGGAGAGGCTTTGTTTGGGGAACCCCTATGTCCGTTAGACGAACTTTATGTCCATTAAACGGACCTTTTCAGGTCAAAAAATGACCCCTAGCCTCACCAATGTCCGATTAACAAGCATGGATGTCTGTTAAACGGACCTTCTCGACCAAAAATGGCTTCCAACTCCGACAATGTCTGTTAAACGGACATTCACGGGACAGCTTCAGTAAATTGCAATTTTGATCTCCTAAATGGAAAAATCTCACTTTGTGGTCTTCATCAAAGTTGTATATCTGGAAGTCTACTTTCAAATAGTCTAAGAACGAAACCAATCATACATTTGTAACAAAAGTTATGGCAATTGCGCTAAGACAGGTACAAAATGATTAAGGACATACATGTGTTGATTCTTTTGGCCATAACTTCCTCATCCGACCTTAGAATGAAGTGATTCTTGAAGAAATAGCTTCCTAAGACATGTATCTATCTCTTCATAAAAATTGGTATCTTTTGGAAGTTATTTGAGAAAGTTTGATGGAGAGAAATTGAGGGGTCGATTGGGAGACCATGATTGGGGTATGAACATACTTTGGCTTTTTAAGCATAACTTCTTCTATAGAGTTCCAATTGAGATAGTAACCGGAGTATCCACCAAAAAAAGAGCTTTAAGCTCAGTTATGTACATTAGAGCCTCAGGTTCAATGTTTAATGAGCCTGCTATCCCTAACAGATACGGGACAGTTATCAATGAGCTTGGTATCCACAATAGATACAGGACAGTTTAGGCACTCGATCACAACAAAATAACAAATGAAAAGTGGGTCTCATGTGCACTGCATTTATACTTAATATGTGTACCTTATATAATTGTAATGATTATGATGATTGTCCTGAAAATGAAGTGTTATAATTTGTGAAAATGCAAAGATGTGAATAAATTGTTACATGTATTGATGTGATGCATGAATTAAGTGAACCATCGATGATGGCCACTCACTGAGTTCACAAAACTCACCCAAAATTTGCAATTATTTTTTAGGCTTAGAAGAATATCCTGTTAGGTAAACTGGAGTACAGCCACTACATTTGAATGAGAGGTAGAGGTCGGGATCAGTTGGCGTCTGCATTTTACTTTCTTATTTGTGTATTTATGTAATTTTTGGTATAATTTGTATTTGAATATGTTTCTGTATGTAATAACTTTCCAATTTTGAAATGTTGTAAATAAATTTGATTAATGAGTGTAGTAACACTCTTGAATGGGATGGTTTATGAAAAGAAAGGGCCTAATTGATAATTGATTTCTGCATATGTGTATGTTTTAAAAAAAAAATTGTATCGAGTTTTTTCAAGAGTTTAATCGTTCTAGCATGCCACCCTTGCGGGATTCACACTTGGACATCACTCAAGATGTTGGGTACATGGCTCGAGAGGGTGGGGTGCTACATTGCTACTATGAGATCTTAGTATGAATGATAGAGCAAAGAGGGGTAGGAGTGGCCTAGGAACCAGTAGAACTGTATAAGCTCTCAGATTCCTTCAGGAGGTCTTCTTGTTGGGATATTTCAACTCCATCTTGTAACTTAAGAGAAAAGATCCTATTAGAATTCCTTCTGTCTAACATAGAGTTAAAGAAGAATTTAGAGTACCATTCTCCTTCAATTAGCCAATAGACCTTGGATCTTTGTTCCATTATACTATCATGATCCCTGGCTTTGGATAAATAAGATATCAGAAAGGTCTTCTCAGTGTTCAATAAGATAGGATTTGAAGGATCAAAAGCAAACTTAGCCTAAATAGATTCCAACTCTGCTCTAGCTGTGGTAACAACTTGTTGTGTTGACGAGGTTCTTCTGCTCATTAGAGATTTCATCTCCATCTTAATAGCCTTTAGTTTTTGGGTACGCTTGAATTGGTGTGTGCCTTCAACTGAAACCTCCAAGCCCTTTTGAAGAGCTTCAGAAAAGCCATCATCATCCAGCAAAAAATTATTAAACCTGAAAAGACCTCTTTGGCCTTGATGTTGGAGTAGAATCTGAATTTGCATAGGTGTATGATCAGAAAATAGAGGATCTATGAACGTAGAGAGACTATTAGGAAATTGAGTGAGCCATTCTCTATTCACCATAGTATGATCTAGTTTCCTCCTCAAAGCCCATCTAGTAGACTGCTTATTACTCCATGTGTAAAAGTGTTGGGCCCCAAATTTTTTGTGAGTTTATTAAGTATGAATTGTTTTGATTATATGGTTTTTCAAGATAAATTATTTTGTTTAAAGTCTAATTAACATGTCAATGATTGGAGGATTTATTGCTTAGATTAATGGAATTGGAAGTATTAAATGGAGAAATTAAGATTAAGTTGAGTATAGTATGGTGTAAGTGAAAATGAAGAAGTAAGAATCAATAGGGGCAAAATGGGCAAGTCACTTAAAGTCCAAAAAGTATAAGGCATAATGCAGGGGCATAATGGTCTTTGCTCATTCATTTAAGGCTTAAGTGAAAGAAATTAGAAGAAGAAGTATATGTTGTCTTATTTGAGAAGTGAGTGTCGTGGGAGACTAAGGAAGAACAAGAGAAAAGTAGGGTTTGGAAATCCTTGAAGATTTTGAAGGAATTGAAGCATCAACAAGTAAGCATGAGCTTATTCCATCTTGTTTTGGTTAGATGAACCCAAGTATATCTTAGTATGTGTAGGAAATGGTTGTTGAGTGGTATATGAAAAATGGTTTTATCTTTTAGGGATGATGATCATGTTGTGTTTGTGAATGATTTTGGGCTACAATGAGATTAGAAATGAAGTATAAGAGGTGATTTAAGGTTAATATAGGTTATATTTGAAATATGGGAAGTGTATAGGTGAAAAATACCAAGAAAACAGGTTTCAGGAGCATTTTGGCTTCGCACGTCGCGACCTGTGCATGAGCACGTCGCGGCTCGCGCGCGAGAGTCCATTTTCCTGCACAGACATGCTTTGATATTTTGGGCATAACATTTGTTGTAGATGTCCAAATGAGATAATTTTTAATTCGTTGTAAACTAGAGACATAGGGATACAAGTTTTATGAAGAAATGAAGTTCTGATTCAGTCTTTAAGAATCTCAAAATTTCGATCGAAGTTAAGCATAGAATTTTTGTTTCAGCTTTGGTTATAGTTCGAATTTTTAAAGTATGACTTTCCGATTTCTACACCAAATTGATTGGAATTTTGGTTATTGGTTAAGGAAATCAAGTGAGGCAAGAGGAGCAAGAGGAACAAGAGGAAAGACATTCCTAAGCAAGTTTATAAGCAAGGAACTCAAGGTGGGTACACGTTTATAATAGAGTAATAAGCCACTCATTGTTTTCTTCAAATCAAGAAAGATTTAATGATTTAAATTGCATCATCAATGTTGCCTTATTTGCTTTTTGAGTGAATGGTGAAATTCTTATATGTTTGCTACATGATTTGTATTGATGATTGACGAAAATACTTTGAAAAGGGTTTCTCCTTAAAAGAATACATGCTCATGAAATCATGTTTTCAGCAATGATTTTTACAAGGATATCAAGTTTATGAAAAGCAAGTTTACAAGAACGTGCCATTTTGGCAACAAGTTTACAAGATTTTGAACTATGTGTGTTATATGGGTTTGTGGTAGTCCCTCAAGAACCGTCACGTGCACATTGACTCAAGCATAGGCTTCTCCCGCCTGCCCGCTAGTGGCATGAAGCTCCCTCAAGGACTCCCTCAAGAATTTACGGCTACACAGGACCATTATATGGAAATGTGTAGTGCGTCATGAACTTGGACTTACCCAAACCATTCTGATGTGTTTATATGCTTATGATCTGTTAACACGTTTGATGCATACATGATTTAAAATTGCTCATGAATTGTTTAAAAATCAAGCATTTTGAGATGATGATATCTACTATTTACATGCGAAATTACTTTGGTTTCGAAAATGTACGACGGCAATGAGCTTTTGAAAATAGTTTTGCTTGTTTCTTTATTATAAATATGTTACCCACGAGCTTTATAGCTCACCCCCATTCTCCTCCCCCTATTCAGGTGATGAGCAAGAGATCGAGTAGGTCAAGAGTTATGGCATCACTCTAAATTGTCATATCTTTGTATTTTCAAGTTATCTTTTTGGAATTCAAGGCTTTAATCACATTTCAAATTTTATTAGTTCAAGTGTATTTTGTATTTTTGGTTCTTGAACTCAAATGATGTATTATGGTTTGAAATGTCATTAAAGCTTTGTAAAACTCTTCTTTGGTTATCAATGAGATATGGTTGATATTGTTTTATCTTCAAACCTTTGTATTGAATCATTTTTCCATGAGAATAAGATTTTAGAAGATTGCTTAAGTTTGTTTTTTGAGTTTATTTTGGGTTGGGTTGTTTTGATGAAAATGAGTGAAAATTTTAAGTTTGGGTTTTTGTGAAAAAAGGCTTTCGCCGTGACGAGGCCGTCTGCTCGCCGCGGCGAAGTTACATTCGCGGGTACACTACGGCGAGAGTTCTTTTGCTCGCCGTGGCGAAGATTCATCAGCTCACTGCGGCGTAGCTTTCTGAAAGGTTTCGCCGCGGCGAGACAACACACGCCATGGTTACGCCCGCCTTTGCTTCCGAGGGACTTTTCTTCTAAGATTTTCAACTTTTAGGTCTCCCCTCCACGCTTAAGCATCACGCTTCCGTGTCCGATATTGGGCTCCGAAAACGGGGTCCAACATGTTGTAGTATCAGAGTGACTAGGTTTAGGTCCAGGTTTGCATTTTGTTGTTTTAATGAACAACTTGCATTGTTTTAAATTGTTCTACACACTTTGAATTGTTTTATATGATTTGGACTGTTTTTACATACTTTGAAAATTATTTTGCTTGAACTAAAGGTTTTCATTGGTTTTATATTGAAGGAGTGAAAACGAGCAGCTATGACTCGATCTCATTCTCGCCAAGGGAGCACGGATGAATTCCATATCCCACAAGATGCTGGGACACATTCTGCCCCGAATTCTGAGGCACCTAGTTTGCAACAAGAAGTGCCTCCACCGCCTCCTCCTATGCCTCAAGCAAATCCCATGGATCCGAGTTTCTTTCAAGCCTTTGCTCAGGCTTTCACATATGTCATGGGTCAAAGGTCTCAGGTTTCGATGCAAGCTCCAGTAGACAAGAGTGGACAGTATGACAAGCTCCGTAAGTTTGGGACTGTGGATTTCAATGGAACGACAAATCCGGAAGAGGCTGAAGCCTAGTTGAAGAGGACCGAGAGGGTTCTATTTTAGATGAAGTGCTCATATGAGGAGAAGTTAGACTATGCAGTTAGTTTGTTACAGGGAGACGCACTGCATTGGTGGGAATCAGTGTCTCACAGTCAGGTTGTGCCACCGGTATTGATATGGAGAGATTTTATGGAAGTGTTCAAGAAGAAGTACCTCTCCAGGGTTTATGTACAAGAGAAGGCCAGGGAGTTTCTGAACCTCACACAGAGGGACATGAGTGTGAGCGAGTATAAGTTGAAGTTCACACAACTTTCTCGATATGCAACCAACATTGTGGCGACTGAGGAAGATAAATGTCGTAAGTTTGAGGGAGGTCTTCATTTGGGGATCAAGGAGAAAGTCTTGATGCACAACTTCTGTGACTACCAACAATTGGTGGATGCTGCACTCTAGGCTGAAAAACTGGAGAATATAAAAAATGAAGTAAGCAGGAAGAGGAAGAATAGGGAGCAGTCTTCTAAGAAAGGAATGAGTGCTCCAATGCCTGAGAGGAGCACAAGGAGTTATCACACATAAAGTGAAGTGGGTAGTAGTGGCTCTACTAGGAACAAGCAGGTAAAGGCAGTATCAGGGCAAGCCTCTAATATGGGAGGCACTGGAAGAGCAGGAAGGAGTAGGTTCACAAACCCCCAATGTGAGCATTGTGGGAAACTTCACCAAGGAGAGTGCTTCAAGTTACTTGGAGCCTGTTTTCGATGCGGAGAGAAGGGACATATGATCAGGGATTGTCCACAGGTACTGAGACAAGAGGGGTCACAATTTCAAGCCCCAAGGCGAGCAGAAACAGTGGGAACCAGGCCAGTTACTGAGGTAGGCAGCTCTTGAACTACAAGGAAGGCCAAGGGGTCAGGCACAAGCAAGGGTGTTTGCCATGACTAGGGAGGAAGCTGCAGCTGCACCTGAGGTTGTCACGGGTATGGCTCAGTTATTTGATTCAGCAGTATATGTTTTAATTGATTCTGGTTCCACGCATTCTTTTGTTTATGCAAGCATAGCATTGCATGGTGTGAATTTAGTGCCTTTGTATAATTCTTTGCTTGTTAGTACTCCCCTAGGGAGGAATGTGGTGATCAGTAAGGTATATAAGGGTTGTGAACTCTTCATTGATGGTGCTAGATTGGTAGTGGACTTACTACCTCTAGACTTAAAAGGGTTAGATGTTATACTGGGAATGGATGCTATGGAGAAATATCTGGCGAAACTGGATTGTGGCCTAAAAGAGGTGAAATTTGATCTGGGCAACGGTGAGAAGGTGATTTTCAGAGGGGACAGGAAAACACCATCGCCAAGACTTATTTCAGCTATGCTAGCTGACATAATGATGGGCAAGGGGTGTGAAGCCTTTTTGGCACATGTTGTGGATACCGATGTGAATGAAGGGAAGTTAAAGGATTTTCCTATTGTGAGGGAGTTTTCAGATGTGTTCCCAAAGGAATTACCAGGTTTGCCACCGGTGAGAAAATCGAGTTTGCCATCGACTTGATTCCCGGAACCGCACCTATTTTAGTACCGTCTTATAGGATGGCTCTAGCTGAGTAGAGGGAGCTTAAGGAACAGTTGGAGGAACTGTTAGAGAAGGGGTATGTTAGATCGAGTTCGTCACCTTGGGGAGCACCGGTTCTGTTTGTCAAGAAAAAAGATAGAACATGGCAGATGTGTATTGACTATCGAAGACTCAACAAGGTGACAATTCAGAACAAGTATCCTCTACCACGAATAGATGATCTGTTTGACCAGCTGCAGGGAGCAAGGGTCTTCTCCAAGATTAATCTCAGGTCAGGCTATCATCAGCTCAGAATCAAGGAGTCTGATGTAAGCAAGACAGCCATTAGGACTCGGTATGGACATTATGAGTTTTTAGTCATGCCATTTGGTTTGACCAATGCTCCAACTGCTTTTATGGATCTTATGAATAGGGTCTTCAAGGAGTATCTGGATCAGTTTGTCATAGTATTTATAGATGACATTCTGGTGTATTCCAAGAGTGAAGAAGAACATGAGGAGCATCTCAGGCTTTTATTGCAGACACTGAGGGATAGAGAGCTTTATGCTAAGTTCAACAAGTGTGAGTTTTGGCTTCATGAGGTGACATTCCTTGGACATGTGATTTCGCAAGATGGAGTACATGTTGATCCGAGGAAAGTTGAAGCAGTGGTGAATTGGCATGCACCCAAGACAGTGACAGAGGTGAGGAGTTTTTTGGGTCTGGCAGGTTATTACAGGAGGTTTATGGAAGGATTCTCTATGATAGCTGCTCTGATGACTAAGTTATTGAGGAAGAATCAGAAGTTTATATGGAGTGATGAATGCCAGAAGAGCTTTGAGGAGCTCAAGCACAAATTAACAAATGCTTCGATTTTGATTCTGCCTATTGGAGATGAAGGGTATACAGTGTATAGTGATGCTTCGAGGAAGGATCTAGGTTGTGTATTGATGCAGGAAGACAGGGTAATAGCTTATGCTTCACGACAACTGAAGCCTTATCAATTGAATTATCCGACCCATGATTTGGAATTGGCAGTAGTGATCTTTGCCTTAAAAATTTAGAGGCATTATCTATATGGGGTTCAGACAAGGATCTTTACTAATCATAAGAGTCTCAAGTATTTACTAAGCCAGAAAGAACTAAATTTGAGACAGAGAAGGTGGATTGAGTTGCTTAAGGATTATGATCTGATGATTGAGTACCATCCAGGGAAGGCAAATGTAGTGGCGGATGCTTTGAGTAGGAAATCATCATTATCCCATATTCAAACAGTTTATCTACCTTTATTGGAAGATATGGCCAAGATTAAGTTAAGCTTGAAGCAGGAGGAACCAAATTGCCTTCTAGCTAACTTCAGAGTGAGGCCAATACTCAGGGAGAAGGTTAGGGAGTTACAGGCACTGAATGCATAATTAAGCAAGCTTCGAGAAGAAATTCATAATGGTAAGAATTCTGAAGTAGTAGTGAGGGATGATGGGCTCATGATAGTCAGAAGTAGACTTTGTATTCCAGATTTCAAGGAGGTGAACGATGAGATTTTGGATGAGGCACACAATATGCCTTATGCCATGCACCCAGGTAGCACCAGGATGTACAGGGATTTGAGAGAGCATTTCTGGTGGAAGGGCATGAAGAGGGATGTAGTAGAGTATGTAAGTAAGTGTCTAGTGTGTCAGCAAGTCAAGGCTGAACACCAGGCACCTTCAGGCAAGTTAAGGCCATTGTCCATTCCTGAGTGGAAGTGGCAAAGGGTAACCATGGATTTTGTGATGGGTTTGCCCAAGACTAGTAGGAAGCATGATGCCATATGGGTTATTGTGGATTGGTTGACGAAGTCAGCTCATTTTTTGGCAATTAAACAGACTGATTCTTTGCATGTGCTAGCAAAGAAGTACATTGATGAGATAGTGAGATTATATGGGATTCCAGATTCTATAGTTTCTGATAGAGATCCTCGGTTTACTTCGAGATTCTGGGGAAGCATGCAAGAAGCTTTAGGAACTAAGTTGAATTTTAGCACCGCTTTTCACCCTCAAACGGATGGTCAATCTGAGAGGAGCATTCGGACACTTGAGGGAATGCTCAGAGCATGTGTGATGTATTTCAAAGGAGCTTGGGATGAGCATTTGCCATTAGTCGAATTTGCTTATAATAATTCGTACCATTCAAGCATTCAGATGGCTCCATATGAAGCATTGTATGGAAGGAGGTGTATAACTCCGATATGTTGGGATGAAGAAGGAGAGAGGAAACTGATAGGACCAGAATTGATTCAGATGATAGTTGATAAAGTCAATCTGGTTAAGTAACGGCTTAAGGCAGCTCAGGATATGATGAAGAGTTACACTGATGCACACCGAAAAGAGATGGAGTATGAAGTCGGTGAGAAAGTGTTTCTTAAGACGTCTCCTTGGAAAGGAGTAATGAGGTTTGACAAGAAGGTCAAGTTGAGTCCGAGATATGTGGGTCCCTATGAAATTCTTGAGAGGATTAGACCACTAGCCTACAGGTTAGCATTACCCCCGAAATTGTCTCAAATCCATGATGTCTTTCATGTCTCCATGCTGAGGAGGTATAGATCGGATCCTTCTCATATCATTCAGACCACTGAGGTTCAGTTGAGAGATGATTTGAGTTATGAGGAGATTCCAGTGGAGATTTTGGACACCAAGGAAAAGGACCTCAGGAACAAGATGATTCAGCTAGTAAAAGTCCTGTGGATAAACCATTCGGTGGAAGAGGGCACATGGGAGCCATTGGAAGCTATGAAAGAGAAGTATCTGCAACTCTTCGATGACTCAGGTAATAATTTCGAGGATGAAATTCTTTTAAGAGGGGGAGAAATGTTGGGCCCTAAATTTTTAGTGATTTTATTAAGTATGAATTGTTTTGATTATGTGGTTTTTCAAGATAAATTATTTTGTTTAAAGTTTAATTAGCATGTCAATGATTGGAGGATTTATTGCTTAGATTGTTGGAATTGGAAGTATTAAATGGAGAAATTAAGATTAAGTTGAATATAGTATGGTGTAAGTGAAAATGAAGAAGTAAGAATGAATAGGGGAAAAATGGGCAAGTCACTTAAAGTCCAAAAATTATAAGGCATAATGGAGGGGCATAATGGTCTTTGCTCATTCATTTAAGGCTTAAGTGAAAGAAATTAGAAGAAGAAGTATATGTTGTCTTATTTGAGAAGTGAGTGTCGTGGGAGACTAAAGAAGAAGAAGAGAAAAGTAGGGTTTGGAAATCCTTGAAGATTTTGAAGGAATTGAAGCATCAACAAGTAAGTATGAGTTTATTCCATCTTGTTTTGGTTATATGAACCCAAGTATAGCTTAGTATGTGTAGGAAATGGTTGTTGAGTGGTATATGAAAAATGGTTTTATCTTTTAGGGATGATGATCATGTTGTGTTTGCGAATGATTTTGGGTTGGAATGAGCTTAGAAATGAAGTATAAGAGGCGATTTAAGGTTAAGATAGGTTATATTTGAAATATGGGAAGTGTATAGGTGAAAAATACTAAGAAAACAGGTTTTGGGAGGATTTTGGCTTCGCACGTCGCGGGGCGCTCCAGCTTTCTCGCCGCGGCGAGAGGCCATTTTCCTGCACAAATATGCTTTGGTATTTTAGGAATAACGTTTGCTATAGATGTCCAAATGAGGTGATTTTTAATTCGTTGTAAACTAGAGACATAGGGCTAAAAGTTTTATGAAGAAATGATGTTCTAATTCAGTCTCTAAGAATCTCAAAATTTGTATTGAAGTTAAGCATAGAATTTTTGTTTCAACTTTGGTTATAGTTCGAATTGTTAAAATATGACTTTCCGATTTCTACACCAAATTGATTGGAATTTTGGTTTTTGGTTAAGGAAATCAAGTAAGGCAAGAGGAGCAAGAGGAACAAGAGGAAAGACATTCCTAAGCAAGTTTATAAGCAAGAAACTCAAGATAGGTACACGTTTATAATAGAGTAATAAGCCACTCATTGTTTTCTTCAAATCAAGAAAGATTTAATGATTTCAATTGCATCATCAATGTTACCTTATTTGCTTTTTGAGTGAATGGAAAAATTGTTATATGTTTGCTACATGATTTGTATTGATGATTGACGAAAAGACTTTGAAAAGGGTTTATCCTTAAAAGAATACATGCTCGTGAAATCATGTTTTCAGCAATGATTTTTACAAGGATATCAAGTTTATGAAAAGAAAGTTTACAAGAAAGTGTCATTTTGGCAACAAGTTTACAAGATTTTGAACTATGTGTGTTATGTGAGTTTGTGTTAGTCCCTCAAGAACCGCCACGTGCACATTGACTCAAGTATAGGCTTCTCTCGCCTGCCCGCTAGTGGCATGGAGCTCCCTCAAGGACTCCCTCAAGAATTTACGGCTACACAGGACCATTATATGGGAATGTGTAGTGCGTCATGAACCTGGACTTACCCAAACCATTCTGATGTGCTTATATGCTTATAATCTGTTAATACGTTTGATGCATACATGATTTAAAATTGCTCATGAATTGTTTAAAAATCAAGCATTTTGAGATGATGATATCTACTATTTACATGTGAAATTACTTTGGTTTCGAAAATGTACGACGGCAATGAGCTTTTGAAAATAGTTTTGCTTGTTTCTTTATTATAAATATGTTACCCACGAGCTTTATAGCTCACCCCCATTCTCCTCCCCCTATTCAGGTGATGAGCAAGAGATTGGGTAGGTCAAGAGTTATGGCATCACTCTAAATTGTCATATCTTTGTATTTTCAAGTTATCTTTTTGGAATTCAAGGCTTTAGTCACATTTCAAGTTTTATTAGTTCAAGTGTATTTTGTATTTTTGGTTCTTGAACTCAAATGATGTATTATGGTTTGAAATGCCATTAAAGCTTTGTAAAACTCTTCTTTGGTTATCAATGAGATATGGTTGATATTGTTTTAGCTTCAAACCTTTGTATTGAATCATTTTGCCATGAGAATAAGATTTTAGAAGATTGCTTAAGTTTGTTTTTTGAGTTTATTTTGGGTTGGGTTATTTTGATGAAAATGAGTGAAAATTTTAATTTTGGGTTTTTGTGGAAAAAGGCTTTCGCCGCGACGAGGCCGTCTGCTCGCCGCGGCTAAGTTACATTCGTGGGTGCACCGCGGTGAGAGTTCTTTCCCTTGCCGCGGCGAAGGTTCATCCGCTCACCGCGGCGTAGCTTTCCGAAAGGTCTCGCCGCGGCGACGCCCGCCTTTGCTTCCGAGGGATTTTTCTTCTAAGATTTTCAACGTAGCTTTCCGAAAGGTCTCGCCGCGGCGACGCCCGCCTTTGCTTTTGAGGGATTTTTCTTCTAAGATTTTCAACTTCTAGGTCTCCCCTCCACGCTCAAGCATCACGCTTCCGTGTCCGATGTTGGGCTCCGAAAACGAGGTCCAACAAAAAGTGGTTGTGGGACTTAAGGTCAAGACTATCCAATTTACTCACACAATCATAAAAGTTGGTTGATAAAAAGATCATTTAATTATCATAAAGATATAAAATTAAGAATAATATGAAATACTTAAAATGTTACAATTCACGTTATATGGTAAAGAATAATTATTGGACCCCGATCTTTTAGTAGAATTTAGAAATATCCAATATATGAAATGAATGTTTTTGTATATATATTGTGTTATAGATTTGCATACTATATTGTATTCATGAGGGTAAATTGTGTGTTCTGAGTTCAGAAGAAATTCTGTATAAATCTATGATGTTTTTGACAAAGATGTCTTAATAAAAGTTATATATTGTGTATGAATGTCCATTTAACGGACCTTCGCTGGCGAAAAGGACCCTCAGGCCAATGTATATCCATTAATGTCCGTTTAACGGACATTCTCGGATGAAAATTTAGTTTTTAACCCGTATGTGTCCGTTAAACAGACATGCATGTCCGTTTAACAGACAGCCTCAGGTCAGCTACATGAAATCGTGATTTTTGACCATTTTAGAGACAGAATATGACTTTGTGGACTTCATCAAAGTTGTAGATATAGAATTCTACTTTCAAATGGTCCAAGAAAGAAAGTAATCAGACATTTGGAGTGAAATTTATGACAATCGCGCCAAGAGAGGCTTAAATTGATTTCCAGTGTAAACATGGTTTACTCTTTTGGGAAACTCCCTTGTTTGATCTCCAAATGAAGTGATTCTTGAGGCGATAGATTTCTAAGACATGAATTTATGTCTCCATGAATTTTGGTAGCTTTTAGTTTTGAGATGAAAAAGTTTGATTGTAAGAAAGTGAGAGGTCAATTTAAAGAGCATGATTAAGGTATAAACACACTTTGGAATTTTAAGCATATCTTGAGCTATATAGATCCGATTGAGGTGATTCTTGCTTTAAAGAAAATTAAAGACTTAAAGCTACAATTTCTATGAAGAAGTCAAGTTGTTCATGATTTGTGAAAAGAAATTTTGAGATTTTCGAGAAATAAGAAAGTGAGGTTTTCAACTGTGACAGTTTTGGAAATTGTGGAAATTGTGTATAAATGTTTTGAAAAGTTGAAAAGTTTATGAAATAAACATTTGATGAAATTTCGACTGTGAAATCCTTTATAATATGGCAAAGGTTTTGAGAAATAACTTTTGCTTATTATTCAACTGATAAACATGTTATCCACGAGCTATCAGCTCACCCACCCCCCCCCCCTTCATACCCATCTCCAGGTATTCAAGCAGGAGATCGGATGAAAAAATGTCAAGACATTTTTGTTAGATTTTTGCATAGCGTGTAATTGGTGTAATGTGAATTTAGTTGTGGTTTGTATATGGCTTGGAAAGCCATGAATGTTTCTAAGCATTCACTTCGTGATGTAGATGATTTATGAGTTTGTATAAAGATTTGAATGATGGTTTATGCGTATGGACTTGAGTTATGAAATTGGAATTGTGTATGGCTATGGAATGTGAATTATGATTTTGTATACAAATTGTATATGAATATGTTTGGGTTGCGTTTGGATTTGAATTGGGAATTTGTATATTGAGTTAAAATGAATGGGAATTACATATGATGTATGAATGTGGTTTGTATATTGAATTGAGAAATGAATGTGTATTGGATATGGATAATGTGATTAGGATTGAGTTTGGATTCCGGAAAGGAGGTCCGAGGAATTGTGTGGTTTGATTGAGCTAGTTTATAGAAGTAAGCTTTAAACGATTTGTAGGTTTTGGGTTTTACAAATACAGCCATTATGTTGCCCGATTTTTGAAAAAAGAAAAAAAATAAGTTTTGATTAAAAGATGATTTATGGAATATGTATGATTGTCAAGAAGATTAATATGAATTGAGATTTGTATAAGGATAAATTTCCAAAAGGGAAAATTATTTGTTTTGATTTGAATGAGATTGAGTAAAGATGAAAGAAATGATAAAAAAGAAAGAAAAAAATTTAGACCGGTTTCGGATTGATTTAGCCATAGGTTTCCAACGCGACCCTTTGGTTTTGTTTCATGAGTTTAAGATTTCGGATGTCGGATATTTGTTCAGTTCAGTTGCTCGGTTTGTATGCTTTGAATTCGATCCGTATTTGTTTCGCATTTTTGTTATTCGATAATTTGATTCGTATTCGCTTCGCTTTTGATTCTTTCGTCTTATGTTTCCGATTCGATTTGTATTTCTCCTTTGATCTTTCGTCTTATGTTTCTAATTCGATTTGTATTTTGCCTTTGATTTTGATCGTTTATTCGATTTAGTATTCCGTGTTTTCGTTTTCGCTTCCATTTGATTTTGTTTTGTCTTCCGTTTTTTTTTTTTGGATCCGGTTCCGAGATCGGGTCCCAACAGTTATGGTATCAGAGCCCAATAATAGGATCTTGCTTGGGTATATGTGTAAAGTGACTTTCATGAGAAATCGATAAGAGTTTGTAAGGATAAGATTGATTTTGTGAGAATGTGATATGAAGTGAATGTCTTTGTCATGAATTGTTTGAAGAATTAATTTGATTGTTTGCTTTGGGTGTCAAGAATATGATTGATTATAAGAATGTGCTTGCGGAAATTAAGATTAGAAATTCTTGATGAATTGGGATAAGTTGATGTTGACTATACTTTTGTGAAATGAAAGAATGAAATATTTGAAAGATGAGCTTGATGATAGGAATATATGCATAATAGTTCAAAAGGTTGATTTTGAATGATGATTTGGTCCATATTAAAGTTATTAAGAATTGGACCATTGACTTGTGTAAATATGTTAAGAAATAGTGAGTTGTGGACATAGTGATTTGATATAATTTTGGTGGTTCTTGCTACAAGAAGTGAAATAGTGTGAATAAGTTAAGAATATGTGTGTTAAGGAATGAGATAAGAAAGTAAGTGATTATGGTCATTTAGAAGCAAGTATTTGGTAATTTCTTAAGTTAGAATTTCGAGGACGAAATTCTTTTAAGAGGGGGAGAAATGTTGGACCCCGATCTTTTAGTGGAATTTAGAAATATCCAATGTATGAAATGAATGTTTTTGTATATATATTGTGTTATAGATTTGCAAACTATATTGTGTTCATGAGGGTAAATTGTGTGTTCTGAGTTCAGAATAAATTCTGTATAAATCTATGATGTTTTTGACCAAGATGTCTTAATAAAAGTTATAGATGATCTTCTTAGCTTTTCGACGCCATATAGTATGCAAATTTAGGATATCAGAGTGAAAAGATATGATAGTTACAAGTTAGGATGTTGTTTATGATTTGTGGTTGTGATAGCTTTGGGGAATTATAGGAAATAGGAGTTTTGATGAATCAAATGAATTGGGATTTGAGACTTTTATGAGATAATTTTGGAGTTTGGATTGTTATGAAGTGTTTAGGCATTTGAATAAGTGAATTTGTGAAGATTATAAGTGTATATGATGTTAGATTGGAAGTAGGAAGCATTGGAGAGGCTTGGAAGGGGTTTTGGGTCACGCATGTCCGTTGACGGACCTTCTCAGGCGAAAAGGACCCTCAGCCCAATGGATGTCCGTTAAACAGACATGGATGTCCGTTTAACGGACATTCTCGGATGAAATTTTAGTTTTTAACCCGTATGTGTCCGTTAAACGGACATGCATGTCCGTTTAACAGACAGCCTCGGGTCAGCTACATGAAATCGCAATTTTTGACCATTTTAGAGACAGAATATGACTTTGTGTTCTTCATGAAAGTTGTAGATATAGAAGTATACTTTCAAATGGTCTAAGAAAGAAAGTAATCAGACATTAGGAGTGAAAGTTATGACAATCGAGCCAAGAGAGTTTTAAATTTATTTCGGGTGTAAACATGGTTTACTCTTTTGGACATAACTCCCTCGTTTGATCTTCAAATGAAGTGATTCTTGAGGCGATAGATTTCTAAGACATGAATTTATGTCTCCACGAATTTTGGTAGCTTTTGGTTTTGAGATGAAAAAGTTTGATTGTAAGAAAATGAGAGGTCAGTTTAAAGAGCATGATTAAGGTATAAACACACTTTGGAATTTTAAGCATATCTTGAGCTATATAGCTCCAATTGAGGTGATTCTTGCTTTAAAGCAAATTAGAGACTTAAAGATATAATTTCTATGAAGAAGTCAAGTTGTGATTTTGATATTTGATTAGTGTGCACTCACCACTATTGTGGAATGTCAGCAAATGACCTACAGGGTTTTAAGCACAAGGTTTAAGACTTCCGAAGTTGGGCTCCGCAAATGGGGTCTAGTGCGCGCAGTCATTTCGCCCACGTACGATGCCGTTTCTCCTCCTTTGCACGACTTCGTTTTGCATTTCTTCTCCTCTGCGCGCGTCCGATTCTCCCCGTGCGACGCAGCTTTGGCGTATGCCAGCCAATGCGATGCCGTTTTGATTCCTTCTAATTTTTCTATTTTTCCTTCCTTATCCGACCTTTGCTCAATCTTTTGTTTATATCTTTTCGTCCGACATCCGATTGACTTGGTTTTTAATGTGTTAGATTCCTAAGACAATTATATACATCAACATAGGAAATTTATGAATTTTTTAGATTAAATCTAGGGTGATTGATTTAATTAAAGTGAGTTAGATAATTTTCTGAACATGATTCAGTATTTTGAGAAATTCTTGATCTGTAGAGATCCAATTGATCTGATTATTATTGAAAAATAAAATAGAGACATGGGGATACAATTCATATGAAGGGATTGAATTTCAATTTAGCCTCTAAGACTTTCAATTTCTGAATTGAAGTCGGGTTTAGTGTGCAGTCTTGGATTAGTAAGAGCTGAAAGTATTTTGGCCGTAACTTTTGCTCTAGTCATCGAAATAAGGTGATTATTGATTTGGATTAAACTAGAGAAATAGGGATACAATTTTTATGAAGGATTCGAATTTCAATTTAGTCTTTAAGAATGTCAAATTTTCGGATGAAAGTAAAGCACAGGAAATTGTGTTAACAAAAGAACAGTTTGAAATATTTAGAGTATAACTTTTGGTGTAGTCCACCAAATTAAATGATTTTTGTGGCTTTATTAAATTAAGTCAATGAGGAACATTTCTCTAGAAGGAATTTTTAGCAAATCCCTTCATCTTGATGGTGAGAAAAGTGTCCTAAAGTAAGCATGAATTGAAATAAAATTTAGGGGCAAAATTGGAAGAGTGCTTAAGTTGTTAAGTTATAAGGCTTTCATGTAGGGGCATTATGGTCAATTGACACTCATTAAATGACATGGCAAAGGAGTTGCCGTTTAAAAGGAGAGAAGGCACGAAAATTTTAAGAGAAAGAAACAAAAGAAGAAGAGAAAGAAAGGAGAAGAGATGTGCCCTCGGTGGAGAAGAAGAAGAAAGAAGAAAGAAGGATGCTAGGGTTTGATTTTCCTACCATTTTTAAGAGGGTTTTGATGCTTTGTCCAAGGAAAAAGGTGGAAGATCATAGGAGCTTCCTAAAGAACCAAGAAATTTCGAAAATGGTGGAGATTAAGGTAAGAGGTGATTTTTTATCCTCGAGTTTTTAATGAAGTTTTTGTTAGATAACTTGGAAATGTTATGGGTTTATGATTTCTAAGCTCAATTTTGGAGATAGCATGGTTTAATTGGTTATATTTTGGATGTTTAATTAATTAGGGTTTATGTCTTGAATTAGGGAAATTAAGAAAAGGCTTTGGAGAATTGAAGTTTGGGACAAAGTTCTAGCATGGAAATGAGGTGGGTAATTTGTTTATATTTTGAATTATAAGCTAACTTTGTGATTTTGAAAAATCAAAGAGCAAAATTTTATAAATTATTGTTTATGTTAATGTTTGAAAATTATGATTTTTGAATGATTGAATTCATTGATTTTGGAATGATTTGGAAATCTACTAAAGTGTTGCATTCTTTGAATTTAATGCTATGCAAATTTTTGGTTGAAATTGTGCATGTCATTATGATTGCTTATGATATGTCAAGATATGAAAAATAAAGCTTTCGAAATGTGCCTTCGGGCAATACGAATTTTCAAGTGTGATATGTGTTATGTGAGTTTGGTTAGGTCCCATAAGTTTGAGTCAGTGCACTGTCTCATTTTTAAAGGCTTCTCCCGCCTGCCCGCTAGTGGCACTGGAGCTCCGATTTCGGACTCCCATAAGTCACGGCTACACTGGACCGCTATGCTGGAAAGTGTAGTACGTTCTATTCACGGCTGCACAGGACCGCTATGCGAAATGAGCAGTACGTTTCATTTTTGGACCGAACCAAACCATTATGATGTGTTATGTGTTTTTTATTTTGTTTGTAATGTGATGCATTCATGTCTTTGAAATTGTTCATGATTTGTGAAAAGAAAATTTGAGATTTTCAAGAAATAAGAAAGTGAGGTTTTCAACTGTAACAGTTTTGGAAATTGTGGAAATTGTGTATAAATGTTTTGAAAAGTTGAAAAGTTTATGAAATAAACATTTGATGAAATTTCTACTGTGAAATCCTTTATAAGATGGCAAAGGTTTTGAGAGATGGCTTTTGCTTATTATTCAACTTATAAACATGTTATTCACGAGCTATCAGCTCACCCCCCCTTCATCCCCATTTCCAGGTATTCGAGCAGGAGATCGGATGAAGGAATGTCAAGACATTTTTGTTAGATTTTTGCATAGAGTGTAATTGGTGTAATGTGAATTTAGATGTGGTTTGTATATGGCTTGGAAAGCCATGAATGTTTCTAAGCATTCACTTCGTGATGTAGATGATTTATGAGTTTGTATAAAGATTTGAATGATGGTTTATGCGTATGGACTTGAGTTATGAAATTGGAATTATGTATGGATATGGAATGTGAATTATGGTTTTGTATACAAATTGTATATGAATATGTTTGGGTTGTGTTTGGATTTGAATTGGGAATTTTTATATTAAGTTAAGATGAATGGGAATTACATATGATGTATGAATGTGGTTTGTATATTGAATTGAGAAATGAATGTGTATTGGATATGGATAATGTGATTAGGATTGAGTTTGGATTCCGGACAGGAGGTCCGAGGAATTGTGTGGTTTGATTGAGCTAGTTTATAGAAGTGAGCTTTAAATGCAGGTTTTGGGTTTTACAAAATACAGCCATTATGCTGCCCGATTTTTGGAAAAAGAAAAAAATAAGTTTTGATTAAAAGATGATTTATGGAATATGTATGATTGTCAAGAAGATTAATATGAATTGAGATTTGTATAAGGATAAATTTCCAAAAGGGAAAATCATTTGTTTTGATTTGAATGAGATTGAATAAAGATGAAAGAAATGAAAAAAAGAAAGAAAAAAATTTAGACCGGTTTCGGATTGATTTAGCCATAGGTTTCCAACGCGACCCTTTGGTTTTATTTCATGAGTTTAAGATTTCGGATGTTGGATATTTGTTCAGTTCAGTTGCTTCGTTTGTATGCTTTGAATTCGATTCGTATTTGTTTCACATTTTTGTTATTCGATAATTTGATTCGTATTCGCTTCGCTTTCGATTCTTTCGTCTTATGTTTCCAATTCGATTTGTATTTCACCTTTGATCTTTCGTCTTATGTTTCCGATTCGATTTCTATTTCGCCTTTGATTTCTATCGTTTATTCGATTTAGTATTCCGTGTTTTCGTTTTCTCTTCCATTTGATTTCGTTCCGTCTTCCTTTTTTTTTGTTGGGATCCGGTTCCAAGATCGGGTCCCAACAGTAATGACATTTAAACATCATATAGTAAGAATAATATAGGTCAATGACTCCATAAGCATTACAACAAAAGTTCATATAGAGGAACATAGCAAAATCAACATTTAACATGAATTAAACACAAGTGAAATTAAAAGAAAATATATAAATGAAAACCTTGAAACTTTATTCAATGACATATCCACTCAAATTATACTAACTATAATTTTCATTTGGTTCAAATTCCTCATCGTTAAAAATTCTTATCATTATCTTTATTCAAATTTATTGTACCAAACGACATATTAATACTTTATCATCTAAGATTATCTATCAAGTCATTCTCATTTATGAAACTTGTTTCCTTAAAACTCAATATGTTAAAAGATCGATATGGTCAAGGCAATTGGATTTATAGAAATACATGTTCCATTACAAGTCTTAGCAAAAATAAAATAAAATAATTAAGAAATCATAAGAAATATATTCAATTTAATAATGATAATAACATATCTTTCTCGAAGCTGTAATTTGTATCAAACAAAGACTAAATTGTTCAATTTTTTATTTTCCAATCTTTTTCTTCTTTTGGATTTGACGAATTTAAATATGCCCAATTCCTTTCACACCTTGTTGCACTTACATATTGACACATAATTTAAATTGTATACATTTACAATTCTATAACACCACTTCTGAATTTGTCTCCCTAAGCAATTGTAAGACAACAAAAGAATCCTTATAAACAAAATGAAGTGATGATTAATATCAAATAAGTAACAAAAGTAAAGAACACCTGGATTTTGTCTCTTTGATGAATTGTAATAGACATACCAATATCACAACACGCATCTTTATATGCCTCAATTTATAAGTTAAAAAGGTATTATATTATCTCATGTGACACAATTGTTGTGATAATTAATATCATTCCCTTATTAACATTCACTTTCTTTGTAAAATCTTATCTTAAAAAAACATTAGGATTAAAAAATGACTTAGCATCAAACAATGAAGAGTAAAGTTGTCTTTCCTATTTTTGTTGGACCAATGGTGGTTGACAAATTAATTCCACTTATGTTTTGATAATAATAAAATGTATAGAATTGGTTAAGAAATTGTTTCAGGTATTTTGGGATTGATATTCAATGAAAGAATTGTACAAATCAAGATGGGCAAGTGTTTAATCATTGAAGAATCAAGATGGAAGTTTCCTATAAGTGAAAGAGGCTTAAATAATGAAGATTATAGAAGATTTGAGTGGATATTACCGTTGAAGCTTACATAAGTCGACTAGAACATCATATGTCAACTAATATATGAAGATATGTCAACACAAGTCGACTAACAGCATACAAGTCGACTTATCGTGGACCACAAGTCGATTTACACATCACAAGTCGACTTATAGAAGAGCGGAGATGCAAGTTTACGTAAAATGTTGTCACAAGTCGACTTATACAACTCGACAAGTCGACTTATGGTCATAAGTCGACTTATGGGTATAGCATATTAATTCCAATGGTCCAATTAGCAAAAAATGGAAGGAAGATTATTAAAGAACGGTCATTTCAATCTAGCAACAGCTAGAATAAGTCCCAACAGCTATATTTCTTCTTATATAAAGGGTGGATGATTGATGAAGAAGTGACACAAGTTTTAGAAGCCAAAATACTCTTATCTTGCTCCAAATTGCTCATCATTGTTCTTACTTTATTTACATTTGTATTGAGCACTTGTTCTTAGATCTTTATCCTATTTCTTTTACAAATTGAGTGACTAGTGGTAGGTCACGTGTGAGGTAGCTTGAGCCATAAATCAAGTGGTGTTGGTAGGATTTGTGCCGGAAGACAAATCATTTGTAAAGGTAGCTTGAGCCGGAAATCAAGCGGGATTGTAAGAGTTCACACTGAACTACAAAGTGTATAATAAAGTGGTTTGCAAATTCCTAAGTGGGAGCTTAGGTAGAGGACGTAGGTCTTAGCACCGAACCTCTATAAAAATAGTGTTTGATCTTCTTCCCTACTCTTTGTATTTAAATTTGTTTAAATTACTATTGTGTGAATTAACTTCTGATTTTATTATAGAAATTCTCAAAAAGATTTAAAGATCTATTCAACCCCCCCTTCTAGATCGCTAACAATTGGTATCAGAGCAGAAGTATCTGGGGATGACACACAATAACTTAGCGGAAGAAGGTAATACTAATAATCACCCTCCTTTATTTAATGGTACTAATTATTCTTCTTGGAAAAATCCTATGAAGTACCACATCATTAGCGAGGGAGTAGAATATTGGAAGATAATTATCTTCGGTCCACAACCACCATTAAAAGAAAATGGTGAGTTAAAAACGGAGCTGGAATACGATGACAATGACTGGAGGCAAGCCTACATCAACGCTAAAGCGATGAAGCTAATATATTGCGCTCTCACAGTTGAGGAAAGAAACTGAGTTAACTCGTGTACCAGCGCCAAAGAAATGTGGGAAAGACTCCGCATCACCCACGATGACAAACATTTCATAGTCATGGAGAAGCATGTTGATCTTTGTTTCCCGGACTTGGTTGTCATGAAGGAGTAGAATAAGTAGAATATTGGAAGATAATTATCTTCGGTCCACAACCACCATTAAAAGAAAATGGTGAGTTAAAAACAGAGCTGGAATACGATGACAATGACCCGAGGCAAGCCTACATCAACGCTAAAGCGATGAAGTTAATCTATTGCGCTCTCACAGTTGAGGAAAGAAACCGAGTTAACTCGTGTACCAGCGCCAAAGAAATGTGGGAAAGACTCCGCATCACCCACGAAGGAACCAACCAAGTCTGGGAAACAAAGATCAACATGCTTCTCCATGACTATGAAATGTTTGTCATGAAGGAAGGTGAGTCTATTTCCATTATGCTTGATCGTTTTGCAGAAATCATAAATGAATTAGGCAACCTTGGAAAGCACATGACGGATAGCGAGAAGGTGAAGAAGATTCTTCGCTCACTACCGAAAGAATGGGACTCACAAGTCACAGCAATTATGGAATCCAAAGATCTCAATCATCTGGAATTCAACGCCTTGGTGGGATCACTTATCAACTATGAGATCATTCTCAAATCTAGAGGAGGTAGAGGTAAGTCACAAAAGTCAATTGCTTTAAAAGCTAATACTTCTTCTCTTGATGAAAGTGATGAAGAAATAGATGAAGAAGAGGATGATGAAGAAATGGCAATGTACGCCAAAAATTTGAGAAAATTCAAGAGACTTCTCAAAAATCGGAGGAAGGAATTAAATGGTGGAAGAAATGGAGAAAGGAAGAAATTTGCCATGGAAAGAAGATCCAAGGGTTATGACGAAAAGAAAAGCTCATCCTCAAATTCAAATCTCCAGAAAAATGACAAAGGGAAAAAGAAAGCTAGCCTTATAGCCACGTGGAGTGATGATGAGGAAGCATTTCAAAGCAATGATGAAAACAACCTAGCACTTATGGCAAATAGCTTCTTAACAAGTGATGATGAAGATGAGGTACATTTCATTGATCAAGATCTTATAGATTCTTTTAACGCTTTACAAATTGATTTTGAAGAAGCTATTGAGATCAATAAAAAATTGAGAAAGAAAATAAGAGAACTAGTTGCTGAAAATAATGCTTTACATGAGATGATTGATGATTTAGATTGTCCTAAGGAAGATCATTCTGCATGTCTTGCTGAAAAAGAAAGTCTTACTTGTGAGCTTGATAGACTTAGAAAGGAATTTTTTATGTGGTTGGAATATTTGCTGGTAGAAATGCAAAGTTTGAAGAGATGTTGTCTTTACAAAGATATTCTATTTCTAAACATGGTTTGGGATATGATCCTTATAATAGAGATTGTTCTTTAATTTCCAAATTTACCAAGGATGGAAAAGTTGCTCAATGTGCTAGATGCTTGAAAGATGGTCATATAGAAATTGCATGTAAAAGTATTAGGAGATGTGTTAAGGTTAAGAAAATTTAGGTGGTAAAAGGTACAACACCTTCTAATGTGGTTTATATGACTAACCAAAATGGACCCAAGATGGCTTGGGTACCAATGAGAAGAAAGGATGTTTCAGTTGTAGGTACAAGCAAGGAATGAAAATCAACCAAGCATATGGTACATTGATAGCAGATATTCAAGGCATATAAGTGGAGACAACAACAAAGATTCCATCATCATTTACACTTAGGCTGAAATGTGATTGAATTGGAGTACTGGTATATTCTAGTCGACTTATGGATGTCTAAGTCAACTAATTGGTGAAATGTCTGGTAACAAGTCGACTTATCTCTACATGGATTCTTTAAAACCTATTCTTCTTTTCACTCTCCGTAATGACTATTGTTATGTTATGACAATTGCCTTTATTTGTGTTTGTTGTTTTGTTTGTTTATGGACTGCATTTGCGACTATTTTTTATTTTTTATATTGGTTTTTAATTATGACAAAAAGGGGGAGTAATATTGGAAATTGATAATTGGTATCTTTTAGTCACCGTCATTTGATTGAGGAGGAGTGTGTTTAATTTGAGACTATTTGTGTTTGATGACTTGTTTCTCTATTTAATGTGATTGCGATATTTCATCTTTTGTTGGTTTGTATTAGTTGTTTTGATTATGACAAAAGGGGAGAAAATGAGAAATTGGATTTTCTTTAGTTACTTGATTAAGGGAGTTTGTTAAAATTTTAATTGATTTTCAAGGTTATTAAAATTCAATGATTTATATGATTGAGGGGAGACTTTAACTAAAATGACAAGGTATAAAACCTTGATCAATGTTTCTTTGTTTTCATTTCTTAAACAATTTCTAAGTATTTTGTCATTATCAAAAAGGGAGAGATTGTTGGACCAATGGTGGTTGACAAATTAATTCCACTTATGTTTTGATAATAATAAAATGTATAGAATTGGTTAAGAAATTGTTTCAGGTATTTTGGGATTGATATTCAATGAAAGAATTGTACAAATCAAGATGGGCAAGTATTTAATCATTGAAGAATCAAGATGGAAGTTTCCTATAAGTGAAAGAGGCTTAAATAATGAAGATTATAGAAGATTTGAGTGGATATTACCGTTGAAGCTTACATAAGTCGACTAGAACATCATATGTCAACTAATATATGAAGATATGTCAACACAAGTCGACTAACAGCATACAAGTCGACTTATCGTGGACCACAAGTCGACTTATAGAAGAGCGGAGATGCAAGTTTACGTAAAATGTTGTCACAAGTCTACTTATACAACTCGACAAGTCGACTTATGGTCACAAGTCGACTTATGGGTACAGCACATTAATTCCAACGGTCCAATTAGCCAAAAATGGAAGGGAGATTATTAAGGAACGGTCATTTCAATCTAGCAACGGCTAGAATAAGTCCCAACAGCTATATTTCTTCTTATATAAAGGGTGGATGATTGATGAAGAAGTGACACAAGTTTTAGAAGCCAAAATACTCTTATCTTGCTCCAAATTGCTCATCATTGTTCTTACTTTATTTACATTTGTATTGAGCACTTGTTCTTAGATCTTTATCCTATTTCTTTTACAAATTGAGTGACTAGTGGTAGGTCACGTGTGAGGTAACAGCCAAAAATCAAGTGGTGTTGGTAGGATTTGTGCGGAAGACAAATCATTTGTAAAGGTAGCTGAAATAAAATCAAGCGGGATTGTAAGAGTTCACACTGAACTACAAAGTGTATAATAAAGTGGTTTGCAAAATCCTAAGTGGGAGCTTAGGTAGAGGACGTAGGTCTTAGCACCGAACCTCTATAAAAACAGTGTTTGATCTTCTTCCCTACTCTTTGTATTTAAATTTGTTTAAATTACTATTGTGTGAATTAACTTCTGATTTTATTGTAGAAATTCTCAAAAAGATTTAAAGATCTATTCAACCCCCCTTCTAGATCGCTAACAATTTTAATTGATGATTATAAGATAACATTTGTATAAAGAATGATATTTTTCATTTTTGGTTAGACCTCTCTATAGTACCATAAAAATAACTTATGATTGATTTCTTGTCACTATCAACCAAATGAAGTATTCTTACTAAAGACTCACAAACTAGGATGACAAATTAACATTGGAAAGTAATTCTAGAAAACTTCATTCTAGCATTAGACTTAGCATACTAAAATACAACTCATTTATCACTTGTAAACATTTGTATTAGCTCCTTCTTCATTAAAACAAAGCACTAAAATGATAGGAAATTAGTTGCAAATCTTATTATGGTAGGACAACACAAATTCCAACTATTAGTGAAACTCTTACTCTTCAAATTTAGAACTTATGAATGATTATAGATGAACTTAGTCACTTTTTTTACTTTTTACACAATTTCATCATTGTTATGAAAGTTTCTATGATCTCTTATATTTTTCAACAGTAGGTTAATGCAATGAGCAACACAATGAGTCAAATAAAGAGAATTATACGTGCTTTGTAACCTTTTTTAGCTACTTTAGAAGTAGAATCATTGTTATTTGTATCCATAACTTCATCAAATATCTTAAATAGATACTCAATATTTCTTACAAGGACAGATGCATCAATGACTTAGTAGAATAAACCAAACAATTGACAATAGGTTCAAGTCTTCTATTTTTTCAACTATTACACATATTTAAATGACCTTAATTTTCTTAAGTCATTTTTCTTTCATCAAAATCAATTTTTATATCATAAGCAGAGCTACTCAAAAAATTACTTCTTTATTCATCAATTGATTGAGCTTTATATCATGGACCATAATAGGCAATAATATCCACTATAGGCTAGTAATAATAAGATAACACAATATTGAATGATATACCTACATCATACGACTATCTAGTCATTGTTATATCCACATTATAAGCTACATTTTTAGATTATAGGGCACTAAGAATTAAAGGTTAAGCTTCAAGAGTTGTTTGTAAAGCAAATAATTTAGACATATATCTTTTTCTCTTACTCATATTAGGTGCAGCGATCTCTTCTTATTATGAAGGAATACCATCTTCAACATTATCAATATCATCTTGACCATTGTAAAAATAACTTCCAGTACCAATTTTGTAGATCACTCTTTGCCTTTTGTCTTTCTCATTCTGATACTCTTCAAGTAAAGTCTACATATATCATTTCATATTACGACTAACTTTCTTTCAAGACTCCACTTCGTCTTTAATCTCAGCTAAATATTTCTTTAATCTAGCGATTCCCCACCAGTTAAATATTTGTTACAATATAAACAAACAGTATGGTTCTTCATATTAGGAAACAATCTGGTATAAGTCAAGCTGGATCATAAAATCTTCCTAAAGAGATTGAATTATCAAGAGTACTTGAATTTTCTTCCATTTTATGTAAAATAAATAATGATATATATTAAAATTAAATTAATAACTTCATGCCCAAAATAAAGTTTTTATATGTATCATCATTACTTAATTATAAAAATTCAATAGTCAATTATAAGTATGTTTATCATACATCTTTCTTGTGCTAGTACACCTTGAAAAATGACTTTATTGTATAAAATAAAAAGATCATCACTTAAACATTTGCAATTTTACAATGTGTTGAGTAATGAGTATACTCTTTTAAATTAAGACATATCTTAAAAGCCATTTTAGTACAATCATAGAGAAATCAAATTAATATAGGTTAAATGTAATCATGGAAAAATTAAATTACTTAAATCTTCTCCTTCCAATTCCCATAGAGTATTTTCTATTACGAATTTAACTACCCATAAAATAGGATAATGAATTGGTGCATGTCGTAATACTACACAAAATAAATTAGACCTACAACTATAGTAGTGATGAGTCTAGATCAATCCCATAGAGATTAAATCCGATTACTTTCCTAAATTGTACCTATATGTAAAACGAGGAGGTTTGGTTTAATACAAATTAGAAAAAAAACGTAAAATTAAATATGTAAAAACAACTCAATCTAAACAATAGCAAAGTGAGAAAAATTATTAACGATTTGAAATCCAATTCTTTGGTTTAATCTCGGGCTAAGCATAATTTCACATATGTCATTGAATTATCATTTTCACACCTCTCTTTAGACTATTAACCATGAATTGACAACATGCACCATTAATTCTGGTTTTTCCTTAGGTTGTAGTTAATTAAAAAGAGCTTGTTAATTAACATTAACTATTGGATAACCTACAAATAGCTTTCTAAGTTTAATCAGAGAGCTACAATACGATTAAACAAAATAGACAAATCTAAGCGATAATCACACAAGCTCAGATTATTTAACTTATATTACATCATTCCTAATGATTTAATACCGTTAGTTTCCATATACGACTTCAAACACAACTATTTTGTATCGTATTTAAATTCTAGCAATGGGTTTTCATGAAAAATGATTAAATAGAGTATCAAATGCATTTTTACACAATACCCAATTATTAATCTCAAGATAACGTAATCAATCCAAAAAAGGGAAAGAAAATGATACACAATGATATATGTTTAAATGTGCTCCTCGGTGTCGATTCCACCTCCGAATCGACATCAGGTAGGTTAGCCCTTCATCTTTTTCATCAACCTCTAATAATCAGTCAAAAATGTCTCCATCATTGTTAAAAACTGACCAGAGTTAAAGCAGAATTACGTTTAGTCATGTTTCTGCACACTTTCCATTTGTAATCTCCATGAATAAAGAAGAAGAATCAGTTGTTGTCCACTCCTTTTCTTGAAGAAGAAGATGAATAAATGAAGAAGGATTAGGTCCGTCCACACTCCTTGCTCCAGCCCTCACCAAGATAATTTTTATGTCATGAAAATGCCTAGTGCTATCTCAGTTCATCTCATCCAACCATCATCTTGGTGTAATCATCACACATTCTTTGTCTCAACCCTCCACTCACTTTTTTTTCAACCCTCCCCCTTCTTTGCTTCAACCTAGCCGACACCTTATACCCCTCACATCATCCAAATGCTAGGTTTTTCTTTGGAATGGATAAGTGTCCTTTTCCAGCTACCTTCATATGCTTCAGTCGTGACATACACCATGTCCTTTTCATCTTTAATAACTAGGTTTTCAATGAGATAAATGGACAGGTGTCTTTCTTTGGTAACATTATGCATATGTCTTCTTTTTTTTGTTTCTCCATGTTACAACCACCTTTTGATTCTTCTTTTAGCTACCAACACACACACTTCATTTATATTAAAAACTAGGATAAAATCATGTGATAAATGGATAACTAGCTTAATTATTTTGCTAGTATAATTCATGTTACAGCTATGATCTTTTTAAATCAAAATGTTTCACATACCTCCATTTTTATGCCCTATCTTGTCTTTTTTTTGTTTTAATCTTTTTCTTCTTCATGCTCCATGAAGACAATAAGCATGAACATTGAGAAGATGGCTAAATAAGTATGTTTTAAGGTCACTTTAGCTCCTTCACTTTCAAAATATACCTAAAATCAAATATGAGTTAAAGTGAGTATCCTAAAAAATTTAAGACATTAATCACTAAGTGTAATGGATTAAATGTATTAACAATTAAGCACCTATCATAAATGTACATTTGTTGGCCCCCAAATTTTTTCTTTAATTAAGCATGATTTAGATAAATTATGAGGTCTTGATAGATTAATTTTTGGGAGTTAATTATTATGTCTATGTTACTCGGATTTATTTTATGGGTAAATTGAATTAAGGTAGTAAGATTATATAAGGGCATTTTTAGTAGTTAACTTAAGTATAAAGACCATAAGGCATATAAGAAGGGAAAAATGGACATTTTACAATCATTAAGGGTATTAAGGGAAGAAACAAATGGTGTTTTGCATTTGAGAGAAGAAGAAAAACGTGATTTCAAAATATGCCATTTAGGCAATCTGTTTTCAAGCCATGAAATACATGTTATATGGGTTTGTGGTAGTCCGTTCTATTATGTCAAGTGCACTTTGAATTTATTAAAGGTTTCTCTCGCCTACCCGCTAGTGACATGGAGCTTCTTCTTGGACTTTTTCATGTTTACGACTACGCAAGACCATTAGGTGAGATTGCGATAGTACATTTTGTTCATGACTACACAAGACTATTATGTGGGAATGTATTAATACGTTCTGTTTACGGATCTACCCAAACCATTTCTGATGTGATTATGTGTTTAGAATATGTTGACAAGTTTGATGAATGTGTGACTTATGTTGCTTATGAATTGCTTAATAATGTGAGAATTTGGGAACTATATGTTTATTGGATTTTATGCAAAATTATTATGACATTGAGTATTTTTTCGATGGTTTTGCTTGTTTATGATTATAAACATGCTACTCACGAGCTTTTAAGCTCACCCCCCTTTCTCCTTCCCAAATTCAGGTGATGAGCAAGAGATCAAGTAGTCAAGAGTCAAGGCATCACTCTGATTATGCATATTTTTTATATTTTAAGCTAGATTTTGTAAACACAAGGCTTTAGTCACATTTCAAGTATCTTTTGTATTTTGGATTTTGTGAAATGATGTATTGTAGCTTGAAATTCCCATTAAAGCTTTGTAAACTCTTATATTTTAATGTTAATGAAAAATGATTGTGTTTTATTCATGATTCTCAAAGTTTGTATGTTGCATTTTTTTAAGTTTTTCATAAGGGTAAAGAGTATGTTCTGAATTCAGGGGGAAAAATAATATTGATCTAGGCATAATTAGACAAAGTTGTCTTCATATAAGTTGTATCTTCTCCTCTTAGCTTTCCAACGGTATATAGTTTGTAATTTTTTTACTTCGTATGAGAAAGTTATAGTCATTACATGATAATGGGTGTTGGCAATCTGTAGCACTATCCTTGACAGGTTTTCTGACTAATCTTCAGGGTTCGCCATGGCGAACCTAAAAGTACACCACGGTGAACTTTTCCAAAAGGGTCTTCCTTTAAGTTTCTCCACGACGAAGTCCAAAAGTTGGCCGGGTGAACTTTTCCTAAGAGGTCTTTTCCTTCACCTTCAAAGTTTGTTGTGGCGAAGCCAAGAGTTAGCCGCGGCGAATTCTTTTTGTCTGAAGGATTTTAATTTGCAATTTTGACCCTTTTGGAGGCAAAATATTTCTTTGGAGTATTCACGGAAGTTGTAGATCTAAAATTCCTCTTAGAAACCATCCTAGAATGACCTTCATCTGACATCTCTACTAAACGTTATGCCTATTGTCCTAAAACAGGTACATCACCTAAAGGTTTTTCTCAAACCTGAACATGTTTGATTCTTTTCGTCATAACTTTGTCATCCGACCTCCAAATAACTTGATTCTTGAACCAATAAATTTCTAACATATTTTGATATCCTTTGGTGTTGATTTGAAAAAGATTAATGTAAAGAAATTGAGGGATATCTAATAAAAGGGTACTTCGGATAGACCCTGAGTGTTCGCCGCAGTGAAGCCACATGTTCACCTCAGCGTATTTTTCCCGAAGGTCACTTGGATATTTTCTTCAATGTTCATCGCAGCGAACCTGCCATGTTGCCTGTGAAATTTTTCTTTATTTTCTTAAATGTCTTCCACTTTCCTCTCGCGTGATCTTCACCCGACAGTGCTCAGGTTTTATGACTTCGAATAGTTGAACTCTGGAAACGAGGTCCAACAACATTTGTAAGTTTGTTATACTATTGAAAATATTCCTTTCCAAATTTAAATTTTGTTTATTTGCAATGTAGTTTTCTAATGACAACAAAATAGGATTGCAAACATTTCATTTTTTACTTAGCTATATATTATCTACTTCAATATAAGAAGTTAGTTTCCAAAAATCAAACTTAAAATTAAAAAGGGTCTCAATATTATTGTTATTGTAGAAAAAATCTTATGTTTAAATGATTTAATCATATATTAGATACTATTTATATGCAAACAATAATTCACGAATTATATGTTTTATATAAATTAATTAACAAGTTAAAAATCAAAGAAATAAATTTTAATCTCATTTTTATGATTATTAGAATACAAATAACCAGAAAAGATGATATTTGACTATATCTCTCGGGATTTTGCAAATAAATAAGACTTAACGTTTTCCTGAAACCATTCACAAAAATTCACAATAGGAGGCGTGTATAAATTCAGCACACAATCTTCTTCGTAGTTTTTCCATAATTTTAACTTAATTTTCCTCACAAAACATAATAAAACTACTACATATTTATACTTTAGGCCATCACTAAAGTCTTAACAAAAAACAATAGCAAAATCACAACTTAAGACTATATTTAGTTAGACGAAAAGTTTTAATGGAATAATTTATAATAGAATAGAATTTAAATAGATGTAATATTAAAAATTATTATTTAGAAAGGACGAAAGAATTCACAATCTAATATAACGAAATATTCTTTAGAAGATGAATGAAATGAAATAAAATGTATGTATAATAATAATGAATGACTATTCTACCTTTAATAGAACAAAACATATGTTAATATATCAAAACACATATAAAAATTATTAAGAATATATTAGGTAATATATATTTATCATTTTACATTTAATCTTAAATCTTCCAAATAAGAAGTAACTCATTTTTATTATTTTTGGATGAAATAGGATATAATGCAAAATTCTCTCATTCTTTTCTATTACATTTCATTATATTATAAACTATCCTATTAGATGATAGAATAATATTGCATTCAATTCAATTCCATTCCATTACTAACCACCTTACTAAAAATAGCCTAAGTCAGTGACGAGAGAAAACAACAGAGGAGCAGCATGCGATGGGAGAGATGAAGCGTGCGATGGAGGAGTAGACAAAGGCGGAGTAGTCGATAACATGCGAGCTACGACAATGGAGAACTGAGAAGAGGCGTACGAATGGAGAAGCATCGACAAAGGTCAACTGAGTTGAGAGTAAAGCGGATAAGGAAGGCTATAAGTGTGAGAATGAGAGTGACAGTGAACTAAGGCAAAAGCGTGGCAAGCTCTCGGGATCCGGGGGTAATGATTTAGGGTTTTTGTTTTCAATTAAGCGCTCAATATCTTGAATTTTACAAATGTGGTTGGTATTTTACAGATATTTGCAATACCGAATGATACTATTCGAAATGATCGATATTGGCCGGTACTTAAACCTAGTAATGGTAGTATTAAATTTTGTATCTTTTTCTGGTTAGTATAGCTGTGGGAGGCTAGGTTTCGTATTATTCAAGATTGGGTCTTGGCGAGGGTTTAAACTAACGACCCATTTTCCAAATTCTTGTTACTTTCTAAGCCAAAACCAGAGGAAAAAGGTCAAGCGTGGGCATGGATTTAATAGATCTCATATTCGACACAGGATGTAGGTTTGTTTCCCCACCATTCAGTATCATTGCAGTTTAAGATAATTTATAAAGCCTATATGATTATTGACCTAGTATCAAAATATTTTACAAGCCCAGTTACTACGAATGTGGAAATGCAACTGAGCAGTGTGTCAAATGCCCAGCGATACCGATACATTTGATTCGCCTGGCAATCTTTTATATCCTTCACATCTCTCAAGGTTTTAGTACTAAATTGAAGGGAAAGAATGAATAGCCTAAAATTCTACTCTTCACCCTTTATGCTTCTCACGCGTAATAGCACATTAGACGGGTTAATTAGTTGACAAGAGCCTAATATCAACTGCGATTTAATCATGCTTACTTGGGTAATACAAAGTCCCTGAGATTAGTGTGTTGTTGAATCTTACTCTGCGTAATAGCACAATAGCTAGGTTGGACGATCATGCTTACTTGGGTGGACATCACAGCATTCCCTTGTGAGTTATTGGGAGGTGGCAAGTCAAATTGAGTCTCTCTCAATCTAACATTTGAAGTAGATGCCATAGTCTTTTGGGAGTGGTCACGATTTCAAACGAATACAAACAAGAAAGAATGAGTACTTTGGCGGATGAGTAAAGCCATGAACTTACAGGTCATCTAATGGAATCCAACCCATTTGACTAGGAGCTCCATACTTTAAGTCAGGGCCGGGATAACTGGGGCACCAGCTGGCAGGTGCTCACTGTTAATGAACCTGTGATTCGTAGTTGGCCCAAAAGAGACTGGCTTAAAACAAGGGTCTACGTCCTCTATAAATTGGTCCTGAACCCTGTATTACGCTACGACATACATATTTATTTAAACGACAAATTAATAGGGAACTTCGTATCCAGAATATTACTTCATTCAATAATAAAATGATTCACATGAAAAATTTTAGGCCAATAAAATTTTCTTTTAAAGATAACCATTGCTGATGAGAACACTATAATTCTGCTGGCTTTTCTCGGGGAATGATAAACAATCAGCGCATACCTTTAAACTATCTTTGGGAGATGGCTCGACGCTTATGGGTGCCAAAATCAGAATGACTTTACATTACAGTCGTTTAAAGAAATCCACTTTCGGTCATGATAATGTTTCTTGTAATTATATCATCCTGACAAAGACGGAACCTTCAAAGCTGGAGACAAGAATTATCTGTAAATAGTTCCTCAGGTATGGGCAATGCGAATCCTTATCTTTCAACTTGTCTTTTGTTTTAGAATGTTTGTTTCTGTTACCCTATGTATTCAGGGTTTTATACATATACATTCTACCTAATGCTCATTAAACTCCGAAGCTAATGGCTGTAAATGTAAAAGATGTCCATTTGGTGGTTCTAGCAGTTAGCATGGGCATAATGACCCAAACTCAGCTGAAGTCAAGTTAAGACCGACAATTTTTTTAAGTAGGCGAAATAAACTCGGAAATCTCTTACAAAATGTCCTAGGCCAGGCTGCTGCCTGCCGTTGCTCGTCACTGCCGTCGGCCTTTCTGTATCTGTCCCTGCATTGCTGGAGAAAGAGGAGCTAATGAACTTATTTCTAGGGCCAAAGGGATTTCACGCTACTTCTTTTCTTTTCTTTTTTTTTGTCATAAAGAAGAAATCCATTACTAAAAAATATGAGCACGAGTCCGATATACAACAAAGAGAAAAACAGCAATACACACGAGTCCGATATACAACAAGAGAGAAAAACAGCAATACACAATAGAGTACTAAAATCTACAGTAACTCTAGCATATCACTGCAACTCATCACCCTTTATAGAGGAGCTGGTAATCCATCCCGACTGAAGATACCAACCAAAGAAGATGGAGGTACTAAAACTCAATTACCTAAGTTCATCTTCTTCCGGACTTGCTTAGTTAACCAATCAGTTGCTCTGTTAGCTTCACGAGTTATTAAAACTAAATCAATACTTTGTAAATGTTGCAACCTGTATAATATATCAGAAATGTAGGAAAAAATTCTTCATCTGTCATTCCCTTTATTCTTAAAAATTTCAGTATAAAAAATGTAGGAATTCATCTCAATCAGTACATTATGATATCCTTTTTGCTCCAAAAAATTAACTCCTTCCCACACAGCTCTAACTTCAACCTCTAATGCTGAACCTGCTTTCTAATCTGACATTAGACCATCCACAACAAGCAGACCATCCACAACAAGACCTTCAGCATTCCAAAGTACAACTGCCCACCCTACATCCCCATTTTTAAAAGAGCTACAGCTGGCTTAATCCAATGCTTCTGTCTAGCTTGAACCCGATGCATACCAGTCAACTTCCTTGTATTTCCACACTCATTCAACAAGATATAGCTTTGCCCAATACACATCTTCGGAATTTCACGCTACTTTACTAGTTGGTTATCTCAGCGCATGTTCAAGCTTTAAAATATTGACACCTTTTTGTGTCAATTGGTATAATACTGCCCATGAAAGCTTTGGCTTTGGTTGGTCAAATTGATATCGATTTCTCCTATAATCATCATCTTGATGGTAAAATGAAAAGTTTTTTTATTTTTTTTACAATTGAAATTATGAGAAAATTACAGTGTTAGTTGTCTAATTTCAAGTTTTTAAATTTTAAATATATTGATCTAAGTGTAATCAAATTTTAAATTAAACTCAGCTTAATAAACAAAAAATCGAATCCGTCCTAATAAAGATGCTATTTCGTTTCTATGTTTTAGGTGATTGATGGACATCTAACCATCCCTGTATCTCTAATTAATCTGAATTCAAAGACCAGGCCTTTTCCAAATATATATTATCTTGCGCGATGTAGAAATTTTGAGAAAATTGATTTTGGTGTCCAATCAGATTGATGTACGGAAACAACAAATCACATTGACCAGGGGTTTTGTTCAATCCCACTATTTTTATTCTCCATCAGACGAGTGAGTGCTTCTTTTCTTGAGAAGCCAGGACATTTGTTTTATTATTTTATGTACGGCAAAAGCAACCATCACACCAGAGCTATGAGTTATGACCCAGCAGACACGGGATATGATCATTGACCCTCGTTTCGTCTAATAAAAGTTATTCCTCGCGGAGTTACATCCCTTTCAAGTGCATATATCCGTAGGAGTAGTAGGCGAATATCATACAGTTTGAATCCGATATCTGGAATATCATTCACACGTAAGTAGATGGTCGAGATCTGGATTATCATTCACACGTAAATATACGATTGAGATGGGTTAAAATAGGATTGATACAGAATTCACAAAGTCAGAAAATTTGAGGGGCTTTATAACGGTGAATGTTATTCCAAATCTCCCATGAATGGTTTACATAGGTTAAAATAAAGTTAGTACAGGATTCACGCTTGACCGCACGGGTAGCTCAGTTGGTTATTGGTAAGATTAATTTGAGACAAAGACCAGGGTTCGAATCCCGTCAACGAGAAAAATGAACCACTTTGTTAAAAAGTTGGTTGAAATCATACCGTAATTTACCTCCCCACTATTCATACTTGGAGTGGGTGATTTCACTTTTTAGAACAAAGTACAGGATTCACGGATCAAAGAGTCACGTTCCCTTGTCAAGTGCCAATTAGAAACAAGGTTGGACGTATTTATTGGAAATAAGAAGTACACCAACACGTTGCACGAGTATAATAATAATTAAGGGTGACTGCTATTCCGGATCTTATTATTATTATAGTTATTCTGAAAATTTAAGTTATTTTTAATATTTTATCTTTTATATTTACAAGATTTCTTTAATAACAATGGAGAAATATTCAACTTACAAATATCTTTTTGAAGTTTTGCGCTATAATATTAAATTCAGACATTCGACTGATCCCGTGTGATTAATATGCTTGTAAATTTGAGTATTTTTTCTAGTTCTCTTAGCTTGACACAATGATCAAGGCATCTGGAAGAATATCTATGATTCAACCGCTAAAATTTGGCTTTCTTACAAGAAATCGTGAAAACAAGTCATTTAACACCTGTTATTCAAGAACATGATTAAAGGAGAAATTTGCTAAAGGTTGCTTAAAGCTCTAAGAACTTATCAATTACATTACATATTATTAGTTTATGTCTTACAGTCAACAATCAATCAATCAGTTGTAATTTTGGGATATAATTAGTTAAAGATATTTTATTACCATATATATATATATATATATGTATATATATATGATAAAGTTTATGATATAAATGTATATTACAAATTAAATTATGATAACATCATAATTATGAAATTCATATTGCATTTATGTATTATACCTACATCATTCTTAGTTATTATTATATTAAGAATCATATTAATATAATGAAAAGGACTAGCACACGTTATATTTTCTTCATAAAAGAAATGGTCGATTTCATAGGCCAAAATATGGAAATAGTTAAACAAATATATGAGTGTTTGTTAGAGAAAAGCTTATGAACATATTCCATAAGAGAATTCCATTTGGTTTATCAAAATTTTCATTGTGATGATTATATAAGTGATTTTTGATTTAAGATCTCCACATTATTTTATATAGAGATTACAATATTTTGATACTATTTATGATTTATTACGATTAATGACAACTCAATCCCATCGATTTATCAAAATTCTCATTGTGATGATTATATAAGTGATTTTGATTTAAGATCTCCACATTATTTTATATAGAGATTACAATATTTTGATACTACTTATTGACTTATTACAGTCAATGACAACTCATTGGATATAAAATGAAGTATATAGAGATAATTGAGTAATCATTATATGAATCATCACCTTAAAGTAATTAAGAAAAATATTCTATTATTTTCTTTTATTATCGATTCAAGAAATACTTGATTAAGATGAAATGATATTTTAAAATAACTTTTCAAATATCATTAGTTGAATCAATTACTAATGGTGAAGAACTAACGTGATTGCACTTAAATAGCATAGACATTATTTTTAACTCTATGCTTAGTTAGAATATTGTATGATGAAATGATTGAATTATACAAAAATTATGCATAAACAAGTTAGTTAAAATCACTTTAACATTTCTAAATTTTGGGTGATCATGAAGTATTGCTATATATCAATCTTGATCATGGATTTAAATTATTTAATTAGAGAATTACATATGATGAAGTATTGCTATAGATCAATCTTGATTGCGGATGTAAATTATTTAATTAGAAAATTACAGATGAATTAGAGGAGTTTAATTTATCTAATCTTAAATATAATTTATGACTATAATTTATATCTATTGTCAACATATTTAAAAACCTAATAGATCATACGTAAAAAAAAAAAAGAGCTGAAGGGTGAAAATGATATGCGAAAAATGAGTGCTTTTTAAGAGCAGAAATTCAGTTCAAAAGAGGAAGGAGAGTTTTACTATATTTTTGTACCATGTTTACATAGAAAAAAAAATCGCTTCTTATTGTAACAATTTTACGCCTACACATCTACACACATCATAACTGTGATAAAAAGATTTTTATAAAATATGATAATCAATCTTTACTATATTCTATATATACTGTTTGCATTATATATTTTCATATTTATCTATATTTTATATTATTAATATTATTTTGCATATTTTATTAAATACAGGTAAGATTCAAACTTTCAAACCCCTACTTTTCACCATCGTTGGAAGATAAGAAATGGCCTTATTTGATATTTTCCCTGAGAAAATGAATCTCAGGTGCCAAATTTGATACGAAATCTAGAGAGAAACACATGGTGTGCCACCTTCTCCACACACGCGCCGAATTTGTTTCGTCGCAGTGACTACGATGGATGCTGGCTGGGCATTGACAAGGTTGAACACTGTGGAACTGGCGTGTTGGACATAACATTTACGGCTGCTTCCTTACTCCTGGCGAGTCGGTACTCGGTTGTCAACATAAACTAAAATTACACCAACAAAATCAAAATTAGTGTAATAAAGGATCGGCGGGGGAGAGAAGAAGGAAACAAAAGAAGCCACCGAATCAGCCAATAAGAGTAGGGAAGAAGAACACGTGGTCCCCGCGGGGAAATGAGGCTGAGAAACAGGAGAGGAGAATCCAGGAACTGACACGTGTCTATTTCCTTGTAAGAGAGGAGAAGGTAATTAAATGGACAAACTGGGGATTGCCCGTAAACCATCTTCTTTAGGCAAGTAGGCTTTCAAAGGCTAAGGAGAAGGTTCGCTCCTTTCTATAATAGAAACATCCCTATATTCCTCCCAAGCACTCCTTTGTCTTTTGGTCTCTCTTAAGTTCTTTCCAGTTTCCTCCTGAACCCAATTGTCTTTTGTTTACATGCATGATACATACCTCTCCGTTTTATATTATATATATACAAACATACATAGACAAACCCTTTCTCAGGAAATTGTACACAGCCACCTTTTTCATTTTGTTCATCTTCTTCGTTTTCGTCTCTGATTTTTCTCCTGTTTTCTGCCTCCTTTTGGTTTCCTTGTTTTGCTTTTCGGTTTTCTTGATTTAGTTTCAAATATTTTGTTTGCTTGTGAAAATCGACGATGACGGGGGTGTTAGAAGAAGAAGGTGTATCTCTCGATCATCTGAAGAAGAAAATGGCTGAGTTTGCTAAGGAAAGGGACTGGGACCAGTTTCACAGCCCCAGAAACCTGCTTTTGGCCCTGGTATGTTGTTTCCTGGTAGAACGTGGAAAGCTTACAGGAAAAAAAAAAGAAAAAGAAAGTCTTGTTATCAGTTATGACTTCTATTATCATCACATCTGGTTTCTATTGTTGTCTGGTGGAACCATTTGTGAGTTGCTTTTTATAACACGTCCGCTCGATCCTTTTTCTTATTTTATCTGATGAATCACTTGGTTAGCCTGTTCTATATGGAGAGGAAAATATTGACTCGGAAGAAAACTCTACAATTGCAGTACTTTCACTTCATTTTATATGATATGTGTTCGGTATTTGACCAAAGTGGTTACTGCTGAGTCCAGTTGGATTTTATTTGAGATTATTAGCTAGCATGCTGTTTTTGCATCATTTTATGATCGGTTACCGAGATAAACTGCAATTTCGGCCCACTATTTTGTTTTGGTTTTCCGATTATTTGCTTATATGTCAAGTTAGGGTTTATCTTTTAAGACCGTGAGTACTTTTAATCTATAGTCAAACTTGTCCAACTGTATGGATAAATCTTCTTTTTTCTTGTTCTCTCACAGAAATCTTTGGAATCGTTTCTTTTTGCTTTTGGTTTAATATAATAACCAAAAGTTTGGAAGAACACTCAATGTTGTGATTTTGGGACATGGGTATTGCTCGAGTAGTTGACTGCATTGGCTTTACATAAAAAGAAGAAAACTTTTGAAGAAAGAATGTAACTTTTTACCGAAATGGTCTCAGGTGGGTGAAGTTGGAGAACTATCCGAGATATTCCAGTGGAAAGGAGAGGTCCCCAAGGGACTACCAGACTGGAAAGAAGAAGAGAAAGTGCATCTTGGTGAAGAGCTCTCAGACGTATTGCTCTACCTTGTCAGACTGTCTGATATCTGTGGTATTGACCTAGGAAAAGCTGCTCTGAGAAAAGTTGAACTCAATGCTCTGAAGTACCCAGTAGCCATGTGCAAAGGCTCTTCTAAGAAACTCACCACCAACAATATTGGCGCTGAAAGTGGTTGAACTTTCACTTGTTTTCATAAACACCTATCGAAGTGTTTATTTACCATCTTCCTTGATTTGTGACTACATATGCATATGGATATATTTATGCAGATATGGGTGCTCTTAGGGACAATTGGTTTTTTGATGATGGGCAGGTCATTAGAGTAATGGTTGTTAATAGGATGAAGGTCTTACTTCATGGAAACGTTGTCATATGGAATCATTCTGCATTTAGTTTCGCAGATTTGGCTACTGTTTTAGCAACTGAATGGAATCCCTCTGACAGATTCGAGATATGGTGGCGATATCATAGCATTTCTTCCTTTGCTTCGCATCTGTCGTTAAAGTCATGCCAAATCGGTGTTTACTGTGAATAGCTTTTAGGAACAGATCCTTTCTAATCAGTTACTCTACTGTTCTATTAAATTTATATAAATATGCGGGAAAAATTGACACGAACAAAATTGGAGCATTAATTGTCACATAAGATTTGTTGCATAGCTTTTATGGGCACGAATGAGCTTTGAAGGAAACTGAAAAGGAAGATTCAGATAGAAGTGAGCCAATAAATGTTGCTTAATGGTACTGACAACATCAAGTATGTTCTACAATGGCACCTAACAATAACATAGTTACGGTAGGACTTGGGAGGTGTATCTTCCATATCTCAAAGTAGGTGTCAAGCAACTTGTTGGTATGGTAGTTAATTAACATTTTATTTGTCTCAGTTGCGTCAAGGGAAAGTGGTTGCCAGTTCTTTTAAAGGAATCAGACTTGTCATTTTCGAAAGGGCCAGAGAGGTATTGTGATTAGCTAATGGACCCATGTAATGATCATGATTTGCTTCAAAAGATGTTGGAATTTGTAATTGTTTTCTTTGTGGGTTACCATGGTTCCACAAGGATGTTTATGCAACGTTTCTATTCTGACACAGGCTCGCACTTGAAAAGAATTAAACACAACCCGATTTCCATGTTTGAAATACAGGAGATAAACTCTGGCCAGCTTTTACAGAAGCTTACAAGGAAAGTTCAGTTTTGGCGTAACGCGTTTATCTGACAATAAGTTCAGGGCTTGGGGTTCCTTGGATTTCACTTTATTTTTAAGGTTGCAAATAAGCTGCTTAAATTGATTTTTAATTTAATATAAAATTTTAAGGATGTAAATCTAATTTTTAGCATCTTCTAAGTATAAACTAAGCTTGATAGCAAGCCTACACGAGTCCAAATGACACAAGATTCGATTCTGCAAAATCTGTCCATTGAAAATATTAACACGTAAGCCACAAGCTCAACAGTCAGTCCCAAAGTTGACTAAAAGGGGAGGAAATAAGTTTTTCTAGCTTTAGTTATTTATTGTTTAGTTTCAGTTCAATTTATTCTGAGCGTTTAACGGAGGTTGCTGGGAGCATAGGTTTATCTGCGGCAAAATTAAATCTAGAAAAAGGTATTTAAATTGGACGCCATGGCTATGATTTGATGCAAAATAAACGGCTTTTGCTTCTTTTGTGCAGAATCTTTTTGCATCCATTTTATTCTGCCCAAGGTTATTCAGGCCCCATTAGTCCTTAGAAATAGTACGGGCCACTTGATGGATATTTGCTTGTCTTTGGCGTTTGGAAGTCTGAAGGTGCACGAAACCAATGTTAGTGCATGACCTATACTTCCGGCTCCATCAGTTTTTCTAATCTAATGACCTGCCCATATCTCATAATCCCATCTCATTCATTATGCATTTATGCGCTTTTTTTTCTTCAAGCATTAGAGCCAGATGTTCGTTTTGGTTTATATGATGCAATTATATATTTTTAGTATTTTATATTTAGTATCTTGCATGTGTTTTTATAGCTATCTATGGCTTATTTATCATGTTTTACAATTATTAGAGCTTTAGACACATAAAATACAAAAAGTCCTTAATAGGTTGAAATTAACACTGTTTTTCGGTTTGTCGTAGATTTGAACGTTGAACATTTGGAAATTTTTATCTCGGGATTGGTGCATAAGAAAATTCTAAGATTTGGTAGGCATAATCTTGACTCATTGAAGAATGTTTCCACCAAGTTTCAAAATTTTTGAAGCTGTCAATTGAAAGCAATAAATTTTTGAAAACTGACGTGTAAAATTAGAGATGTACAGTTTGACCTCTTGTGCTTCAAAAATTCATATCTGAAGATCCAACCGTTGGATTTCTACGATCCAAAGCTCAAATTGAAGCTGACTCATTGATCTTTATGATGACCAATTTTGAACTTCCCAAGTTCTATATTTTACTTTTTATGGTTAGTCAAAATTAGTCCAGAAATAAGACAACATAACTAATCCGAGAATAATTAGAGTTTGTGGCCAATTTTGAATGGCTTGTAGCGACAAACCAATCCATAGATGACTTGAAAAGAGACCCATCTCGATGTAGAGCAAGCCCAAAAGAAGTTCAAGAACAACTCAGCCCATGAAGAAGTCTGAAACAAGCTCAAATCCAAGTCTTAAGTGCAAGAAATGTGTACAGATAGAAAAAAACAGCAGCACAATGACATGCAAATGCAGAGTCCAAAGGCAAAACGCAGGGAGAAGCCAACATAAGCAGCCCAAAATGACTCACAACATAAAGGAGGCTTCCACTAACGCACGTGAGAAAGAAAAAGATATTATTCCAAGTCTGATTTTAAGCAAGGACGTCTCCTTTGTTTTCCACGATTAGTGTGAATAACTTCTTTAAAGAGTCTTTTCTTTCTTGAGCGAAAAAACCCTAAGTCTCTTCTTTTTTCTTTTCTATAACCGAATATTATACCATAGTTTTGAACAAGATTTTTGACTTTGCTTTAATTCTAGACATGAACTAAGTTTTCTTTTCAATTGTGGAGGTTAGTAGCTAATTCTTATGGATTGATTTTATGAGATTTAATTTGTGCTTAAATCTTGATATTTTATGGTTAAATATTTATGCTCATGGACTGCATGAATGCCGAATTATGTTGGGTATTTTTAAAGTCTAGAATTCAATTTATCTTGCATGATTTGTTTGCCAATTAATTGAATTAGGTGTTAGTTATCAATTTGATTAAATAGGTGGTGTTAATCTATTAAAGTTTGAAGGTATAAGTAGAATTTAAATAGGTTAGTTCTTGAGTATAGAATTATTTAATGTATGTTAGTCATCTTTGAATAATTTTAGTTTCGATCAAAGCCATCTAATTTTAATACTTTCGTGTTTTTGTTGTTCATGTTAGTTTTGAATTGATGCTTGCATGAAAAGGTTTTGCATTACATGTTACTTTTGGATGCAAAGAATATTATATGTTGAACCCAAATTTTGATCATAAATTGACTGGAAAAATCTTTGGTTTCAATAATTAAAATCAACCTAGGGAATTAGTAAACACATTTGCAATTGATCTTTAATTAATCTGATTTTTTATCAAACTTTTCTTTGCATGTCATCCAGGTAGCACTAATTCATGAATAAATAGTTAGGTGCATGCATAACATATAGGTAGCTAATTTGCATTAAAATTATGTTCGAAGGTCACGCAACACACCTACACATAGTTGAATAAATTAGTTTAATCATCTTAGTTTATTGTGGCATACATATCAATTAATTTTATGATGATTCACGTGTTCATTCATAATTAGTTAGTTTGCATTTAATTCTTAATTTTTCCCTTGTTGGACCAATGGTGGTTGACAAATTAAATCCCACTTATGTTTTGATAATAATAAAATGTATAGAATTGGTTAAGAAATTATTTCAGGTGATTTAGATTCAAATACATCAAGAAGGAAATAATCTTCATCAATCTTGAATGGGCAAGACATAAATCATGGTGAAATCAAGAAGGAAATAATCTTCATCTTGTTAGAGACATTAATAATGAAGATTATAGAAGATTTGATTGGATATTACCGTTGAAGCCAACATAAGTCGACTAGTACAATCATAAGTCGACTTATATATCAAGATCCGAACAACATAAGTCGACTAGTAAATCATAAGTCGACTAATATATCAAGATCTGTCAGGTTGAGAACAACACAAGTCGACTAATAGACTATAAGTCGACTTATCGAAGGATACAGGTCGACTTACACTGCATAAGTCGACTTACAGAAGAGAGGAGATAAAATTGTTGTTACAAGTCGACTAACACACCACGACAAGTCGACTTACGAGTACAGCAAACTGATTCTGACGAAGTCAATCATTCAGAAATGGAAAGGAAATAATTTAGCAAGGTCTATGATCAATCAACAACGACTAGTGGACATCCCCAACGTGTATAATCATCCTTTAGCCTGCAAATAAATAGAGAAACATCAAGGGAAATGTAAGGAACGCAAAAATCAAAGTATACTACTATAGTTCCAAGAATTTGTTCTCATACTACTCTTAGCTTGGTCTTAATTCCATTCATATGTACTAAGAGTTAGCATTTCTATTTTATATCATTGTGATTATTGTGAGTTAAGTGATTAGAGGAGAATCACTTGTTAGGTAGGATTTGTGCCGGAAGACAAATCAAGTGTAAAGGTAGCTTGAGCCGGAAATCAAGTGGTGTTGTAAGAGTTCACACTAAACTAAAAAGTGTGCAGTAAAGTGGTTTGCCAAATCCTAAGTGTTAGCTTAGGTAGAGGACGTAGGTCTTAGCACCGAACCTCTATAAAAACAGTGTTTGCTCTTCTTCCTTACTCTTTACATTTAAATTTGTTTAAATTATTATTGTGTGAATTAACTTCTGATTTTATTGTATAATTTTTTGAAAAACTATAAAGATCTATTCAACCCCTCTTCTAGATCGTTTACATCCCTTACACACGCATACTCTTAGATTGAAGGTTAAAATTTTTTCTTGAAATTTGATCTCTGTGGGACGATACCCTTGCTTCACTGTACTACATATTAATTTAAGTTAGGGATTAAATTTGTAGGCTAACGACAACCTATCAAATTTTTGACGCCGTTGTCGGGGATCAAAGTCTTGAGTTTTAGCTTTCTTTTATGGTTGGCGTATTATTTTTCTTTCTTTTTGTGATTTGGTGTGTTTAACCTTTTGTTTTGAAGGTTGTATGTCCCAATCATTTGGTGAACAACTCTCAGATCAAGAACAAGTCGAGTTAAACTAGTTCTATACTAAATTCTTGATCAATTCCAACCAAACACCTATTCAAATATCCTTGCACGATCCCTTCATCCTTGAGTAGCACCAAACCTTCAACCCACTCTTCCAATCCAACTTTGAGGAGGAGTTATCTTTTACATGTGCACAACCCACCAATTCATCACCGTTCGCTGTCTACGAGGACCCCAATGCTTCTGGTTCATCTTCATCTCCTATTCCTAACATCACTCACACATACCACTACCAAGAAGATATGGCAGTTGCATAACCAAGGACTTTAAAGAAGCTTGCCGCTCCTAATTTGGAGAACCACCCTCTTTGCATTAGTGTTAAGAATGCTAACTTTGAGCTTAAACCTGGTTTTATCCATTTGCTTCCTTGTTTTAACGGTCTTACAGGGGAAGATCCACATGCTCATCTTAAGAAGTTCCATATGATTTGCAATGGAATGAAGCCGAATGGTGTGGAGGAGGAGTATGTCAAGCTAAAGGCTTTTCCTTTCTGTTTAAAGGGGACGGTTGAGGAGTCGCTGTTCTCAATCTCATCTGGCTCAATTAGGACATGGAATGATCTTAAGAAAAATTTCTTAGAGAGGTACTTCCTAGCTTCAAGAGCTGCCAACATAAGGAAGGAGATATGTGGGATAAGACAAGCTCATGGTGAATCATTGTCTGAGTACTGGGAAAGGTTCGAAAAGCTCTGCAATCAATGTCCCCACCACCAAATTTCTGACTAGTTACTTATTCAATATTTCTCTGATGGGTTAACACCTCAAGATAGGAGTATTGTTGATGCAGCTAGTGGTGGGGCATTGGTGAACAAAACACCCGAGGCAACTCGGCACTTGATCTCTGATATGGCTATAAATTCTAAACAATTTGGCACCCGAGCTGATCATAGACGCGTGAATGAGGTAAGTGTTTCTAAATTAGAAAATAAGGTTAATGAACTTACTTCTATGATATGATCTTTCATGAGTGGTGATATGCAAGATATTATTTGTTCTATATGTTCCATGTATGGTCATAATGCTAATACATGTCCTACTATGCAAGATGATGCTAATGACTATGTGAATGCAGTTGGTGGTATTTTTAATGCTAACCTACAGCGAAAATATGATCCTTACTCTCAGACTTACAATCCGAGATGGAGAGATCACCCTAACCTTTGTTATGGGAATCCTCAGTAACCATCCATGCAAAATGGAGCAAGAGTACCCAATCCTTCTGGTTTTCAACTTCAACTGAATATTCCTAGACCTATGACTCCACCTTCTAACACTTCTTCTTCATCTAACCCTTCTTTGAATGAAGTTATGGATATGATGAAAACTATAACATCTAACACTTTGTCCATGCAGCAAAATTTCATGTCTTTTCAACAGGACTATAAATCTTTTCAGCAAGAGACAAGATCTGACATCCAAAGCCTTGAAAGGCAAATGGGGCAGTTGGCATCAAACCTTTGCAAGATGGAGGCTCAAAATTCAGGTAAATTGCCATCCTAAGGGGTGCCAAGCAAGGAAAGTGCTTTCGTAGTGAAGCTAAGGAGTGGTAAAGAAATTAGAGATAATTCGACTAATTTGGATGAGGAGGATGAGTTGGAGGCTGAAAATACCACCCGAGAATCAACGACACCACCCTCTGATTTAAAGGGTGCTGAACCTTCTTCTCAGCCCAAACAACCTTATTCTTCATCTAAGGTACCTCCTAACCTTGTGGATTCCAATTTTAAGCTAACTCCACCTTTCCCCTTAAGTTCTAACAGGCAAAAGAAGGAGGATAGGGAGAAAGAGATCTTGGAGTTGTTTAAAAAGCCGAAAATTAACATACCTTTGCTGGAGGTAATAAGACATGTGCCCAAGTATGCAAAATTTCTTAAGGAGATGTGCACCACCAAGATAGCCAACAAGGTCAGAAATGGCAACATAGTTGGCTTAGGAGAGAATGTAAGTGCTATTCTCCAAAAGAAATTACCTATTAAGAAAGGAGACCCAGGTGCATTTTCTATACTATGTGTAATTGGAAATATGTGCTTTGATAAGGCTATGCGTGACTTAGGAGCTTCAATTAGTGTGATGTCGAAATCCATTTTTGATTCTCTTAGTGTTGGTTCTTTGAAAAGCACCTCTGTTATCATTCAACTTGCTGATAGGTCTTTTGTATATCCATTAGGTTTATTGGAAGATGTGTTAGTAAAAGTTGGTAGCTTGGTTTTCCCTCGTGATTTCTATATCATTGAGACCTGTGATGATCACGCTCACACACGTTCACCTCTCTTGTTAGGGAAACCATTTTTTAGGACTACCAAGATCGTGATTAATTGTGAGGATTGCACTTTATCTATGAGAATTGATGATGAGCATGTCTTGTTTAATTTTAATGAGGCAATGAAATATAATGATGATGTGTACGAATTACATAACTTGGATATCACTGATATATTGGTGGATGATTTTTTTGCTTTTGGTGGAGATGATGACATGAATTTAACTCTCATGTGTTCTTTCTTTTCCTCTTATGACGCTAACGCTAATGGTGCCATGATTTTTAAACCTCATATGATTGATGCTATTATGGCATTGCAGTCTACTTACGTTATTTGATTTACCTCTTTTTTACAAGAAAAATTTACCTTTTGTCTTGCATGCTCCTAAGTTAGAATTGAAACCTTTGCCTGATCATTTGAAGTATGCTTTTCTTGGATCTAATGGTACCCTTCCAGTGATTATTGCAAAGAATCTAAGAGATGCACAGGAGGAGAGCTTGTTGCGAGTCTTAAAGGACCACAAGACGGCCATTGGATGGACTTTAGCTGACATTAAGGGGATTAGCCCTTCTATGTGCATGCATTGCATACTTTTAGAGGATAATTTCAAGCCTTCAAGGGAGATGCAGAGACGGTTTAATCTGGCCATGATGGAGGTAGTGAAGGCTGAAATTTTGACGCTCTTGGATGCTGGTGTCATATACCCTATTTCTGATAGCAAGTGGGTGAGTCCTATCTATGTGGTTCCTAAAAAGACGGGCATTACTGTGGTGAAGAATGTTAAGAATGAGTTAGTGCCCATACGTGTGCAAAGTGGCTGGCGAATGTGTATTGATTATAGGAAGCTGAACTTAGCAACGAAGAAGGACCATTTTCCTTTGCCCTTTATGGACCAAATGCTTGAACGCCTTGCAGTTAAGTATTTCTATTGCTTCCTTGATGGCTATAGTGGTTATAATCAAATTGTTATTGCCCTTGAGGATTAAGAAAAGAATACCTTTACCTATCCTTTTGGTGCATATGCTTATAGGAGAATGCCTTTTGGTTTATGCAATGCACCTACTACTTTTCAAAGATGCATCATGAGCATATTTTCTTATTATGTTGAGAGGATGATTGAAGTTTTTATAGATGATTTTACTATCTATGATGATTCCTTTGATCATTGTTTAGGAAATTTGTCTCTAATCTTGAAAAGATGCATGGATACTAACCTTGTTTTGAACTATGAAAAATGTCACTTTATGGTAGAACAAGGGATTGTTTTTGGGCATGTGGTTTCTGAATATGGTTTAGAAGTTGATAAGGCTAAGATAGATATTATATTGTCCTTACCTTACCCCTCCTCTGTGAGGGATGTATGTTCTTTTCTTAGACATAGAAGTTTCTATCGAAGGTTTATCAAGGATTTTAACAAGGTAGTCGCACCCCTCTGCAAGTTGCTAGCCAAAGATGCTGAGTTTATCTTTTCCCAAGAGTGCGAGGATGCGTTGACTTGTTGAAAAAAAAGTTAACCACGGCACCCATCATCCAACCACCTGATTGGGAGCTTCCTTTTGAAATAATGTGTGATGCCAATGACTATGCTATAAGAGCTATTCTCGAGCAGCGTGTTGGTAAAGCTTTGCTTGTGATAGCTTATGCTTCTAGAACATTGGATGAGGCTCAATGTAATTATCATACAACTGAGAAGGAGTTATTTGTTGTTGTGTTTGTACTTGAGAAATTTCGGTCTTACTTACTTGGTACAAAAGTTGTTATGTTCACTGATCATGCAGCTCTTAGGTATCTTTTAAAGAAAAAGGAGTCTAAGCCACGCCTTATCAGATGGGTTTTGGTCTTACAAGAGTTTGACCTTGAGATTAAGGATAAGAAGGGAGCAAAAAACCTAGTTGCTGATCATTTAAGCCGGCTTAATATCAAAGGAGTTGATGTCGTCCCTATCAAGGAAACCTTTCCAGATGAATAATTGTATGATGTCCTCAATGCCACTCCACGACCTTGGTATGCTGACTTAGTTAACTTTTTAGTTACTAATGAGCTACCCTCAGGTATGTCTAAATCCCAAAGAGATAAATTTCGTGCTAATGCTAAATATTACTATTGGGATAATCCATATTTGTGGAAGTTTAGTGCTGAAAAAACGATTAGGAGATGTGTGCCACAAGATGAGATTAATTCCATACTTGCTTTTTGTCATACTTATTCTTGTGGTGGTCACTTTGGTGCAAAACACACAGCTCATAAGGTGCTTGAATGTGGTTTCTTTTGGCCTTCATTGTTTAAAGATATATTCCACTTATGTAAATCATGTGAAAGATGTCAAAGAATTGGTAATATAACCCAACATGATCAGATGCCGCGAACTAACTTGATTTTCAGTGAAATATTTGATGTTTGGGGTATTTATTTCATGTGTCCTTTTTCCTCTTCTTATGGCTATCTTTATATCTTGCTTGCTGTAGACTATGTATCTAAATGGATTGAGGCTATTCCGACTAAAACTGATGATGCTAAGGTTGTTGTTGGAATTGTTAAAGCTAACATCTTTGACAGGTTTGGGATTCCTAAAGCAATAATCAGTGATAGGGGGATCCACTTTTGCAACCGATCCTTTGAGGCCATGTTGAAGAAGTACCACGTTTTTCACAGAATTAGCACGACATACTATTCTCAAACAAGTGGCCAAGCTAAAGTTTCTAACCGTGAGATCAAGTCTATCTTAGAGAAAACAGTGAAAACTAACCGTAAAGATTGGAGTATTATATTGGGAGATGCATTATGGGCTTATCGGACAGCTTACAAGACCCCTTTAGGGATGTCATCTTTTAGGATGGTTTATGGGAAAGCATGTCACCTTCCAATAGAACTTTAGCACAAAGTATTTTAGGCCATTAAGCAATGCAACTTAAACTATGACAAGGCTGAAAATTTTAGGAAGTTGCAATTGCAAGAGTTGGAGGAGCTAAGATGTAACACCCCAGATCACCTACTTATAGATATTGTCTGCTTTGGGTCTTCACCCAGCCAAACCCTCACGGTTTTGCTTTTCCCATGGCCTTCCCAGGAGGTCACCCATCCTAGAACTACTCTCCCCGGAGCACATTTAACCTCGGAGTTCCGTTGGGATCCAGTCCATTAAGCCATGAAAAATGCGTCTGTAAGAGAGAGGTATTCATACCCTTATAAGGCGTACTTTGTTTCCATCTCCAACCGATGAGGGATCTAACACTCTCCACCCCCTTAGGGCCCAACCCTCTTTGGGATCCAACCTAGCTGGCACAACGGTTCAGGTACTGGCTCTGATACCACTTGTAACAACCCAGATCACCCGCTTACAGATATTGTCTGCTTTGGGCCTTGACCCAATCAAGCCCTCACGATTTTGTTTTTTCCAAGGCCTTCCCAGGAGATCACCCATCTTGAAACTACTTTTTCCTGAGCATGTTTAACCTCGAAGTTCTGATGGGATCCCGTCCGTTAGGCCATGAAAAACGCGTTTGTAAGGGAGGCCTAGCCTCTGGCCGGTCCAACCGGCCAGAGAATTAGCTCTGATACCACTTGTATTAACCCAAATCACTTGCTTACATATATTTTCCGCTTTGGGCCTTAGTTAAGCCATTTGGGTGTATGTGTAAATGATTTATAATGTTATATGCCTTACATGAACTTGGAATTCGTCGATAATGCAAAATCTTGGAGGTTTCTAACATATGAGCTTTTAAGTGGATAAAACTAAGTCCATTGGATGGATATGACCATGGTGGTTAAATTAAATGAATTCTAATGCCTTAGAGGGGATTAAATATGATTTATAGACTCAAGGGACACTTAGAAAGCTAAATTGGAGAAATTGGTGTACATGTGGACTTAATTGCAAATTTGGGAAAAAGCAAAATCGTGAGGGCTAGGCTGGGCCAAGGCTTAAAGCGGACAATATCTGTAAGCTGGTGATTTGGGGTGTTACATAAGGAATGATGCCTATGAGAATATAAGGATTTACAAGGAAAAGTCGAAGGCATTCCATGACAAAATGATTAGTAGGAAGGAATTTTATGTGGGTCAGAAAGTTCTTCTCCACCAATCACGTCTTCGCCTCTTCCCAGGTAAGCTTTGATCTCGTTGGATTGGATCTTTTATTGTTACCCATGTTTTTGGTTATGGTGCAGTTGAAATCAAAGACATAAATACACACAAGAGGTTTATAGTCAATGGTCATAGGTTAAAACCTTTCTATGATGGTTTTCAATCTCATATGGAGGAGATACACTTTGCTGAGCGTATCTTTGAGGAGTGATAAGCATACACGTTACGTCGAGCCAACAACGTTAAACAAAAGCACTGAATGGGACATTTAAAAAAATTAGAATTGTTTTCTTTTTCCTTTACTTTTTCTTTTCAATTTTTGGTGTGTGTTTTTTCCTTCTCTTCATGCTTTAATTTGAACATTAAGAACAATGTTGAGTTTGAGTGTGGGGAAAGGATTTAGGTTAAAATTTGCATAAATTTTTTGGTTTTAGTAGGTGAATGGTTCGGATTTTTCTTGGTTTTTATGCTCCAAAGTGCCGCACCTTTGCTCTTGCTTGAACTTGAAGATTTTCACTTGTATTTGTATGTTTTATTCCAAAAAAGCATAAAAATTGATTTTTTTTAAAAAATACAATTTTTTCTATTTTTGCATGCATTTGCACCTTAAGTGTTTAGTTTTTTCATTTGATCTCCCAATGATTGATAAGAATATGAGTATCATAGGTGAGAGTTAATCTGTGATATTTGAATCATAAACTTGATGAATGCGTTTTTATGTAAGTTTTAAGCTTGATAGCTTTTGGATTGACCTTGAAACTACACTGTGTTGATTTAATAGATGATTGTCCCATGTGAGCTTTTGAATCTTCAACGCAATTCTTTGATGTGTGTTCATCCAATGCTTTGTATCTCTAAAACTTGCTTTATATCTTGTTGAGACTACACTTTTACATGCATGCATGAAGATGATAAAGGCACTTACGATTTTAACCACTTGACCAAAAGCCCAACCCAAAGCATGTTATCCACTAGTGAGCCCATTAGAGCTTATTATTTGTTCTTTGCTTTACCATGTTTAACTAACCTTTTCTTAATTGATTTATCTTTCTAACCCTTATCATGTTTAGTAGAGCATGCTTGTTGAGTTAAACTTGTGAAGGTTGTGCATATGGGAATATTAGTGATATATGAGTTGTATTGTAGTTGTTGTCAATGAGGAAGGATTCGAAAAAAACAAAAAAACAAAAACAACGAAAAAGTTTGAGGCCAAGAAGAGAAAAGAAAGAAAAGGAATCCCCATATGCTTGATTGATAAATGTTTGGGGAATGAAAGTTCAAAGGAAAAAAGAGAGAGATGTGCTTAATTGTTTGATGATATGCAGGACGTGCACATATGTGTTATTGATTATCTGTTATGCTCTACTCACTTTGATACTTAGCCTTTTCTTACCTATCTTTTACCTTACCCCTAACCCAACCAAGTTGCATCCTTGTTTAAGACCTTTTGATTTATGTTGTGCATGTAATACTTAGTAGTGTATTCAAGATTGAAGAGCAAGCCTAGGGTAGAGCATTGCATTGTTTGAATTTATGAGAGTTAAATCACATATGAGCCATAAACAGTTGAGTGTTGGAGTGTATGACAATGAGAGGACCTATTATTTTGACATGGTGTAGATTTCCTCTAAGTCTATTGTGCTATCTTGTTCGGTTCTTACATTTAATGTGAGTTCATTAATTTTATGGATTAAATGTCACAGGTTCCTTCTTGTTTATAATCCTTGTATATCTTTGATGTTGTTGGGAGGTTGGGAGAAAAACTTTGACACTTAAGAAAATGTCCCCTGCGTTTGCATACTTATTTCTTTTTGTTTTTGCATCCATACTTAGTTTCTACATTTTTTGTTTTCTTAGGCTTTCAAAATTTATATTTTTAACCTTACTTGAGGACGAGCAAGAGCTAAGTGTGAGTGAATTTGATACAATCATATTTTTTTTTATATATTTTTAGTACCTTATATTTAGTATCTTGCATGTGTTTTATGGCTATCTATGTCCTATTTATCATGTTTTATAATTGTTAGAGCTTTAGACACATAAAATACAAAAAGTCCTTAATAGGCTGAAATTAACACTGCTTTTTGGTTTGTGGTTGATTTGAACTTTGGACCTTTGGGAATTTTTATATCAGGATTGATGCATAAGAAAATTCTAAGATTTGGTAGGCATAATCTTGACTCATTGAAGAATGTTTTCACCAAGTTTTTGAATTTTTGGAGCTGTCATTTGAGAGCAGTAAATTTTTGAAAACTGATGTAAAGTTGGAGACGTACAGTTTGACCTCTTGTTCTTCAAAAATTCATATATGAAGATCCAACCGTTGGATATCTATGATCCAAAGCTCAAATTGAAGCTGACTCAATGACCTCTCGAATGAACAATTTTGAACCGTTTAATTTCTATATTTCACTTTTTATGGTTAGTTGAAATTGGTCCAGATATAAGACAACATAACTAGTCCGAGAATAATCAGAGCATAAAGGAGAAGCCAACATGAGCAGCCCAAAATGACTCACAGCATAAAGGAGGCTTCCACTAATGCACGTGAGAAAGAAAAAGATATTATTCCAAGTCTGATTTTAAGGAGAGACGCCTTCTTTGTTTTCCACGATTAGCCTGAATAACTTCTTTAAAAAGTCTTTTCTTTCTTGAGCAAAAAAACCCTAAGTCACTTCTTCTTTTGTCTTTTCTATAGCCGAATATTATACTATGATTTTGAACAAGATTTTTGACTTTGCTTTAATTCTAGACATAAACTAAGTTTTCTTTTCAATTGTGGAGGTTAGTGGCTAATTCTTACGAGTTGATTTTATGAGATTTAATTTTATGCTTAAATCTTGATATTTTATGGTTGAATATTTGTGCTCATGCTCTACATGAATGCTGAATTATGTTGGGTATTTTTGAAGTTTAGAATTCAATTTATCTTGCATGATTTGTTTGCCAATTAATTGAATTAGGTGTTAGTCATCAATTTGATTAAATAAGTGGCATTAATCTATTAAAGTTTGAAGGTATATGTAGAATTTTAATAGGTTAGTTCTTGAGCATAGAATTATTTAATGTATGTTAGTCATCTTTGAATAATTTTAGTTTCGATCAAAGCCATCTAATCTTAATGCTTTCATGTTTTTGTTGTTCATGTTAGTTTTGAATTGATGCTTGCATGAAAAGGTTTTGCATTACATGTTAGTTTTGGATGCAAAGAATATTATATGTTGAACCCAAATTTTGATCATAAATTGGCTGGAAAAATCTTTGGTTTTAATGATTAAAATTAACCTAGGGAATTAGTAAACACCTTTGCAATTGATCTTTGATTAATCTGATTTTTTATCAAACTTCCCTTTGTAAATTTCTTAGAAAATTTTCGGCATCTACTCTTAATTTTCTGTTTTAATTCATGTCATCCTCTCTTATATTTTGTTAAGTTTTTGCCGTGAACAACCCCCGAGTCAAGTTCTTTGTTTAATCTTTAGTTGCATGCATATACTATCATTGACGTAATAGCTGTTACTAGATTTGCATTAATCTTGCATGTCATCCACGTAGCACTAATTCATAAATAAATGGTTAAGTGCATGCATAACATATAGGTAGCTAATTTGCATTAAAATTCTGCTCAAAGGTCACGGCACACACCTATACATAATTGAATAAATTAGTTTAATCATCTTAGTTTATTGTGGCATACATATCAATTAATTTTAGGATCATTCACGCGTTCGTTCATAATTAGTTAGTTTGCATCTAATTCTTAATTTTTCCCTTACACACGCATACTCTTAGATTGAAGGTTAAAATTCTTCCTTGAAATTTGATCTCTGTGGGACGATACCCTTGTCTTACTGTACTACATATTGATTTAAGTAGGGGGATTAAATTTTTCAGCTAACGACAACCTACCATTATACCCTACCAATAAGATTGGTTATAGTTTAGTAATAATTATTTAAAAATGTTATTTATCTTTTACATGTTTTATTGTATATGATAAAGTTCATGAGATAATTATGTATTGCAAATGAAATTATAATGAGATTCATATTGCATTTCCTAGTTATACTAAAAATGGACATTAATGGAACGTAAAAAATACTAACACACGTTTTATTTTTTCTTAGGAAGGAAGTAGTCATTTTCATAAGCTAAAGTATGAAGATACTTAAATAAATGTGTAGGTGTTTATTAGAGAACGAGTTCATTGAACACTCAATATGAGAAATTCTTTTGGAACATTACTTGTATGTCTATGAAATTCTCATTATGATGATTGTATAAACGATGTGTCACACCCACATAATACCCCTGGAGGATATGTGGATGCCATACAAAACAATACAAACAAACCAAAATATTTCACGGAATCATAGCATTCAAAAATAAGCATTTCCAAAAACAAACGAAACATTTTACGGTGTATTTTCAGAATCTCAAACAAATATACAATACATATCATAATTTCATAAACCGGCCTGAATTAAGGTTATTACAAACCTTCAAACAAAAATCTAAAGTTATATACAAGCCCAAAACAAACTCAACAAAATACATTTTAGAGCAATACAAAACTCAGACTTCTTTGGCCAATGCGGTTGACTTGTCCCATTCCTTAAGTCCTTCTCTCTGAACCTACACAGGGCAAATCTACCGTGCTAAGCATGTATCTTAGTGAGTAATAACTAATCTGTACATAAACTGACAACTCGTCATAATGAATCATGTAACAACATCAACATGCATTCAAAGATTTCTTTAACAGTAAGTCAGACATAATGCATTTAAGAACAGATTCTTATAAATAACAAAACTGTATAACACAAGAGGGTATAAACCCTTCAGAATCATAACATAATTTAGTTTATGTCAACATCAAACAGATATCATAGTACAAAATAAGATGACTGCTAAATCCATTTATAGAGGCAGGTAACGGGACTTATACAAGAGAGACCAAAGTCTCGACACCAGAATGTCACAAGAGCAGCTGTGGACCCTTCTAGGCATGCCTATTTACCCACAACTAGGACTCAACAGTTTTAAAACAAAATAAGGTCATTTCAGACATTACATGTGCAAAGAAAGTAGTCAATCATATTCACATCAAAAAGCACTTCCAATGATATAAACATGCATCAAACGTCTCGGACAATCATTGTCCGAAATCCAGAACACAATTAGCATAAATAAAATTCAACAAGCATAACAAAGTAAGGTAAATAACACTTCAATATCTCATTCATCAATTAGTACCTCGAACCTTCATGTCCGGAATCAGTATACAATTCAGTACACATTCATCAATATCAATTTTAATTCAGTAATAAATAAAACAAATCAAGGTGAGACCATCTTAGATTCTCACAAAATTTACCGTCTAAATTACTTACAATTGCTCCCGTTTGGTTATTGCCTTGAAGTCTTGGCAATATCTGGAAGTGGTCGTTCTATGCATTCCTCGATAACATTTAACACATATACAAATCACTATTGTGCATGATTAAGAATTCATTTATGTATATATGTATAATGCATGTTCATGATAATTTCGGGTATCTTATTGTAATTTTCATCATCAAACCGATCAGATATCAAAGCCCTCATTAATAACATTTGGTAGTTATAATTTGGACCAAAACAAAACAATGTGAAATCAATTTCATAACCTAAGTGACCACTTCAGATTTTCTACCCATATGATTTCAGATCAACTTTACATAATTAATTTGGTAGGGTAAATGAAAAAATTAGGCAATACTTCCTTCTGGAAAGTTGTTCTAAAGTATCTCAAGTTTATAATGACTCCAAAATAATCCAATTTGATTCAGTATTCAAAGAGTTATGCTGAAAATACCCCAGACTGTACACATTTGAACTTTTTGCTAGTACATGATCATACCCTCTATTTTCACAACTCATATCTTTCAGCTCAGATATCCAAAAATTACAAACTTTATACCAAATTAAAGCTAAGAGAATAAGATACAACTTTTATGAAGACACCTTAGTCTAATTAGGCCTATATCGATACATTTTATTCAAAAACTACAGGATATGATTTCTGTCCCTGGTAGTGCTACTGTTTAAGCCAAGACTCAATTTCATGACAAATTTTGAAACTCTTAGAGACAAAATTAAAATTCTACTTCTTAAATAAAGTTGTATAAATTTGTCTCTAGTTTAATTTGAATTAAAAACCAACTCATTTAGAGATCTACAGTTCAAGTTATAATCGAAATACCAAAGCAAGTTCAGTGAAAACACTTCATTTCTTCCAGCTTTTCAATAAAACAGACTTTTGGGTCAATATTACACGGTCATTTTGATAATGAAAATAAAGAATTTAGGCCAAACATTCTTCTAAATTTTTTTTCCTTTATGTCTTAAGTTTCTGTTAACACCAATTTTATGCAATTTGGTTTAGTATTTTGAAAATTATCCCCAAATGAATACAGACTATTTACAAACAGTGTCAAATTCCAGATACTCAACTTCAAGCCAACTTTTGACACAATTAGTGACATAAATCAAATTCGACACCTTTATAAAAGTTGTATATATAAGTTTCTATTTTAATACTGATTTGGATACCTAAAAAGAAAGATATGACTAAAATACCGAAACCTATCCAGTAGAACTACTCATCCAGACCAGTTTCCAGCATCAATCATAGAATCACAAGACCTATTTATTAATGAAATAACTTACAAAGATGATGATCCTGTTAGTAGTGTTCCCTAGGCCAATGGATATTTGTGAATCATGTATTAACATTATGACTTGTTAATAATATATTATGAGGTATTCCTTTCATATATGCATGTATTTCGTTTATGTAATGTGATTTACATTCCATGAATGGTATTAGACTTATGTCATCAAGTATGTGACTTGATAGTAAAACCATAAGCGTTATAACACTATTCTAGACTGTCCCTGGTCAATCATTATTGGTGGAACAATAATGAATTAAGTCTAGTATGTGTTTTAATTGATGATCACGTTTTACTGATCATGGATAAGAGATATCAAATCAGAAACATAGATATATGTTAGAGAACATATATTGGACCGACCCACATAAAGAATACTACATGGTTTCATGTCATTAGTGATTCTTAATATGGTTTGACTTTAGTCCTTTGACCTGAAGTCATCATGGTTCCATACATGAGGAATTCGGTGTTTTAATATTAGACTAAGTTATTTTTAACCGAATAACAAGTAGTCTTATGTTGGACATCAAATGAATCATGCGGAGGGATGTGAATGACGTAGATGGGATTTGTACCTCTCTTAAATGAGAGAGATATCATTTGGGCCTCTTGACAAGTGTGACTGAAGAAATGCATGGCCGTGCTCAAATGAATTGATGAAGAGTCATCAATGTCATTTGTTATAATCAGTCAACTTAGGGATCAAGAAACTATGATTAATCAAAGGTTGACATGTACCATGCCTTGTGATTAATCTTGATATCGTGTTACAAAAGGACTGAGCCTATAACCATGGTTACAGGTTAAATCGGATTATCGATCCTCATTTGATTTGGGTAGTCATAATGTCTTGCTAGAGGTCACTTATGACTTATAGGCCTTGAAGTGTGATCAAGCCCATTTCCAACATCAAATGAGCCTACAGGGTCGCACACAAAGAGTGATGTGATATGGGCTTATTCTCTTGGGCCTAATTTATTAGGCATTGAATAAATATATGTAGATATATTTATTGGGCTAGATCGAATTAAGTTGTCGGGCTTTTATTATATGAGATATAATGGGCTGAAACTTACTGGGGCCTCAATGGGATTAGGGTTTCTCTATAAATAGAGAAGTTTAGGTCTCATTAGAGAAGAAGACACTATTGTCAGGAAACCCTAGCCACCATCCGTTCGAAAAACTGTGCGGCGTTCGAAAAGAGTTTGAGGACGTGCTAGCACACCACAGCCACATCCTGGATCGTGCATACTCGTGTGGATACCGGTAAAGGGCATTCACGTTTGCAGTGTCTTGGAATCCGAAAAAAAGCAACCTATCCATAGCAACAAGGTATTTTCGTACATCCTTAGTATTTTTGATTATACATCATGTTGTTGTATGGTCTTTTCCGCAGTGTATTGTGAATACTCAGACCGTACGCGATCCAACAGATCCAAGCTTCAGAAAAGGTCCAGAAGTTGAGAGGGGGAGTAGGAGAATGAAATTTCATTTGAAAGAAGCCAAAGTGAGAGAGTAGGCTGCTGAAATGAGCTGGAGTGCTTCAGATATTGCCTTGCTAGATGTCCTTAATTTATCAAGCCACATGTCTTAATGCAAGTAATGCCATTCCTAGGTGTCTCTCTTTAAGGCTTGACACATATCACTCTTGCATGTAGCCCATTTGTCATCAATGTAAGGCTACCACTTGTTGCTGAGTAATTTGTCCAAATGTCACACATTCATTGATCCATTTGTCACTCCATAATTTATCTCTTAATTTCTTTATTTTTCTTAATCTAAATTACCTCAAATTTGCAATAGCTTTCTAAAACATCCTAAATGTCTCCAAAAAATGCAGAATTAATAATAATACAAATCAATTTAATAATCAAAGACAATTAATCCATAATTCACCAAAATTATGAAATACCCAAAATATTACCAAAATCGCCAAATCACATTTTATTCGTGTTAACAACTCAATTATACCTGAAATGTCATGAATGCATGCACAAATATTGGTATGAGTCCAAAAATGTATATGCACAAATAAGCAAAAACTCAATTATGCCAAGCATACCATACATTGAAATTCCTTAATAGTCTAACCCCTAATATGGGGCATTATACGATGACTATTGATTGAACAACTCATGATTAAATAAGTCATAAGTAGTATCAAAATATAGTAATCCATATACAAGATAACTTTGGAATGTTCACGATTATTATTAACTTGAAAATCCTTGGCTAAGGTACAATGATGTTTTATAGATAGTTTACAAATGTTATTAATCGAATAAATAGTTAATGGCAAAAGTCTAATATGATTGGACTCAAAATAGATTAAACATTAATTCCATACTCTATATTTAATCTAACATTATATGATGAAAATATTAAATTATACAGAAAAATCATAAATGGAACAGTTAGACAAAACCACTACGATATTCCTAAATATTTGGGTGGTCATGATGTGTGCTACACGTCAATCTTGACATATGATTATAAATTGTTTAATTGAATAATTAAAGATAAATTAGAAAGAGTCTTAAATTATATAATTTTAATTATGAATTGAAATTATAATTTATAATCATCGTCAATATATTTGTGAACCTAATGAGTCTCACGATAAATTGAGTTTAAGAAAGAAAAATATTTTAATCAAGTTGGACTTTGAGAAATTTTTGATTAAATATGAGATATTTAATAAATAAGAATTAATATGAGATATTTGATATTTTTGGGCATAATTGGTATTTAATAAAATTATTCGTAATTCTAATTAAAGCTTAATTTCAATTAAATTACTAAAATATCCAAAACTTATTATAAATAGGCTTAAGCTCTATAGAGCTAACATTTCTTGTTTAACCCTCTCTGTAAGTGCTACAAAATTCTCTCAACCTATTCTGTAGATACTATTAGAGGTCGGATGCTTGTGTGACTATGGTAATTGAGATAAATTCATTTTGAAAATAGTTCGAGGGATACATCAAGACAAAAATTAATTTTCGAAATAAGACACAAATTATGATTTATGTTTTGTTATGATTCACGCGTTAATCGTTTTATAAAATTAAAGAGATTTTGGTTTTTGGAAGATCAAAGGTTAGAGAAAAGTTTCGTAATTATTTCGTTGTGTCTTGAATTGGATCTCAATCTAATTTCTAACAATGGTATCAGAGTTGAATTTTAATTCTATAATTTTAGTAAATGTTTTATTGCTATTGATCGAAATTGCAATTGAAAAACTCTAATTCTTATATTCAAATATGATCTTATTCTTGAATAAATCTTAAAATTGTGAATACCTAGACTGTTTTGATGTTTTCTTTTTGTTGTTTGTGGTGTTATGCAATTTCTGGAATAAATGAGGCATGAAGATGCCCATCGATTGAGGTTGTTTTTGCTTGGTGAGTGGCTTGCGATGAAGGAGTTTTGCCAGTTGCTGTAAAGGTGAAGCATGACCACATGTGGCATTGGGGAGTTGAAACTTTCTACGGAAACTAGATTTAAAATTCGCAAAAATCAATAGAGAATCACGATTGGTTATGAAACTATTAGAAATTGAATAAGAATAAGAGAAAACGCGTCATAATGGGTTGTGACTGAAAACCAGAAACCTAGAATAAGATTTGTGAAATCGAGAATCTGGAAGAATGAATTAGTTTGATTTTCTGATTTGCATTGATTGAGAACAATAATAACTGTTTTGCGTATGTTGGATTATCTCTATTTTTGGTGAATATATATTATCTTCTGGATTATTGGGTTTTGTGGTTGAGTGTTGGAGCATTGGGGAAGCTTATACGATGGGTATATTCATGTGGCTGGAGTTGGGTGTAGCACAACTGTTGCGCTACCGGTGACTGACTAAAGCAACTATGATGCATGGAGTCTCAACAGCTGGCGTTAGGACATAAAAAGCATAGATCTGTCTTCTCTTTAAAGGAGTGATGTTGTCTTTTGCGAGAAGAGAGAGTGACATAACCTTCTTGTTAGGGGAATAAATGATTCTAACGGAATTAGTGTACGTGGATTAGAATTTGTCAGAAGAGGAAGATGCACATCAAGGAAAGAGAGAGGTCATAGAATCCATTGATAGAGAGAGAAAGGATTACAAACAACACACTGTGAATCATGCCGTTGAAGCCATATGTATCGGCTTAAATTTGGCTATTACATCCTTTACTCTCGTCCCTATTCTATTACTCTGGTCTCATTATTTAATGAAACGCTGTGTTTAACTCTCCGTCTCCCAAAAATGTTAACGTTCATCATCTCTTATTTACTTATCGTCTTCCTTGACTTACTCTGTAACAATTCCCTTTCCCTTAATATTTTTGTCCACCAAGTTAATCTCCGGATAACGCTTCTGGAGATCAAACAGATATTCCCACGTCACTTCCGTGCTTCCTACATCCGACCATTGCACCAGTAGCTGCGTTACTGCTTAGTTGTTCTTCTTAGTAATGCGTCGATCTAGTATGACTACAGGAATTCGTTCTATTGAAGTGACGAATTTTGGCAGTTCTGATGAAACTCTAGCCTGGTTCCCTCTTACCTTCTTCAACTGCGAGACAGGGTGAATTAAGGAGGTGGCAGGAAGTTTGAGCTTATATGCCACCTGCCCTATCTTCTATATAACTTTGTACGTCCGTAATACAAGGGAGACAATTTCTGGAATTTAAATACGTTTGTAAGTAACAACTCAGCAACGTCACTAGCTGCATAAGGATGCTTCATCGCTATAATGTAGGAATACTTCGTAAAACTATCGACTACCACCAGAATGACTGATCTACCTTTTGATGCCGTCAACCCTTCGATAAAATCAAGACTAACCTCCCTCCAACTTCCCTCTAGAATAGCGATCAGTTGTAAGAGTCCTGGATATGCTGCATTGTCATATTTGTTTCGTTGGCAACTCATGCAATCCTGAATGTATCTTCGCACATCTCTCGCTAGTCCTTTCCAAAAAAACATGTTCTGTATCTTCTTGATCGTAGCCACCATCCCCGCATGTCCACCGGTTGCATCATCGTGTCTAATCCCAATTATTTGCTTCCTTAACGCCATATTATTACCGATAACCAATCGACCCTTCCACCTTAGTAATTCATCCTTCCACTTATAGGCGCTTGATTTCATCATGCCATTGTTTAACTCTATAATTATTCTTTATATTGACGGATCCTGTTTGCAGCTTTTTTGTATCTCTTCCATCAATTGGCCATGCAACTGCGAGACCGATAGCATCAACAATTCTACACTCGTGATTCTGGATAAGGCATCAGCGGTGTTATTCTCCTTCCTGCTTTGATATTGAACTTCAAAATCTTATCCTAGTAGCTTGGGGAGCCATGATTGCTGGAACGGTGTCGTTAATCTTTGCTCCAACAGGTACTTAAGGCTCCAATGATCATTTTTGACCATAAAAGGCTTACAACGATTTACTAAGGAACATCACTGGGTGACCCTCCTATTGCAGCACTGCTCCTATGCCCTGCCCACTGGCTTCCGCTTCAGTAATAAACGTCTTTGAAAAATCTGGTAACGTCAGTACTGGAGGAGACGTTATTGCCAATTTTAATTTCTCAAAGGCGTTCTGCTCCTCCTCCCTCTATTCCCACTGGTTCATTCGGTCCTTCTTAAGCAATTCTGTCAATGCACATTCTATAGCCTTTAATGAACCGCCGATAGTAACCCATAATCCCTAAAAACCTCTGGAGTTCCTTGACATTTTTTAGCATCAACCATTCCGTGATCGTCTTAACCTTTCGGAGGTCGGTAGCTACCCCTATTTTTGATATAGTGTACCCTAGATATTCCACCTGTCGCACTCCGAATACGCACTTATCTCCTCTAAAAAATAATTGATTTCTTCTCAACGTCTCCATGGCCGTGGAAATGTGTTGAACGTGCGACTATAAGGAGGAGCTATAAATAAGGATGTTGTCGAAGAAAACCAAGATAAAACGATGTAGGTGTTGCTTGAATAGCTCGTTCATCAATCTCTGGAACATCAAAGGCGCATTCGTCAGACCAAAGGGCATTATGAGGAACTCGTAATGATCTTCGTGGGTTCTAAACATCGTCTTTGCTACATCCTCCGGTTGCATTCTAATTTGATGGTAACTGGACTGGAGGTCCAACTTAGTGAACCATCCCGCACCATGTAGCTCATCCAGAAGTTCTTCAATCAACGGTATTGGAAAATTTTCCTTCATCGTCTGCTTATTCAGTTCCCTGTAGGCGACACACATTCGCCAGGAATCGTCTTTTTTCTTGACTAGAACCACCGGTGATGCAAATGGCCCATAACTTCGTCTAATAAAACCTTGTTTCAGAAGGCTCTTCACCGCTTGTTCTATGATGTCCTTCTGTGCCCTTAAATACCTGTATGGTCAAACATTAATGACTTCCACCCCTTCTTTTAGTACTATTTGATGGTTGTGTTGGCGATTTGGAGGCAGCTGGGTCAGTTCTTGGAAGACATCCGCGTATTCTGAAAAGATGGCATTGATTTCATCAAATGCGCTCCATTGGTCCGCTGTCATTTGCATTTGTTGTAACTGAAATTCTACAGGTTTAGACAACTGCATCATGCATAATTGGTTCTCCGGTGCTCTACGCAACTGCTTTTGGAATTTCTTACTGGAGATAATTTTAGATCGTCCCTTCGGGTTCCCACACAACGTTACCATTCTCCCTTTCCATCTAAACATCATAGTTCGGTGCTTAAAGTTGCAGAGAACCTCATTTAACCCGCTCAACCACTGTACTCCCAGGACCACATCTATAACATCCCATTCTTGTGGGAAGGTTAAAACGGTGTATGTGAGTGATTAATGAGAGTTAGAAATGCATTTCCATGTTCATGCATATTATGTCATACATATACACATGAATAGTGAGGTTGTGGCACATGAAAATAATTGTACATGCATTCATGGATAATTCTGGGTACAATTAGAATGAGTTATGATTTTTGGGTGTTTTGAAAATTTTGGATTTATTTATATGGAAAATTCTATTGGTTAGTAAGAATATTGCAATTGTGAATTTTGGTGAATTTAGGCATAAATTTTGGAAAATTATACAAATAAGAAAAGACGTCAAATGAAGCTCTGGCGACAGTTGGATTGTAAAGATGAGAGTTTAAAGGAGTTAGTTTCAAAAGAAACTAAGTTAGAGCTTAGATATGAGGAAAGTGACAAGTGTCACTTAGGCTTGGTACTTTGTTAGAAGTAGGTTACTATTTTCTGAGAGTTGAAAAGTTAAGTTATATGTCTAAGTTCATTCTTCATTGTTATCTTCTTCAAATTTTCTTACCAAACACAGAGTTTTCCATAAAATCCCTTCTAAGAGATTTCTTTGCTTTTCTTTTCCTATACCAAACCCACTTTGCTATTTGGGTCTTCTACCCTAAGAAAAACCAGAAGTTGATCATTGTACTCAGTGAAGTACGTAAATTGCATGGAGTTTAGGGCTTGAAGATTTTGAGATTTTCAACAGGTAAGTAGTAAATTAATCCTTTAGAGTTGAGGATTTATAAAAGAAAGTTGATGAGTTACTGTCATATGCATGAAAAATGACATTTAAGTGTATATTCATAAATACTGTGTGGTTGGGAGGAAAAAGAAAAAAAAATGGTTATAGTGTTAATTTAGTTTCTAAAAGATTATTAATGATTAGATGATGTAAAAGTGAAGTTGGAGTTGAAACTTCTATACCAATCTAGATAGATTCGTCAAAATGTCCTTCATGAAAGTTATAGTTCTTCTTTTACCTTTCCAACAGTATATAGTATGAAAATTATGGACATTTGAGCTGAAAGTCAGGGCCCTTATAAGGGAAAATGTTCAAAAGTAAAATTGTTTCTTCTGTGTTTCGTTTCTTCTGTGTTTTGTTCCTTCTGAGTTTCGTTCCTTCTGAGTTATGTTCCTTCTGTGTTTTGTTCCTTCTGAGTTTCGTTCCGTTTGTGTTTTGTTCCTTCTTAGTTTTATTCCTTCTGAGTTTTACTTCTTCTTAGTTTTGTTCCTTTTGTGTTTTGTTCCTTATGAGTTTTGTTTCTTTTGTGTTTTGTTCCTTCTTAGTTTTGTTCATTCTGAGTTTCGCTTCTTCTTTGTTTTGTTCCTTCTTAGTTTTGTTCCTTCTGAGTTTCGCTTCTTTTTAGTTTGTTCCTTCTGAGTTTCACTTCTTCTTAGTTTTGTTCCTTCTGAGTTTCGCTTCTTCTTAGTTTTGTTTCTTCTGTGTTTTGTTCCTTATGAGTTTTGTTCTTTTTGTGTTTCGTTCCTTTTGATTTTTGTTCCTTTTGTGTTTTGTTCCTTCTGAGTTTTGTTCCTTTTGAGTTTTGTTCCTTCTATGTTTTTTTTTCTTCTGAGTTTCGTTCCTTCTGTATTTTGTTCCTTCTTAGTTGTGTTCCTTTTGAGTTTCGCTTCTTCTTAGTTTTGTTTCTTCTATATTTTGTTTCTTCTGGGTTACTGTTCATCTTATATCTTCTATTTCAATTTTGATCCTTTATAAGATGGAATTTGTCTTTGAGATCTTAATAAAAGTTGTAGCTATTGAAGTCCTCTTTCGAACCATCTAAAGAACACCTAAATCCGATATCTCTAGAGAAAGTTATAGTAATTGTCCCATGATATGTTAAATATGATTGAGGAAAAAACCAGATTGGATTCTTTTGGCTATAACTTCTTCTCTAGACACCCAAATGAATTGATTCTTAAACCATTGGACTCCTACGACATTACCCTACATCTCCACCTAAAATCATTTGGCCATATGAAATGAATTGAGAAAATTGATTGAGAAACGTGGGATGGGTACAGTGAGTGTGCTCTTAAATTATGAACTGGGGTTATTTCCACTGAACATACTTCAGTGTTTTGATTATATCTGGATCTATAGGATTCCAAATGAGTAATGAAGTGTGATTTCAATAGTTTTAGTGAGGCCTAAACCTAAGTTGAATCATACTTAGATGAGTTTGGATGTGAGACCAATTTTGTGGTGAAATTGATGGAAAATACCCAAGATTGTCATAAACATGCATTATACGTAAGTTATTTCATATGTCTGCATCTTTGGATACTTGTGATTGTAGAAATCATGATATTGTGTATATTATTTGTTATAGAGGAGCAACTGGGATGTCAACCTCCAGACATTGCCGGATCTTCCAGGCATTAGCTTCGGGAGAAACTTGTGAGTTAACCTAGATGATTTCCTAGGATTGATTTACTTTGAATTTATTTAATGTGTTAGCTTCCAATTATAAATTGTTTATGATTTGATTTGAATCCCGGAATTAAAGTTCGAGGAGTTTGTTATGTGGATATAGGTATTGGAAGTGCTTTGATTTGATATGAAATCCTGTATAATATGTGAATTCTCAACGAAAGTTGAATGCCAGACTTAGGTTTGATGATAATGAGTTTTTGATTAAACATCGCATGTGATTATCTGATATGGCATAATCAGTATTTGATGTATTTCATAAAATGCATGCTCAGATAAAGGTGTTGTAATTTGAGTAGCCAGTATGAAGCGCTTCCACGTAGAGCTTTGCTCCGTGATATATGTTCTGCACATAAAGCTATGCTCTGTAACTCTATTCTGACTGAGTCTTATAAGCCAGTATTTGTATATGTATGTGATAGGCACTCGATCACAATAATAAGAACGAATGTGAGTCTCATGCATATAGCATTATAAGATCGATATCTATTGAATGAATATCTGTGAAATATGTGATATGTGTTTATGATCCGGTGAACTCATCAATGATGGTTCACTCATTGAGTTCTCAAAATTCACCAAAATTGCAACGTTGTCTTTTCAGGACTGAGAAACTCTACTACCGTGTAGATTGTGTTTCAACAAGAGCAGTAATGGCTCAAAGGTTGGTCAGTTGGGATATTTTGATGGCTTGGATAGATTTGACATGTTTTCCTCTTTCACCTAGTACATTTGTACTAGGTTTTGTTCATGTACATGTATAAAGGGTCGAAAGACACAATGTAGACTCTTGGTTTGAGAAATGAAATGAGAAAAAAGATGGTTTTAAAAATATTGTGAATTTCTATTGATGATTAACAAGTGATTTATGATACGATTCCATGTGAAGTGAGTGTAGTGATCGTTCATAGCTCGCCCTTATCGTAGGATATATGCCAGAATGACCTCCGGGCATTTCGGTGGATACCCTGCAGTAAGGGGGCGCTACAACATCACACCCACCCATTGCCAACACCAACGCATCCATGGAGAATTGTACCCCTTGCATTGTCCACCTAAACCCTTCACAGTACTGATGGAACTTCAATTGCAATCCTCCTCCCACCGCAATGAAGATTGGCTCCATTTCTTGAAGCTGGTCATCTCTTTTGCGGAAAACTGAGGGGTCGCTAAAGTTGTGAGTCCATTATCAATCAATATGTATATCTTCTTCCGTTGATGCTCCCCTACCACTCTCATCTACTTATACTCCGTATCCCCTGCTAATCCCAGCATCGCTTGCATAGATACTGTCGGTTGATTTTCTTCAACTGGACTTAGCTCTAAATCATCCTCCTCCGTGTCGGGTGAAGTTATTCCATTGTCGTCTTCTCCCATCACCACATAAAATTGGAGTTGACGTTTCTTGCATTGGTGACTTATGTTGTATTTTTCCATCACACCAAAAACAAAGACCCTTTGCTCTTTTCTCATCAAAATCCCGACTACTGAAACGTCTCTAACTTTTGGACATTCCTACCGAAGATGACAACCGCAACGATGATGCAGATGTGGGCAATATACCATCCGATGACATTACTCTGGTCTCATTATTTAATTAAACGTTGCGTTTAACTCTCCGTCTCCCAAAAATGTTAACGTTCATCATCTCTTATTTACTTATCATCTTCCCCGACTTACTCTGTAACACTTCCATAGAGAGGCAGCTTCATGCGGCGGTAAGGAGCAATTGATGGCGTGAGACGTCTGTGAGCAAAAATCAGGAGTAGTGGCTGAAGATCTCCAGACCTAGATTTGGAACATGTGTAATACAGGTGCCCACAAAGAAGTAGTGCGTCTTTTGCAGTGCTGGCGTCAGTCAAAGCTTCGGATTTTGACTTATGCCTCACAAAAGGTGTCTGACCCTTACAATCCCATTTATTTTAAATATTTTTTAACCTCCTTTTTTAATTAAATTGGTTTAATTAAAAATAATTAGGTTTCAATCCCTAATAAATTAGAAAAATCTTTTCTAATTTTTTTCAAGGGTTGATTTTATTAGGATTGTCTAGGAATTTAGTTTAATTTTTCAATAGTTGAATTATTAAATTAAATTAAATTAATTATTACATCAATTTTAAATTTAAAGTAATTATTTTTCTTAATATAATTAAGATTAATAATTATATTGATTCTAATTAATTTTAGAAAAGTAGTTTCTAAAATTGGAATTAATTATTTTCATCTACATTAAAATTAATTATTTAGACTCCTTAAAATTAATAAAATTGTTTTCTTAAATAATTAAAAAGATGTTTTGAAATTAAATTTCAATTTCTCTAGTTTACTCCCAATTAAAAATCATCTTATTTGCAATTCTATAGATCAAGATATCATCAAAATACTAGAACATGTTTAGCAAAATATCTTGTTCATGCACTTCCAGCCGATACCCTTACTTTAATTCGATCAATCTTTCTCAATTCAATTCAGAATACTAAAAAATTTTATGAAGAGGTAGAAAAATGTCTTACAAATCCAATTCTTTAAAAATCAGGTCATTTGGAGGTCAGATGAAGAAGTTATAGCCAAAAAACTATCGGATATTCATCAACATCTTAAAACTTCAAAGTCGCTATCGTGTGATTTTTGCTATCAAATCTCCAAAGTCACTGTCGTGCTTTTGCACAACGGTGCTTTTTGACTAACCTTCAATTTCACCGTCATACTTTTGCATGACGGTGCTTTCGGCCTATAATCTAGCACTACAATGCTTTTCCATATCTTCTTCTTCACCGATATCTCAACTTTAAAACTTCATAACTTTTGATCCCGAACTCCAAATTTTGCAAACTTTATATCAATGGAAAGATAAAAGAAAGATATAAAACTTTAATAAATAATATTTTATCAATATCTACCTAGATAAGTACAGTAAATTCACCGAAGTTTCAGATCAAAATTTAACCTCTCTTATCTCTTCATTCTCAAAACAGACCTTCGGGTCCATTTTTCATGGTCTGTTTGATAAGGAATATGAAGGATTTAGGCCAAGCACTCTTCTGGACAATTATTTCTTTATGTATTAAATTTCAAATGAACCCAATTTCATGAAATTGGGTTCGATATTCTGCAAGTTATGCTAAAAACACTACAAACTGCTCCAAACCATGACAGAACCCACAACTCAACTTCGAGCTACATTTTGAAACTCTTCGAGCCAGAATTAAATTTTTATTTCTTCATGACAATTATAGGGACACGTCTTTAGTTTAATCTAAATTTGAAATCATCACATTTAGATCTCTATAGACCAAGCTATGGCAAAAATACAGATGTATATTCACTGAAAATACTATATCTGTACATTTTCTAGCACTCTTCATCATCATTTCATCTTAGTTCCTCTCTTTTACTTAGTCTATCACTTCTAGCTTATTTTCTCAATATTTCCTCTTCATTCCTACTTCCATTTCAGTTCAATTTCAATCACAACAAATCACAATCTATATTTGATCATTAACTTAAAACAGAACATATACATGTACCCAATCATCATCAATTATCTGCACACATGTTATACTCCAATATCACCTTCTATCATCATATATGCTTCTATTTAACAAATCCTTGAAGAGTAATAGGTTACTTACTTGATTTGGCTTCAAAGCTCCTTCAAATCACCAAGAAACCCTAGCTCCTCCACATACACGATCTTCACCTTTTTGAGGTGGAATAGGTTGGGTTTCTTTAGAAACAAGAAGAAGATAGCAAGT